>BCKQ01000007.1:254712-701692 GCA_001600695.1 Ascoidea asiatica
TTCTTCTTTTAGTTCTTCTTTTAGTTCTTCTTTTAGTTCTTCTTTTAGTTCTTCTTTTAGTTCTTCTTTTAGTTCTTCTTTTAGTTCTTCTTTTATTCAAGCAACCAGCAAAGCATTTGATTACTAGATTATTAGATTACGATAATAATAAACAATGGAATAATTAATGAATAAGAGAGCCATATAATAAGTATTGACAATTAGATAATTAGATCTTTCTTATTTCTTATTTCTTATTTCTTATTTCTTATTTCTTATTTCTTCTTTCTTCAATTACATTCATTCAACCAATACCCAATACTTTTCACCAAAATGAAATTACAAGTTTATGAAAATAGTGATATTTCTTCAAAACAATTAGCTTTATATATTATTAAAAAAATTAATGATTATAATCCAACTTTTTCTGATCCTTTTATTCTTGGTTTACCAACTGGTGATTCTCCATTAAATTTATATAAATATTTAATTTATTTTTATAATCAAAATTTAATATCTTTTAAAAATGTAATTACTTTTAATATGGATGAATATTATAAAATTTCTCCAAAAAATAAAAATTCATATAATTATTTCATGTTTAAAAATTTATTTAATTTTATTGATATTCCAAAAGAAAATATAAAAATTTTAAATGGTTTAAATAATAATTATAAATTAGAATGTTTAAATTATGAAAAAAAAATAAATGAAATGATAAATTTACCAAATAGAAAATTAAAAAAAATTAATTTATTTCTTGGTGGTTTAGGTACAAATTCTCATTTAGCTTTTAATGAAATTGGTTCAAATTTAAATTCAAAAACAAGAAAAATTAAATTAAATAATTCAACAATTAATTCAAATTTAAAAAATTTTAATAATAATTTAAATCAATTTCCAAAATTTGCTTTAACTGTTGGAATTTCAACAATTTTAAATAATTCTGATGAAATTATTTTATTAGTTTTTGGTAATAAAAAATATAATGCTTTAAAAAAAACTTTATTTAATCAAATTTCTTCAGATGTTCCAGCTTCATTTTTAAGAACTCATCATAATGTTACAATTTACACAGATTATGATGCAGTTTATAATTTAAAATCTAAGTTATAAGTCTATTTTACTTTATATATTTTATATAATTTATATCAGAATAGAAAAAGAAAAAGAAAATATTATATTATTAAAATGAATGAAAAAAAGTGATAAGAAGATTGATTACATTACAACTTGGATTTAATATCAGTATTATCAACAACTTTATTACCATATTTATAAACTTGTTTAATATTTAAATTAAAATCAAAAATATTTAAATCTGCATCACAACCAGAATTTAAAAAACCTTTTTTATTTTGTAAATTTAAAGCAATTGAAGGATTATTTGTAACTAATTTTATAGAATTTGGTATATTTAAATTACACCATTTTTTTGTATTTTTTATACAATCAATTAAATTAATTAAACTACCTGCAATTGTATTTGTATCTTTAATAAATAAATGATCTTTATCTTTTTTTTCAATAATTATTGAATTACCACTATTATTATTTGCATTCCATTTATAAAAACCATTTGGTAAACCATTAACAAACATAGTATCAGTAACTAAAATTAAATTATTTGGAGATGATAAATATGATGAATTTATAACATTTGGATGAATATGAATACCATCAGAAATCATACCAAAATAAATTTTTTTTTTAATTAAATCATTTGTACAAGAAATTAAACCAATTATTGATGGATTTCTACTATTAAAATCAGGCATTGCACTAAATAAATGTGTAATCATATTAAATTTAGAATTTAAAATTGAATTTAAAGATTGTTTATAATTTGAAATTGAATGACCAATTGAAAAAATTATATTTTTATTTAAATTTAAATTAATTAAATTTACTGAAGTTAAAATTCCATTTAATTCAGGTGCACAAGTTATAATTTTTATATTACCATTTTTAAGATTTTCAATACCATAAATTTCTTTAAAATCATTAATTGAAATAATTTTTTTTTTTTTGTTTTCTGAAGAAGTTGTAGCTAAAGTTATAGCATTTTTATTATGACAACCTTTTTTAATAATATTTATAAATGGACCTTCAACATGACAACCTAAAGATTCAGTTCTATCAATAATTTTTGAATTTGTATTATTATTAGATATACCAAAAACTGGTAAATTTTTTAAATAAATTTTTTTAAAACTTGAAGGTAAAGTTGGACAAATTGAAGTTACACCAAATTTAATTAATTTTTTACAAATTCTTATAAAATTTAAATTAATTTTATTTAAATTTAATTCATCTGTTAAAAAATCTAAACCATCATAACCATTAATTTGAATATCTATAAAACCAGGAGAAATTATTAAATTATTTAAATTTATAATTTCTATAATTAATTTTATTTCTTCATTTCTTTTAAAGTTATTAAAACTTGATTCTGAGATTATTTTTCCAGATGTTTTATTTATAAATAAATCTTTTTTTATTAGTTTACCTTCATCACATAAGAAACAATTAGTAAAATGAATTAGTTGAATTTCTTCTTTAAGTTCATTAAACTCTTTTATTTCTTTATTAGATTCAACTAATGACATTTTCAAATTAAGTATCTACTAAAGTACTTGATTGATGCTTGATTGATTGATTGATTGATTGATTGATTGATTTGTAGAATATATATGGATTTCCATATATTTTTTCCATGAGTCTATATATATATACTATAGTTTAATGAACTATTTTCATTACTTATATAAGATTCATATAATAATTTAGTTATATTCTAATACACTTACTTTATCATATTAATTAGTCTAGTAAAATTTCGGATAATTTTTTCAATTATTAGTGGATTCTAAAAGCAATTAATGACATTTTTTACTTCATATCATGAATTTGAAATGAATTTGAAATGAATTTGAAAAGATAAAAGAACAATCCAATTAGTTTTTCTGAATGAAATAGAGACTAATAATTCTAGATAATGATAAGAATAAGAAAAGCAATAAGCAGAAAGAAAGAAAACAGAAAGAAAGAAAGAGGAAAGAAAGAAGAAAGCAAAAAGGTTGCAATTTCCACTTTCTTTTGCTAAAACGTGGATTGAGAAATGATTGAGAAATGATTGAGAAATGATTGAGAAATAAATGAAAAATAAATGAAAAATAAATGAAAAATGCGCAGTGGTTTCATTTGGCAGGGAAAATAAAAAAAAGGCAGTCGGATCCAGTGAAGTGGTCTCAGCGGGTACGTCGGAAACAAAAACGGCAGAAATAATACCGTATCTGCCGAAATCACGGACAAATCGGTAATTTTGCACCGCTCACGTGCTTAAAGCATCCATTATATTGGTCTTAAACTAGTCAGCTGACTTTGTGCTATTTTCGAGACCATTTTTGCGGTGCTTTTCTTCTTTCTGCTGATCTGAGATTGAAGAAGGAAAGTTGAAGCAACATCTGAAAACGAATCTGAAAACGAATCTGGAAGGAAGCTGGAAAAGAAGGTCAAACGACAAGGTCAAAGATCAGAGGATAAACAAGCAGAGAATAAAGAAGTGGATTGAATATATATTCAATAATCACTTTCATTCTCGATTCAATTTAATATACTATTGTCAATTATACCTTTTTTTTAGTTCTTTTATATGGAATTCATTTACGTTTTCTATTCATTTTCATAATATGCTTCCATACTCGATTGAATCGGATTCTAATTCAAATAACAATAACAATAACAATAACAATAACAATGACAATGACAATACTAACGCCAATACACTTTCTAATAAGAATTCTAATGATAACGCCAATGAGAATAAAAATTATGATAAAGATATGGAATCAGATATGGATAACGTGAACTTAGCAAATTCTGGAGATATAATTCTTAATGAAATCTTAAAAACTGAAAATGATTCAAAAGAATTAAAAGATACAAATGATTTGAATAATAGTAGTTCAAGTAAAGATTCAAGTAATAATTCAAATAATAATCAAACAATTACAGATGATTATGATTTAATAAATAATTCTGATATTTCAATATATGCAAATGATAAAATTAAAAAAAAAATAAAAATGAATAAAAAAATTGGTCAATTATTATTAGTTGGTTTTCAAGGTACAAATATAACTTCAAATATTTCAAATTTAATTTCAAATTATAATGTAAGTACAATAATTTTATCTTCAAAAAATTTTATTAATGCAAATCAAGTTAAAAATTTAATTTTAAATTTACAAAAATTAGCAAAATTAAATAATTATAAATATCCAATAATGTTTGCTGTTGATCAAGAAAATGGTATGGTTGGTACTTTATTTGATGAAAATTATATAACTCAATTTCCTGGTGCAATGGCTTTAGCTTCAACTAATTCAATTGATTTAGTTTATAAAGTTTCAAAAGCAATTGCAATTGAATTAAAATCAATTGGTTTTTCAATAAATTTAGGTCCAGTTTTAGATACTGTAACTAAATTTTCAAATCCTTTAATTGGTGTTAGATCTTTTGGTTCAAATATTAATGATGTTATAAAATTTGGTATTGCTGCCTCAAAAGGTTTCAGAGATGGTGGTTTATTTTGTTTTGGTAAACATTTTCCAGGTTTAAATAATGCTGAAATTTCTTCAATTTTAGAATTACCAATAATGACTGAATCTTTACAACAATTAGAAAATTCAAATGTTAAAACTTTTAAAAAATTAATTAATTTAAATTTATTAGATGGTATAGAAATTGCAGGTGCTGCAATTCCAAATATTTCTCCAAATGAAATTTATACATGTTTAAGTCCAATAATTATAAATAATTTATTAAGAAAAAAATTAAATTTTAATGGTGTTGTAATTAGTGAATGTTTAGAATTAGATCCAATTGCAAATTTTATTGGTTTTAAACAAGCTGTAATTATGGCAATTTTCGCAAGATGTGATTTAATTTTAGTTTGTCATGATTATAAATTACAAATTCAAGCAATTAATGCTATGATTCAAGCAATTGATGATGGAATTTTAAATGAAAATTTAATTATTAATCAATCTTTAGAAAGAATTATAAATTTACAAAAAAAATTACCAAATTGGATAGAAATTTTTAAATTTAATAATATCTCAATAAATCAAAGATTAATTCATTCAAATTTATCAAAATTAGCTTATAAAAAATCAATAACTTTAGTTAGAGATTATAATAATTGTTTACCAATTTCAAAATTTTTAAAAAAAGATAAAAATAAAAATAAAATTAATAATGAAAATATTAAAAAAAATATATTATTATTAACTCCAGTTTTACAACCTTTATATCTTAAAAATCAATCTTGTTGTAATAATAATATAAGCAGTAATAATAATAATAATAATAATAATAATAATAATAATAATAATAATAATAATAATAGATTTTTTCCAGGTGAAGAAGTATTTCAAGAATTTGGTAAATCTTTATCAAATTATTATAAAAATAATAAAAATTATGATTATAAAGTTTTTCATACATCATATACAGCAAATGGATTAACAAATTTTCATGAAAATTTAATTGAAAAATCAAATTTAATAATTTTAATAACTTCAGAAACTTCAAGAAATATTCATCAAATTGGTATAACAAAATATATTTCAATATTATGTGGAGGATCAAATCATAAACCACCAAATAAAATTCCATTAATTATAGTTGCAGTCTCAAGTCCATATGATTTTTTATATAATAAAAATATTGGATCATGTTATATTTCAACTTATGATTATACAGATAATGCATTAGAATGGTTAGTTAAAGTTTTATTTGGTGAATATAATCCAACAGGTTTAATACCTGGAGAAGTTCCACAAATTTCAAATTTAATTACAAATAAAAGAAAATTTAATGAAGTTAATGAAATTAATAAAGAAATTGAAAAAAATAATGAAAATTGTAATTCAGATGATAATAATGAATTAATTGAAAATGATAATATTACAAGTATAAATAATAATGAAGAAGATGAATATAATAATAAAAAAAATTCATTTATTTCATTAAAAAGTTTAAATATTGTACCAAAGACAATATGGTTAGTTGATGAATTAAATTTAAAAAGAGATTGGAATAATATATTAAAATTATATAAAAATCATTATTTTCCATATTATAATAGTAATAATAGTGATAATAATGATAATATTGAAAGTAATAAAGAAGGTAATATTGATTCAAAGATATCAAAAGATATAATTGAGAATATAAATTTTGAAAAAAATTTTGAAAAATATTTTTATAAGCTTTTTTGTTTATATAAAGAAAAAAATAAAAAAGAAAATGTATTTATAGTTAGAAATTCTAGTTTGAATATAATTTATGGAATTTTAATACTTTGGGTTGATGAAAGGTTAAAAATAGGTAGTATAATATCAATATTAGTTGATAAAAATAAAAGAAATCAATCAATTGCACAATGTCTTTATATTAAAGGTATGAAATATTTAATTGAGAATAAGAATTGTAAAAAAATTACAATTGGATGTCCATTACCATTAATTTTTTTTTTAAATAAAGAAATTTTTAAAATAAAGAGTAACAGGGATAATAATAATAATAATAATTTAAAGAAATTTAATTATGAGACAATAAATTTTTTTAATAAAAAAGGATGGAATTTAAATTTAAATTATTTTAATGGTAGTTTTAATAATAAATTAACATATATTTTAAAATTAAATAAATTGAATGAATGGTCAGTTAGTGAGAAATTAGTTAAAGAATTACAAGTTGTTGGAATAATGTTTGATATATGTAATGATAATAAAGAAATTTTAAAATTAATTAAAAATCAATATTTTAAAGATCCAATATTATATTCATTATATTTTGAAGCATTTAAAAATTATTCAAATGATTTTAAAGTTATTGTTGCTTTAGAACCAAATAATAGATCAATAGTTGGTAGTATTATGGTTTTTACAAATAATTCTAAAATTTGTAAATTTTTTCCATTTGTTGATGATATTATTAATAGTGATGAAGAAGAAGATTGTGATAAAGGAAATGAAAATGAAAATAATAGAGTAACAATTGGATGTTTGAGTGGATTAGTTATAGATTCAACATTTAAAAATTTAAGTGATATATTTAAAATGGGATTAGTTTGTACAGCTTTAAGTTTTTTAAAAAGGAGATTAAATAATGATAATGAAAATAGTAATAACAAGGATAATGTTGATGATAATGAGAATAAGAATATTAATAAAAGGAAAACTATAATTAGAGATTGTTTATTGATTGGACTTAAGAAACAGAATAATAATTTTACAAATTTTAAAGAGAATGGATTTTATGAATATAAGAAATATTTTGATTATTATGATGAGAGAATTGTTTCTGAAAGTGATGAAAGTGATGAAAGTGATGACAAAGATGGGATTATAAATAAAGAGTTTATAGATGAAGAGACTATAAATGAAGGGATTGTGAATGAATAATCTAATGAAACTGACGATGATAACAATACTTAATGATCTATAATAAAAGAATAAGCATTAAAAAGATTATCCAAAAGATAATCAATCAATTGTAGTTGTGGTATTGAATTAGATATATTTTTTTATCTGGAAACTGAGACCATTATTGTGGTACTGCTTGGAAAAAGCGTGTGAAAGTGCGTCACGATTTTGTTCCGTGTCATAATCCGGTAAATGTTATATCACGCAAGTAAACGTACTGTAGTGGTACCATAAAGCTGGCCTCAAAATATTCTTAATTTTTTTTATCTTTACCATTACTGTGGGTCTATAATATGCGTGGCTGATGTTTGTGGCTGGCGACGTGACATTTTTGTGAGTTTCTCAGTTTCGCGGCTGGAACTGGCACCGAAAACGAGAAATTGAGAAATGAGAACGAAGCAAAGCAAAAGCAGAGCAAAATGAGAACGCAGCAAAAACCGATAAAAGATAAAAGAAAGATAAAGACAGATAAAAAATAAAGGTGAAAGGCAAAAGAATAAAGAATAAAGGATATATTCTATCAGACATCAAGAAGGAGAAGAAGAAAAAGAAGAAGAGCAGAAGTAAGAGATATATTCAAGAAGAGAAGAACAAAGATCATGAATACTATCCTATCATGAATATATCAACAACAACAACAACAACAACAACAATCCAAACTTGAGCAATATCAAATCATAAATCATAAATCATAAATCATAAAATATGAAATTATGGAAATAGGTTCCAATTACTCATTCAATTATTTTATTTATCTTATTATTTATCTCTTTCATATCAACGTAGATCATTTGTAATTTATATTCATAATTATTCATAATTATATTCATATCTTCTTAGTACCTTAGTCATAATATCACTGATTACATATTACATATTACATATTCATTACATATTATCTTATCTTCTAATAATATCTAATAATATCTAATAATATTTCAATATTTACATACTTTATTATTATATTGGATCAATTTGAATAAATATTATATTATTTCCTTTACTTTACTTTTATATTATAATATATTATAATCTTTATATTCTTTCACTTTCTCATTCTCTTACTTATATATTCACTGATTTATTTATAATGTTGCAGACTGTGTTGAAAAGTGATATAAATAACAAAGATATATCTCCAGAATTATCTCAAAATATATCTCAAAATATATCTCAGGATATATTCAATAACCAAAATAATAACAATGATAATATTGATTTCTCAAAACTTAACCCAAATATCTTAATAAATTCATTTATAAATGAATTTAAAGAATCTTTAAATTTATCTAAAAATTCAATGTTATCAACTTTTAATTTATTACCAAATGGTAATGAAAATGGTATTTTTTTAGTTATTGATATTGGTGGTTCAACTTTAAGAATTTCAATAATTAATTTAAATTGTGAAAAAACTGAAAATTTAATTGATAAAAAATGGTTAATTAAAGATAATGAAAAATTAATTAATTTAAAATTTTTTGAAAATATTTCTTTAAAAATTAAATATATTTTAAATTTATATAAAATTCAAAATATTAATAACCAAAATATATTTGATAATAAAAATGGTATAAATACAAGTATAACTTGGTCTTTTCCAATTTATCAAACTTCTCCAAATAATGGGTTTATTCATTCTGCTGGTAAAGGTTATAAAATTTCAAATGAAACAAAAAATAAAGATATAAATTTATTATTAAAAAATTCATGTTTAAAATTAAATATAAATTTAAATATCTTAGCAATTTGTAATGATTCAATAAGTGTTTTATTAGCTGGAAAATATTTTAATAATAGTAATTTAGCTTTAGTTTTAGGTACTGGTATAAATTGTTCTTTTTATTTAAATAATATTCATTTACCAAAATTTAAAAAAATATCATATAGCAACAATTATAATAACACTAATTCCAGTTTGGCAATTATAAATACTGAATTATGTTTCTTTGGTGGTAATCAATTATTTAATTTTAAAAATAAATTTGATGAAATTATTGATAATCATTGGTCTTTAGATTTATCAAATAATTTAAAACCACATTTAACAATTTCTGATTATGGAATTTTTGCCCCATGTGAATTAATGACTTCTGGTAGATATATTTGTGAATTAGTTAGATTAAGATTAATTCATTCAATTAATAATAAAATTTTATTTAATGGTAATTTTCCAAAAAATTTTAATCAAAATTTTGAATTTAAAGGTGATGTATTATGTTCAATTTATGATAATAATGATTTTAATTTATTTTTAAAATATTATCCTTTTGAAATTAATTCAAATTATATTCTTACCAATAATGATTTGATTTTAATTAAATCAATTATTAAATTAGTTCTTGATAGAGCTATATTCATTGCAGGTTCTGCTTTAATATCTTTATTACAATTATATGATCATTTTAATCAAAACTCCAATTCCAATAACAATAATATACAAAATGATATAATATCAATAAGTTATGTTGGTTCATTTTTACAATATTTTAAATCTTATAAAAAAGATTTAGAACAATTTATTAATAAATATTATCATAATAAAAAAGTTGTTCTAACTTATGTTGATAATAGCAGTGTTTATGGTTCTGCAGTCGCTGCTGCTGTTAATTTATCTCAATAATCATACTTTTTTCATTTTCTAATTTCGCTTAATGTTTTTACGCTATTTTTATTCCTTTTTTTTGTTTTTTTTCAATTTTTTTTTGTTTTTTTTTGAATGTATGTTCTATAGACAGTTTTCATTTCTTTTCTTTTCTTGATTTTAAAATTTTTTTGTTTTATTTTCCTACTAGCTTTTAATGTTATATTTCATTGATTGATTTCATTTTTGAAAAATTTTGATTTGATTTTGAAAAATCGAAGTTATCATTGTTCTAATTATGATTCTTATATTGATTATATCTCAAGGTTTATTTTTATCTTGATTATTTTTTTATAGCAAACTTTTAAATGCTTTAAGGCAAATTTCTTTAACCATAATTTCAAGTTTATAATCATTGATATTTAACTTCAACTTCTTGATACTTTTTATTGAAATTGAAATGATTTCTTTATAAAATGATTTAAATTCCTTATATCCAATATCTAAAATAATTTTATTACCAAATTTTTTTTCTAATTTATTTTTCTTTAAACATTCAGCTAAACTTTTAATTGATAAAAAAATATTTTTTTTAACAAATTCAAAATTATTATCCTTATTCAATTCATTTATTTTATTTAATAAACCTAATCTTGTTTTATAAATCCAAATTAAATAATCAATTATATTCCTTTTATTTTTAGATTTAATTATAATATCACTTGGATTTCTAATGACATTTAAGGATTTTAAATGAATTTCCAATCCACAAAATATTAAAACTTCTTTATTTAAGTTTTTATTTTTTTTTTGATTACTCAATTGGCTTATTTTATCATTATCAAAATTAAATTCAGTTTTATTCAAATTCAATTTTATATTAAATAAATTAAATTCATTTCTAATTGAAAAATATTTATTAACTAATTCTTCTTTATTTGATCCAATAATTAAAAAATCATCTGCTAATCTAATAATAATTAAATTTTTTGAATCTCCTTCATTATTGATAAAATTATTTATAATTTCATCATAAAATAAATCATTTAAATATGATGATAATCCATAACCTTGAAATAATCCAATTTTTCTGAGATAAATTTTATCTTTAATTTTAATTCCACTTTTAGTAATTTCATCTTTAATTATTTCTTTGATTTGTTCATTATCAAGTATAATTAATTTATTTTTATCATTTACTAAACAATTTTTCATTGAACTTTGAGTAATTTCATTATTAATAATTTTTTCATTCATAATTATTTTCTTTAATTTTATTAAATTATTATTTAAATTAAAAGTTTGTAAAAATTTAAAATAATTTAATTTATTATTATCACTAAATTTATTATCAAGAATTTCAATAATTTTATCTATAGATAATGTATCATAACAAGATTTTACATCAAATTTAATAAAATATGAATCTTTTAAATTAATTGAATTTGAATTTATGAATTTTTCTTTTATATATTTAATATTACTTATAATATCTTCTAAACTTCTAACAATTGGATAACAATTAAATTTCTTACATCTTAAAGATTTTAAAACTTCTTTAACTGGATTTAATTCATAATTTTCACGACATTTATAAGTTAAATCAATATTATTATTTTTTAAAGATTTTAATCCTTTTATTGGCATTGAAATAATTCTAAAATCTTTTTTTTTTGGAACAATAATTAAAGAACTATAATAATAATTAAAGTCATTAAAAGTTATATTATTTAAATTTATTTGATCATTTGGTAAAATTTTAACTTTTAAAAATTTATTAAAATATTTATCTAAAAATGGTTTTGAAATTTTATTCCAAAGTTTATGATCATAATATAAAGTTTTTTCATTTTCAATTTCAGTAATATAAAAAGAAATCTTTAATAAATTTTTTAAAAAATTTTTAAAAAACCAATCAAAAAACATAAATAATAAAGATTTTCTTTTAATAAAATCATGTTTATTTAATTTATAATTATTATTTATATGTTTTGTATTTAACCAATTTATTTCTTTTAATTTAATATTTTTAATTAAATTATCAGTTTTAAATATTGTAGATTTTAAAGATTTTATGAAAAGAGAAATTTTATTAAATAAAACCTCCTTATTTTTTTTAGTTTGACCAATTAATTCAATTGGAAATAATTTATCAATAATTACAGTTATGAATTTGATTACATTTCTAATATTAATACATTTAGAAAAATTATCTTTATCAGTACTTTTAGTAGATGATGAGGTTAAGTTATAAAAAATAAAGTGATATTTGTTATTTGATAAAAGATTTTCATGATTATAAAGAAGTTTATCGATTAATGGTTTAATTGTTCTTAATTTTTTGGGAATTTTTAAATTAACATTTTTATAAATCGTTGGAAAAATTAAAACCAATAATCTTTCAGTAGTTCTAGCTTTAAATAAATCTTCATATTTATTCTTAATTTGATCATGTTTGATATAATTGAAGAAAATATTTGCTTTTGAAATACACTTTTTAGAGTTAATATTATTAAGTTTATTATTAAGTTTATTATTATTTGCAATAGTTTTCTCAAATAATGATTCAATTACATTATTACCGAAAATTTGAATAAATGAATTTTTCTTAGAATCATGATAAAACCCATTAAAATTAATTAAAATATGAATTAATAATTTTGTACCAATTCTTGAATGTAAAATTCTCCAAGAGTTTAAACCTTTTAAAAAATTTGTTTTTGTATTTAAACCATCTGATATTATTAAATTCTTGACATTTTCATCAACTGCAGATCTATAACCATCAATCACAACATTATTTTGATTTAAATAAGATATAACTTTTGAAAGTTTGGGTGCTGATTCTTTAATTTTATCCTTTTTGTTATTCTTAATAGTGAAGAAATAATTAAGTAATTTATCAATTACTTCAGAATGATTATAGTTATTAATCAACAAGTGTCTTGGGACTTCATTTTTTGAATGCTGTTGAATATAAACATTATTCAATAGATTCAAATATGAATTGTTATCAGTAGATTTGATTAATATTCTTTGAGCAACACTTTCATTCAATTCAGTTTCTTCTTGATGAGTCCAATTCCATTCTTTAGTCTGCAATTTGATTGTGAGATAATCCAAAAGCAGTTGCATCTCATTCAATTGAAATCTTCTTTTAATTCAATAAATCATTCCCAAGCTTTCCCAATACCAATAAGATCAATCCAAGAAAGAATCATTTTGATCAGAAGAAGTTGTTTAAAATATTTTAATAATCTTTGTTGTGTTAAGCGCTGACAGAATTGTTTATATTTCGATTGTTCTACAAAACGGGAAAGTGGCGTTTAAGTACTGAAGTTACTACTGAAGTTACTACTGAAGTTAGTACTGAAGCTAGTAGTAATTAGTAGTGAGTTGGTTGTTAGTATACAAATATATATTAAATGAGTGATTGAGATATATAATAAATTGGTGAACAGAAGAATATAAATGAATATAAATGAAGGTCAATGAATATAAAAGGATGTAACTCAAGAGGATCTTGTTATTCTTTTCTTGGAAGATAGCATTGATAAAACATCTTCATTTTTTCGTTTCTTACTACCAGAACTTTCTTCACTTCCTTCATTTTCTTCATTTTTTAATTTTTTCAATGTTTTTTTATCTTCTTTAATCTTTTTATTAGTTTCTTTTCTAATTTTTTCTTTATATTTTATCATTTGTTCTTTTCTTTCTTTTTCACCAATTTTACTTAATTCATCTTTTTTTATAATAAATTCATCATCATCAATTTTTTTATCTTTTAACCATTCTAATAATTTAATTTCTTTACCATATTCATTATCTTCTTCACCTTTATTAATTGGAGTTTCTAAAATTATTGGAATATTTATAAATCTATTATCATTTGAAATAATTCTAAAAGTTTCTAAACTTAAATAACCTAAACCTAATTTTTGATGTAAATCTCTATTACAACCAATTGGACCTTTTGAATCATTTAAATGAATTGCATTAATATAATTTATACCAATTAAATTATCAATTTTTTTAATAAATTCATTCCAATTATTTAAATTTGAAATATCATAACCTGAAGCAAATGAATGACAAGTATCTATACATATACCAATTCTTGATTTATCATCAATTAAATTTATAATTTCTTTTAATTCTTCTAATTTTGAACCAATTAAATTTCCTTGACCTGACATATTTTCAATTAAAATTTTAACAAATTTTGTTTTTTTTAAACCAATATTAATATTTTTTGCAAGTTTTTTAATTGCATCTTTAGTATTTGAAGAATTTAATTTTGAACCTGGATGAAAATTATATAATCCAATACCTAATTGTTCACATCTTTTTAAATCATCTAAAAATGAATTTAAAGATTTTAATTCCATTTCTTCATCTGGATTACATAAATTTATAAAATATTGTCCATGTGGTAAGATATCTGTTAATGGATTATAATTAAATTTTTTACATAAATCTTTAAAATTTTTTATTTCAATATTTGTAAATTGTTTTGAATCCCATTTTCTTGGAGATTTTAAAAAAATTGCAAATGAATTTGCTCCAATATTTCTTGCATTTATTATTGAATTAAATATACCACCAGAAATACTAACATGAGCACCAAATTTAGATTTATTATTTTGAATTCTTTGATAATCAAATGTATCTATTGAAAATGGTGATACTATTTTCTTTGGTTTACTTTTTATACTATAAATTTATTTAAATTATAATTTGATTAGTATTTAACTTATTATTTTAATTGTAATTGACAAAAATGAAATTCTACTTACGCCATATTGAATTACACAGGCCAATGAAATGAAACAATTGAATTGAAATAGATTTATGAATTATTCAATTATATTTTTATATCTTTATTTCAATTAAAATAAAAAAAGTACTTTCCATTAAATAAATAAGTAAAGTAATAAATAAATAAATAAATTGAGTAGATTTTTAAAGGTTTATTATGAAATTTTAAATTTGATACGTGAAATGGGCAAAAATTCCCAAAAGGGAAATAAAATCAAGGAATCGAAAAGCCGGGAATTTTACTCAATCGAAGAATTTTAATTCAGATTAAAAAAAAAGAATATTTGAAATAAAATTAAAGAAAATACATAAAAGAGAAATAGAAGAAAAGAAGGAAAAACACAAATAAACTTAGTTTCATATATCTTTTTCATTTTCATTTTCATTTTCATTTTCATTTTCATTTTTATTTTTATTTTCACTTAAAAGTGAATCAATTTCTTTTTTAGCTAATTGATAAGATAAATCTGGTTTAATATTAATATGTTTATATTTTAATTTACCATTATAAAAAATCCAATGAGATCTAATAATTTTATTTGTTGAAAGTCTTTTATTACCTAAGATTGTAATTAAATTTTTATTTGGATCAGAAATTAAATTATAATTTAAATTATTTTTTTTAATAAATTTCAATTGAGAAGTTGGTGAATCTGAAGATAATCCTAAGATTGAAAATTTACAATTTTCATTATTTTCATTTAAAAGGTTATTAAAACCAATTGCTTGTCTTGTACAACCTGAAGTTAAAGCTTTTGGATATGAGAAAATAATTAAAATTTTTTTATCATTTTTAATTGAATTTGAATTAAATTCTTTTAAATTTAAATCTTTATTATTTTCATCTTTTAAAGTTATATCTGGAATTTCATCATCAATTTCAATTTCTTTAACAATATCTTTAGATTCCTTTTCTTTTTCTTCTGCTTCATCTTCTTCCTTAGATAGTTTTTCTTCTAATTTTTCAATTTTCTTGGAAGATAATGATTTTGGTGATTTAACTACTTTTTTTGCAGATTTAACTACTTTTTTTGTTGATTTTTTTACCGGTTTTGACTCAATATCATTTTCACCAATTTTTAAATCTTTTGTTTTCTGATTATTGGATTCAATTCTACTTGAGCGACGTAATATCATTGTGAAAGATAAATTTAAAATTGAATAAAAGAAAAGAACAAAATAAAGTGAAAAGAGAATGAAAATACAAAAAAAAGGCTGCGAAATCTAAGTCTTTTTATATCAAAACAAGGAAAAAAAACGGAAACGAACCAAAAATTAGAAAAAAAACAACCGAAAAGAGAAAACAGGCAAGATAATGCAGCACATGTGTGTAGGTACATAGAAAAACATAAGACAACAGCCACTGAAAGAAACAAGCAGCCACCACCAGAGCAATGCATGACACCACAACTATGGATCCTTTACTACAATGCACTCTCCATTATTTCTGAGCTTTTTTCTGATTGGCTACAGCCGTTCTGCAAAGTGCACCCAAACACGTTCTGACGTTTACAGTCTTTTTACGCTAAGTCACGTGATCATCTACTTTCAATTTTTCACTGAACTCCGCTGCCAGCACTTTGCACTTTGCACTTTCCACTTTGTGCTTTGTGCTTTTGCACTTCTGAGGTTTCTGCTGGACTGAAATTAAATGTGAATAATTCATTCACTGATATAAGAAGAATACGAAAGGTCAATTAGAATAAACAATAGTAATAGACAAGACTAACTAATAAATAAAATTCATATCATCATCTAACAATGGCTTCTAACGCATCAAGTGATTTAATCTGGGAATTAACCAAAAACAATAGTTCATTTTTAATTAAACGTTCAGGAACTACATTCTCAAAAGATCCATTAAATTTAACTCATAAAAATAGTAAAACTTCTTCAGGTTTAGTTAATAAAAAATCTATAAATATTTTACCAGGTTCAAAATTAGGTGAAGTTGAAATTTTATCAAGAGTTCAATCTAAAAAATCTAATTTTTTAATCTCTAAACATACTTTAAAAAACAATAAATCTTCAAGAAAAACTGCTTTGTTAGTTTCTAATTCAGCCAAAGGTTACAGAGATGATTTAAGAGTTGTTGCTGTTAAAAAAGCTTCTCAAATCTCAAGATCTAAAATTGCTAAAAAAGATTATCCAGCTTCAACTAGAGGTATCTAATTTATTTAGTTTATATATCTTTATATACTTATGTTTATATATCTTAGCTACAATTAGCATTATTATAAATGTAAATATTAATATCTATTTATTATCTTCAATTTCTTTCATTTCTATGTAATTTGATAAGTTTGAAATATTTTTCAAATATACTAATCACGTGATCCAGTCCTTTAATTTTAAAGCTATTTTAAAATTATTAAAATTATTAAAATAAATAAATAAATAAATAAATAAATAAAAACATCAATAAATATTTCAATATTTCAATCCTCTGATTTGAATGAAACATCTTTAATTAAAGTAACCAAATTAATCACCAACTTCGAATAATAATCATATCCAATAACTATTTTAAACATGTCTGTATGTATATTCTCTTGTTCTCTTTATAAAAAAGTATTCAAATAAGATACTCATTTCAATAGATATTTTCAAATTTCTAACATTTATAATAAAAAAAATTTAAAATTGAATTACTATTCTATTCTATTTCTTTTTCTTTTTCTTTTTCCTTTTTATTTTCAATTTACTAACAGTTTTTAATATAATAATTTAATAATTTAATAAAATAGCTTGTAAAACCAATAAATCCAACACCTTTTTTAAAATCTTTAATTAATAAACAAGTTATAATTAGATTAAAATGGAATAATACTGAATATAAAGGTTTATTATTATCAATTGATAATTATATGAATTTAAAAATTGATAATGCTTTTGAATATATAAATAATAAAAATAAAGGTAAAATTGGTCAAATTTTTATTAGATGTAATAATGTTTTATTTATTTCTGAAAATATAATTGAAAATATTGATAATGAAGATAATGAAGATAATAAAGATAATAAAGATAATACTAAAACTAATAAAATAAAAAGAACAATTGATCAAACTTCAGATATAGATAATGATAGTAATAATGAAAAGGATAAAAATACAGATAATGATAATGATAATGATAGAATAAGTACAAAAAGGCAAAAAAAATCAAATTTAACTTAATAATTTAATAATAAACTCATTCATTTATCTCAATTTGTACTATTTTTATTTAATTTCATATTAACTTACTTCATATACATCTACATTTTTACAATTAGAAATATATTGTAAATATATATTGTAATGTGCTTGCCTTTTTTGTTTTCTTTTTCTTTTTCTTTTTTTATTTTTATTTTTATTTTTATTTTTATTTTTATTTTCTCTTTATATATAAAAAATGTATAATGTGTAATGTATATAAAAAAAAACTATAAACTATATATACAGATAAATTATTAATATTTTATACTAAATTTGAGAAAGAATGAAAACGAATAGAAGAATATAACAAATAGAAAAGAATAACAAAGAGAATAACAAAGAGAATAACAAAGAGAAAGATATAATTTACAAATTTTACAAATAAATTATGATTAATAAATTTAATCAATTTTTCTAATATCTAATAATTCAAAACCATCTTTTTTCAATGCTTGACTTTTATGTTTTTTTCTATTACTTCTATTCTCTCTTTCCACTTTCTTATGTCTATGTAATTTATTAATCTCTTTATCCACTTTATCCATTTCTCCATTCACTTTATTAGCTTCTGTATCCAATTTATCATTTTTTGTTCTTGTTTCTTTATCATTTTCTTTATCCACTTTTTTTATTGCTTTACTAGGAGCATTTACATTGTCTTTATCCACTTCTTCTTTATTTATATTATTTCTAATATTATTAATTTTAGAATATATGATTTTTGATTTTGGTATAATACAAGAAATATTTTTTTCAAAACAACTTAAACATTTAGAATTTTCTATAGTTTCATCTCTAATACAACCTCTTTTTGCTTTTCTACAACTTTGACAAGCTATTTTTGTTTTATTTCTACTTTTAAATTTATATTTTCTCTTTGGAATTATATCATCTAAACTTCTATTAGAAATTCTATTTGAAATTCTATTAGAAATTCTATTTGATAATCTATTTGTTATTCTTCTTTTTTTATTATTATTATTATTATTATTATTATTATTAGTTGGGAAATCATTAATTGATAAATAATTATTAAAATTAGTTTTTAATGGTCTTTTTTTCCTTAATTTATTATTAAAATTATAATCTAAATCTGTTATATCAGCTATTCTAATATTATTATTATTATTATTATTATTATTAACTGTACTTAAAGAATCATCAATAACTCTAAACTCAGGATTACTATTATCATTATCATTATCATTATCATTATCATTATCACTTTGATTAGAATTCCTACTTTGACTATAAATATTATTATTTGAAGAACTATTTGAATTATTTGAATTTACTTTAAATAATAATTTCCCAATTTTTTTCTTTTTAATTGTATCAATAGGAACTTCTTTATATTCTTGTTGTTTTTGTTGTTGAATATTATTTTGTATATTACTGATAACTTCATTATTTAAATCATTATTTAAATTATCATTTATACTTATATTATTATTTGATAATATAGATTTATAATTATTTAAAGTATTTGATAAAATTTTAATTTGAATATTTTTTTGATCAATATAATTTTTTATATATAATTTTAAAAAATCTATATCAAAATTTATATCAATTTTATATTCTTCATTACTATTAATATTATTATTATTATTATTATTATTATTATTATTATTATTTATAATATTAAATTTTTCATTTAAATTTGATAATTTTTCATTAATTAATTCAATTGAGAATTTTTTAAATAATGATGGATTTGAATTTAAATTATTCATTATTTATATTTGATAAATAGGGATTGACTTTTGATATTTTGTAATTGAAGATTGATAATTGTAGTTCTTAATAAAGTGATTAATTTATATTTATGAATTGAAATATTTTATTATTGATTGTTTATTATTGATTTATTATCTATTTACCACTATTTGATTGTTTACTTATTTACTTATTTACTTATTTACTTATTTACTTATTTACTTATTTACTTATTTATTTACTTATTTATTCACCTGTATCTTCATTAGAATCTCTTTGTATCTCGTACAATTACAATTATTTATAGCCAAAATATTCAATTGAACAAGAAGCACCAAAGAATGCTAACAAAACTAAGAAAGTTTCAAAGAAAGATAGTTCTGAAGATGCTTTTGAATCTTCCTTTGAAGATAGTTTTGAAGATGCTTTTGAAGTTGGCCAAAAAGAAAATCAGCTGCAAAACCGCCAAAAACTGTAAAAACACGAAAAATAAGACCCGTTGAACTGGTAGGGCCATGGATGTGGGTGCACCCACAGCAGTGGTTCAAAGCCACATTAATCAGCCATAAATATCAGCCACAATTTGTAACCCAGCCTTAAACAGGCTAATTGAGGCTAATTTGGTTAGAGCCCTATTTTGACTTGTAGAGCCCTGTTGCAAAAGCCCTGAAAGAATGTTTTTTATTGAATAAATGAAATTTTCACTATTCCTGAAACTAAAAAAAAAGGTATTTAAAAACTATTTCTCATGAACTAATTATTATAATTATTATATTTTATTATTTTATTTCATTATTTCTTGAAGAGTATTCTTAAATAGATTCATTTCTTTGAGTAAGAATAAAGATTAATAATCTCAAGAAGAGTATGTTTTAATTTCCATTTCAAATTACTTCAATTCAAGTAATTATTTACATTCAAATGATGATAGATTTTATGATAGGGACAAATGAATATTCTTTGATTAGAAAACATAAAATAAAATAATTTTACTGATTTAATGTATTATAATTACTTAAAAATTACTTTTCAATTCAATTCAAAATCACTTATATATTTCAATTTACTAACTTATATTGTTATTTATTATAGATTTGCTTTTCATTTTTTTTTTTTTCTTTACTTTATTGTATTTTATATAGTCTTTTAATAAATAATATTTTCTTATTAAATTACATAAATATCAATTGAATTATTTAAATTTTCATTAAAATCATTAAGATCATTAAAAATTAAAAAATTTTTAAATCTATTTAATTCACACTTTATTTCAAATTTTAATTTATTTGAAATTAATTCATAAATTTTAATATATCCATCATCACTAAAAATTAAAATTCCAAAATTTTTAATAATTTGAATTAATCCAATACTAAATTTATCTTGAATAGAATTTGTAATTAAATTACCAATAATTTTATTCTTTATTTCATTTTTTTCATTATTTATTTCATTTTCATTTGGTAAATAAATTGTAATAATTCTTAAATATGGTAAAGTTAATAAAGATATTGAAATTAATTTAAATTTTAAATTTATTTCAATTTTCAATTTCTCAATTTCATTAAATTTATAATTTGAATATTCACTTTCATTAATTAAAATTTTAAAATATTCTTTATTATTATTTTTTTCAATATCATAAAATGATAAATATGAAGAATTATTCATTAAAATTATAATTAATTTTTTATTTAAATAATTTAAAACTTCAATTCCTTTAATTTTTTGAAAATTATTAATTTTTATCTCTTTTATTTCATTTATCTCAATATTAATATCATTATCATTATTAATATCATTATTGGTAATTGAAAACTTAATAATTTTTATAATATTATCAAAACCATATGTGATGATATAATTATCAATAATTTTTATATCAATTATAAATTTATTATGTAACTTAATAATCTCATTAATTTTTATCAAATCATATTCATAATTATTTTCATTTTTAGAAAAGTTATGAAGTTTAATAAATTTATAAAAATCTAAATTTCCATTAAAATTACCACCAATTAAAATATTTGAATTTTTAATATTTTTAAAAATTTTATAATTAATATTTGAAGATAAATTTAATTTAAAAATAATTTTATTTAAATTTTTAATATTTAAAATTCTAATAATTTTATCATTTGAAATTAAAATTATAAAATTATCAAAATTTAATTTAATTTTATTTAAATTTATTAAAAATATTTTTTTATTTTTATTTTTATTTTCAATTTTTTCATTAAAAATTTCAATTTTTTTAATATTAAATGAATTTTTAGTTAATTTATTATTCCAATTATTAAAATATTTTTTATAATTTATATTTAAATAATTATGTTCATTATTAATTTCATTAAATTTTTTAATATTATATTCTTTAATAATTTCTTCTAAATTATTTAAATTATTATTATTATTTGAAATGAAATCTTTATTTGTATCATTTTTAAAACTTTTTATAGTTTCTTCATAACCATTTCTCTTTAAATAATCATATATTAAATAATCTATTGACATTTTTTATTATTATTATTATTATTATTATTATTATTATTCTCATTAATTACAATCTATTTGAATATAAAGTAGTAAGTATATTCAATATATTCAATATATTCAATATATATTTTACTTTCCGTGGTGTAATGCGATAGTTAAGAGACAAACCCCGGTAATAAAATAATAAATAGGTTTAATATTAATATTAATATTTATAAGTAAATGAATAAATGAATAAATGAATTAATAAATAAAGAAGAAATATGCCAAAGTTGATAAGTTCAAGATATAAAAAAAAGAATAGAATTCATTCAATATTATTAAATGATTGGTTATATAAATCAGTTTTAAAATATTTTCAAAAATCTAGTTTAAAAATTGAGAATTTCATCAATTGTAATAATAATAATAATAATAATAATAAAAGTTTTAAAAATAAGAATGAAAATGAAAGATTTATGAAAATTTTAAAATTTTTAAAGATATATAAATTTGAAATTAATTGTTTATTATCAGATTCAAAAAATTCAATATTAAGTAAATTTAATAAAAAATCATTAAATAAATTTGAAAAATTTTCAAAAATTAGATTAACTTGTTTAAATAAAAATTCAATAATTTTAATTAAAGATTCATCATTAATTTTTTTAAATAAATTTGAAATTTTTAAAAAATTTAATTATAAAATTTATAATCTTAATAATAATAATAATGTTAATAATAATGTTAATAATAATGAATCTTTAATTATTTTTCCAGTATTGATAATTAATGAATTTATTGTTATTGATCAAAATCAAATTGAAGATAATTTCATTTTACAACCAATTTATTTTCAAATTAATGAATCAAATAAATTAGATTATAATATAAAGTTGGATGATATTGAAGAAGTTGAAGAAGTTACCATTGATTTATTCAAGTAATGGTAATTCACATTCAGTTGTTAAACAACTTCTCATGCAATTATTACTGATGAAGAATCTGAAGCGTATGAAAGTGCAATAAGGATAGAGTAGATAGAAATACTTTCATAAATGTTTCAATTGAATTCAAGTTATTCAATTTATCTTCATCAAATATCAATATTCAATCAATAAATATTTAGTTAATAGTATCTGTTGTTTCTTCTTCTTCTTCTTCTTCTTCTTCTTCTTCTTCTTCTTCTTCTTCTTCTTCTTCTTCCTTTGTTTATCTTCTTCTTGTTTATCTTGTTTATTCATTTATTTGTTTATTTGTTTGTTTACAAAAGAGAAAAGAGACCAGTTTCATGGGACTTCTCGCGACGCCACCAGAGGAAAATAAATAAAAAATAAAGGAATAAAAGGAATAAAAGGAATAAAAGAAGAAGAAGAAGAAGTAAAAAAAGTAATAGAAGTAATAGAAGTAATAGAAGAAGAAGAAGTAATAGAAGAAGAAGATAACAATAAAGAACTTATTGAATCAAGCATCAATGATACAGAGCTGGAATGGACAATAACACACGCAATAACACAACTAATGCTAACAATCCCCATATATTCAACATCCCCAAAAAACCACAGATATCTGATACAGTTCCTTTATATTCAGTCAATGATAACGAAGATGACGATGATATGAATCCATTTATAAATCAATCAGACGATGATGATGATGGTGGTGATGGGGACGAATATGGAGATGAGGATATTAATATGGATGAAGAAGAAGGATATGAACAAGAAGAAGAATATTATACAACTGGTTCTGAAGATTTATTAAAAGCAAGAACTTTCATTACAAAATATTCTTTAATTAAATCAAAACAAAGATATATAAATCAAGAAGCCTTTTATAATGAAAATAATTCAGATAATAATAATAATAAGAAGAATGTTATTGATAAAAAATATTCAATAAATTCAAATTTTGAAAAAATTTTAAAATTTAGAAGAAATTTAAATTCAAATTTATTTAATTTTCAATTATTTGGTTCAAATTTATTAACAAATAGACCTATTTCAAAAGTTAGATTTTCTCCATTATCAAAAAAAATTTTATTATCTTCTTGGTCAAATGATATAAATTTATTAAATATTAATGATTTATCAATTGAAAAAAAATTTACAAATTTTAATTCAAATAATAATAAAATTTCTGCTTTAGATTGGCATCCATTTTCTGAAATTTCTCAAAATGAAAATGAATTAAATTTTGTCACTGGAAATTCAAATTCAAATTCAAATTCATATTCATATTCAAATAATTATTTAATAAATCTTTGGTCATTAAATTGTATAAATAAACCAATTTTAAATTTAATTGGTCATAAAAATAGAATTTTAAATACAATTTTTCATCCATGTGGAAAATTTTTAATTTCTTCTTCAATTGATAAAAATTTAATATTTTGGGATTTAATTAAAAATTTAAAATTATTAAATTATAAAAATATTGAAAGTAATTCAATTTCTTTTCAAAATAATGGTAATTTATTATTTACTGGTGGTAATGATTCAATTGGTAAAATTTGGGATTTAAGAATTGGTAAATCAATTTTAATTTTAAATGATCATATTAATAAAATTTTATCTTCTGATTGGTCTGATAATGGTTTTCAATTAGCAACTGGTAGTGAAGATTCAACAATTAAAATTTGGGATTTAAGATATAATTATAAATTAAATTTATCATCATCATTATCAAAAAATATTAATAATACAAAACCATTATTTACAATTCTTGCTCATAATAAATTAATTTCAGATTTAAAATTTTTTAAATTAAATTTAAATTCAAATACAAATAAAAATTTAATTCCAGATTATTTAAAATTTAATTTATCAAATAATGAAAAAGATTTATTATATTCTTCAAGTAAATTTTTAATAAGTTCTTCATATGATGGTACAATAAATATTTGGTCTTCAGATAATTGGTTAAAAATTAAAACTTTAAAAGGTCATACTGATAATAAAATTATGAGTTGTGATATAAATTGTTATGGTGATAAAATTATTTCAAGTGGTTGGGATAGAACTGTTAAATTATGGTCAAATGATGATTTTTTTTAATATTTTTCATATATTTTTTAAAAAAAAAAATTGTATATTGTATATTATTTTATTTTATATCAAATGAAATAAATTAATAAGTAATCATTTTTTACCAGCAGCTTTAATTAAATCTAAAAATTTAGATTTTGAAATATTATTTAAAATTTCTTGTTTTTTTGAAAAATTTATTGAAGATCCATTAATTTTTTCATTATTTATTTTTTTTAAACTTGATAAATCAGATTGAATTTGAGTTTCTAAAACTGCATTAAATAATTTAATTACACCCTTTTGAGCAATTTTTTTAAATTTTTTTTCATTTTCAAAATATTTTCTAATTTTATTTGAATCATCATTGGAATTTGGTAAAAAATTTATAATTCTATCTTTATTCATTAAATTTTCTCTTTCAATTCTTAATAAATTCTTAGCTTTTTTCTCTAATAATTCATCTTTTTTTATAGAAATTATTGATTTTTTATTCTTAGATTTAACTTTTGATAAAATTGGATCATTTCTAATTTTTAATTTAATTTTGGAATTTAATATAGAATTTAATGCATTTGAGAATTCTTTGGATCCATCATCATCACCTCTATTTCTTTTTTTACTTCTTTGTTTCTTTAATATAAAGTCATCATCATCTTCTTCCTCATCTTTTTCTTTATCTTCTTCTTCTTCTTCATCGTCATCTTCATCGTCATCTTCATCTTCAGAATCCGATTTCTCTACATCTCCAAGATTACTATCGTCACTATCATCAGAATCTGAACCATTATTTTGAATACTTATTCTCTTCTTACTTGAGTCTATTGAAGTTATTGAATTTATGGAGTTATTAAGTTCTTCTTTTTCTTCTTCATCACTTGAACTCGAATCAGACTTTGTATGGATATTTATTTTGTCAGCAGTCTCGACTGTCTTAGCCTTGGACTTTCCCTTATCTATCTTCTGTTTCTTCACTGTCTTTCCCATTATAAATATTGTCTTATTGTAATATTACTTCTCTATTTATTTCAATCTTCAATTTCTTCTTCAATTTCTTCTTCAATTTCTTCTCAAATTCTTTTCAAATCCCACACCAAAAAATAAATTCAAAATTCAAAAATAAAAAAATAAAAATAAAAATAAATTTCAAAATCCGCCTCACGTGTGCATCCGCATCCGTTTCACTGTTTCCGTGTTTATCTCTCGCTTTTTGCGTGCAGAGATTTTGGCAGTGAAAGAAACGAAATTAAATTTATTCAATTTGCTTTGTCTGTGGAAAGAAGTGAAAAAAGAAGTGAAACCACAACCACCAGAAAGAATTGATAAAAGGAATTGATAGAGGAATTGATAGAGGAATTGATAAAGAAGTTGTATCTTTCAAGACCAATTTAATAGCATCTAGAAGAGTGACCTTGATTTCTATTGGAGGTTCTGATATTCAACTGTTTCCTGTTTATTTCTCATTTCGTATACATTTCTCAAACTTTAGATTCAATTTGAAATTTGATTCAAAGTTAAGATTTCAAAAAAAATCAAAAAAATAAAAAGTAAATAATAAACAATGTTTGGAAATAATTCTGGATCATCTGGAGGTTTTTCATTTGGTAATAAGCCTGCTGCTTCTACCAATACTGGTTTTAGTTTTGGTTCAAATAATTCATCATCTAATACACCTACAGCAAATACTGGATTATTTGGAAATGCAAATAAATCATCAAATACAAGTACTGGATTTTCATTTGGTGCAAATAATAATAATAATAATAATAATAATAATAATAATACAACTAATAATACTTCATCTGGTGGTGGATTATTTGGAAATAATAATACTTCTACATCTGGTGGACTATTTGGAAGTTCTAATAATAATACAACTAATACTTCTGGGGGTTTATTTGGTAATAACAATAACAATAAACCTGCTCCATTGTTTGGAAATACAAATACTACCTCAACTGGCTTGTTTGGAAGTAATAATAATACAACTAATTCAAGTGGTGGTGGTCTCTTTGGAAATAATAATAATACAACTAATACATCAGGGGGCCTTTTTGGAAATAATAATAACAATACCACTAATCAATCCGGTGGACTCTTTGGAAATACCAACAATAATAATAATAATCTTAATAGTGCAACAAGTACATCTGGTGGATTATTTGGAAGCAGTAATAATACTCCCACTAATACCTCTGGTGGACTTTTTGGAAATACTGCTAATACTAACACAGCTTCTGGAGGTCTTTTTGGAAATAATAATAATAATAATAATAATAATAATAATAATACAACTAATACATCTGGTGGATTATTTGGAAATAAACCTGCAACAACAACTGGTTCAACTGGATTTTCATTCGGTACTGGAAACACAATAAATACTGGAACTACATCAGGTGGTTTATTTGGAAATAATAATACAACAAATTCAAATACTTCCACAGGTTTATTTGGTAATAATAATAATAATAATACAACAAATCCAATTAATACCACTAATACTACTGGTTTTTCATTTGGAACAAATAATAATAACAATACCAATAATAATAATAATAATAATAATAATAACAATATATCTTCATTCGGAGGTTTATTTAGTAAACCTAACACTTTCAGTCTAAACAATAATACTACAAATACTGGATTTTTTAATAATAACAATAATAATACTAATAATAATAATACTGGTGGTTTATCAACTGGATTTTTCAATAACAATAATAATAACAGCCTTAATAATAATAATAATAATAATAATAATGTTGGTAATAATTTCAATCTTAATAATAATAACCTTAATAATAATCAGCAGCAAGGTAATTCTCTTTTCCAACAACCTACTCAACAACAATTACAACCTCTACAACCCTTACAACAATTACAATTACAAGTTCAACAAAATTATACACCTTCAATAATTGATCAATTAATTAAAGTTAAAAATGCTTGGGATCCAAATTCAAATTCATGTTTATTAAAAACTTATTTTTATAATAAAGTTCCTGAAAATAATGCAATTTTATTCACAAAACCACCAAATGAAAATCAAGAAGAATGGGATGAAGCAATTTTAAAAAGACCAAATAATGATTATGTACCTGTAAAAGCTTTAGGATTTCAAGATTTAGCAAAAAGAGTTGAAATTCAAACAACTCATATAGCTCAATCAAGAATAATTTTAAAACAAGTTGAATTAAAATTAAAAAATATAAGTGAAAAACATGAATTAGATACTTCAATAAGATTATTAAATTGTAAAAATAAAGAAAAACAATTATCAAGAAGAATTTTAAAATTAGCTTGTAATTTATCAATTTTAAAACTTAAAGGTTATCCTTTAAATAAAGATGAAGAAGATTTAGTTAAAGAATTTAATAAAATTCTTAATGGTTTAAAAAATTCAAATGGTTTAACTGGTAGAGTTAATGAATTATGGGCAAGATTAGCAATTTTAAGAGAAAGAAGTAATACTTTAAATCAACAATTAGAAAATCAAATTTCTATAAATGGTACAAATCAAAAATCAAATTCTAAAAAAATTGATAATAAAGAACAAATAATGGATATTGAAACTAAACAACAAATTGAGAAAATTGTACATGTTTTACAAAAACAACAAGCTGGTATACAATATCTATATGAAGTCTTAGCTAAAGATAAAGATGCTTTAAATACTTTAATTTCAAAACAGATTTGATCTCAATTTAAATCTTTTTCATTATTAATATATACGCTGTTTTTTTGATAATCTCTTTTTCCCGTAGTTTGTAATTTATCTATTAAACCCCTTCAAATAGACCCTATACTGAATATAAAACTCTGAAAACAGTTCAATTGAAGATTCTATACTGATAATTACCAACACTGCTATCACTAATATAAAATATAAATATTTTCTTAAATCTCATTTGAATCTCTTTCAAATCTCTTCAAATCTCTTCAAATCATTTTTAAATCTCCTTTTTAAATTTAACTGTTTGATAAATTGAAACTTTTTAAGGTTTTTTACCAAAACTTATAAGTTCTAAAAGTGTCACGTGCGCTAAAATTTTCTGAAATAATTTTTTTTTCAAGTGGAAAATGAAAATCTGAAAAAGTTTAAATTGAAAAATACAGAACTTTTCAGTAACGTTGAAGAAAATCAGCTTATGAAAGTGAATTGGTAACTACTATTACTTCATTGAAACAAAAAGTTTAGATCGGTTTGTTATATAGAAGAAAAACATATCAAGATGTCTGATCCTCTAAATTTAAATACTATTAAAAAATTTTTAGATGAAAATAAATATTCAAAAACTCTAGCAGTACTTGAAGAGGAAGCTGCAAAGGCAAAAAAATCGGGAAAAGATGTAAAGGCAAAGGATTCTGATGATGATTCTTCTTCTGATTCCTCCAGTGATTCAGACTCCAATTCTTCTAGTGATTCAGATTCAGATTCAGATTCAGATTCAGATTCTGATGATGAAAAGGATACAAAAGACAAAAAAGATACTAAAAAAGAAAAAAGTTCAAGTGATTCATCTGATGAAGATTCAAGTGATTCTGATTCGGATTCTGAACCAAAAGGAAAAGATTCTAAAAAAGCTGATTCTAAAATGGTAGAAGCTAAAAAGGAAGCTTCATCTAGTGATTCAGAATCTTCAGACTCTGATTCTGATACTGAAATGAAAGAGGTTGAAGAAGATAAATCTAAGGATAAAAATGATGATTCTGATTCCGATTCTTCCAGTGATTCAGATTCCGATTCAGATTCTTCCAGTGATTCAGATTCCGATTCAGATTCTTCCAGTGATTCAGATTCAGATTCAGATTCTTCAAGTGATTCAGATTCCGATTCCGAAAAGAAATCAAATAAAAAAAAGGAAGCTACTAAAAAAAAAGATGATAGTGATAGTGAATCGGAGAGTGATTCTGAAGATGAAAAAAAAGAAGATAAAAAAGAAGTAAAAAAATCTAAAGCTACTAAGTCAGAATCGAGTTCGGATTCAGACTCAGATTCCGATTCAGATTCCGAAGATGAAAAAGAAAAGAAAAAAGTAGAAACCAAGAAAGATGAAATTAAAAAGGCAGAAGTTAAGAAAGATGAATCTTCAGATTCAGATTCAGATGATGAAAAAGATAAAAAAGCAAAAGTTGAAACTAAAAAAGAAGATTCATCGGATTCAGATTCAGATTCAGATTCAGATTCCTCAGATTCAGAAGAAGAAAAACCTAAACCTAAAAAAGATGAATCATCAGATTCAGATTCAGATTCGGATTCAGAAGATGAAGAGAAAAAACCAAAAGTAGAAACTAAAAAGGATGAATCTTCAGATTTGGACTCAAGCTCAGATTCAGACTCAGATTCTGATTCTGAAGATGAAGATGAAAAAAAGAAAGATGAAAAAGAAAAAGGTAAAAAAGTTGAAAAAGCCAAGGTAGAAACTAAAAAAGAAGAATCCTCAGATTCAAATTCGGACTCAGATTCAGATTCAGACTCAGAAGATGAAAAAGACGAAAAAGATAAAAAAATTGTAGCTAAAAAAGTTGAATCATCAGATTCAGATTCAGATTCAGATTCTGAGGGCGAAAAGAAAAAAGCAGACACCAAAATGAAAGAATCATCTGATTCAGACTCCGATTCAGACTCTTCAGATTCAGAAGATGAAAAAGATAAAAAACTGGTCACCAAAAAAGATGAATCCTCAGATTCGGATTCGGATTCGGATTCGGATTCCTCAGATTCTGATGATGAAAAAACTAAAGCTAAAAAGGCTGCTTTATCAAAAAAATCAAAGAAAACTGAAGCTAAAAAAGAAGATTCCTCAGATTCAGATTCAGATTCAGATTCGGACTCAAGTTCAGATTCAGATTCAGATGATGACGATGATGAAAAAAGTAAAATCACCAAGAAAAAAGATTCCTCAGATTCAGATTCAAGCTCAAGTTCTTCTGATGATTCAGAAAGTGATTCAGATTCCGAAGATGAAAAGTCAAAATCTAAGAAAAGATCTCTTTCAGAATCAGAATCTCCAATAAATTCAAAAAAGATAAAACATGATCAAAGTTCATCCTCCTCCACAGAAGATATATCAGTAAGTAGTAGAGAATCAACAATTGAAAGTAAATCCGATGAGAAAAAATTTTTTTCTAGAATCGATCGATCAAAAATTTCATTTGAAAATGATGCATTAACTGACAATACTTATAAAGGTGCAGCCGGTAATTGGGGTGAAATAGCTAATGAAAAATTAGGAAGAATAAAAGGAAAAGATTTTGTAAAAAATAAAAATAAAATGAAAAGAGGATCTTACAGAGGTGGTAGTATTTCATTAGCATCTGGTAGTTATAAATTCAAGGACTAATTCAATACGTCATATCATTTGAATTCAATAATACTCATTATAAATGCTTTATTTCTCTCTTTCCACATTTGTTTATTTATTTTTTTATCTTGAAGAGGAGAAATTAATAGTAATATTTATAAATTTCTATAACTATTGTATAGTAACTCCTGCATTTTACACTGTTTTTCGCCATTTTTTTATTATAGTTTTTTCAAAGTAATATAACAATTTTATTAGGTAACTTTCTAGAAACAATAAAAATCACACTATTTAATTTACATTATTAAATATACAAAAAAAGTAGTAAAACGCTTATATAGAAAATTGAAATAAATTAACAAAAATCAAACAAAACAAACAATGAATATATAATATAACAATTTGAAAGCAGAAAGAAAAAAATATAATTAAAATTAGTAATACAAATAATAAAATAGAGTTGAGAATAATAGTAAGCTGATTAAAATTACAGCATAGAATTAAAAATGAGAAAAAAAAAAAACCTAGAAACATCTATTCAACAGCGCAAGTATCATTGATTTTTTTAGAAAAGTCTTTTAGATTTTCATTAAGAGTTTCTTTGAAACTTAAAAGATCTGCAACAACACGATTAACATCTTGAGTTAAATTAGCTCTTTTTTGTTTTAAGTCTAAAATAATTTCATTTTCTTGTTGTTTAATTTGAGCCAATTCTATATCTAAATCATTTTCTTTTGTTAAATTATATTCAGCATCTTCAATTTTTTTTTGATAACTTTGAGTCATTTTTTGTATATTTTGATTTTCTTCAATTTCTTTTTGTTTTAAAGATTTTAAAGTTATATTTTTTTGACTAATTTCAGTAATAATATTTTCTTTTTCATTATCATTATTTGAAATTAAATCATTAATATCTTCAATTTTATGAAATAAAGTATTAAAATTTGAAGGATAAGAAGAATAAATAACATCTAATTCATTTTTAATTTTAGTTAAATTATTTTTATAATCATATTTCCAATCTTGATTATTTAATAAATCTTCAATTGATTTACCTAAATTTGATTCAGAAAGTAAATTATCATAATTTATATCATTAATTAATAAATTATCTTTATCAGGAATATCAATTAAAACATCATTAATTTTAACTTGAAAATTTGAATCATTATTAATTTTTTTAATATTTCTATTTATTGAAGATAATGAATCAAAAACTTTATTAATATTTAAATTATAATTAATTAATAAATCTTCTAAAATTTTAAAATTTATATTAATTTTTTTTTTAAGATCATTTAAAATTGAATTTAATTGATTATTTTTTAAATTTTGTTGATTAATTTTTATAGAAATATCATTTTTTTCATTAATTAAATCATTAATTTTATTAATATTTAAATTTTTTAAATTTAATTGATTATCAATAAAATTTATTTTTTTTTTAAAAAATTCATTTTTTAAATTTAATTTATTAATTTCATTATTAATTTTTATTAAAGTATCATCCCAATTTGGTTTTGCAAGTTTAACTTTATTATTAAATTTATCAAAAACTTTAACATCATTTTTTAAAGCTTTTTTTTTTGCCATTAAATTATTTAATTTATTTAATTGATTAATAATATAATCATTTTTTTTAAAATTTTTATCAATTTCAATTTCAAAATTTGAAATTTTATTTTGAAAAAATTCAAAAAATTTATTAAAAAAATTTAATAAATTATTAAAATTTTTATTTTTTAATGGATCTTCAATACATTTTTCATCACCATTAATTAAAAAATCATTATAAGATTTAAAAAAAAAATTAGAAGAATTTAAATGAATTAAATTATTTAAATTATCAATATCTTCTAAGAATTCTTCATTTACATTAAAATTATTTAAATTATTCATAAAAGAATTTAAATCTTCATTACCATTAATATTATTATTAATATTATTATTTGTAGAATTAAGATTATCATGAATTAAAAATTGATAAAATTGATTTTGTTTTAAAGAATTATTTAAATTTATTGAAAAATCAACAAGCCAAAATAATAAATCAATTAAAATTATAGATAATCTATTTGAATTAAAATTTAAAATATTTTTTGAAATTGAATTAATTTTTGGATATCTTAAAAAATTTAAAATTTCATAAATTTCATTATCAGAAAAATTTAAAATTAATTTATCTTTATTTATATTTTGTGGTATAAACATTGAATCTATTGATAATATTATAAATAAGAAAATTTTAATAAAATCATGTTTTTGAATTTGTTTAAAATTTCTTTGATTTAAAAATCCATTAATTGTTGAGTTTAAATTAATTTTTAAATTAAACATTGAATAAAAGTTATTTGATTCTAAGAAATCAATAATTGATTGAATTTTTTCTTTTAATTCATTATAACTGTTATTATTAATATTATTATTATTATTGTTACTCATATAAAAAGAAGAAGGTCTTTGTGATTTTGAATTATAAGTTGAAGAAGCAGAATATGGAGTATTTGAATTATTATTCATTGGAATTGTTGAGAATCTATTATTTAAATTATGATTATTGTTAATTATATTAGAAGTTAATCTTCTTGAAGAAGATGAAGAAGCAGAAGATGGAATTGGATTTCCATTATTATTAGTATTTAAGTAATTCAAATTATTGAAATTGGGTACTTGAGGTCTAGCAAATGATAATCTATTATTATTATTAATGTTATTGTTATTTGATATTGGATTTAATTGATTTATTGGATTTGAATGAGTGATATGATTAGATAAAGAAGATATTCCAGAAAGAGTTGATCTTTGATTAAGACCATTATTTAAACGCCTTTGTTTAACAGAATTTGTAATAGGAATGGGAATTTGAGATTTCAAAGAATTTGAATTTGAATTTAAATTTGAATTTAAAGCTGCTTTTTGAATGGGTAATTGTGACATTTTTGAGATTTTTTTAAAATGTAATAATTATTAGATATTATTAAAGATAGAAGAATACTATTGAATTTTAAATCAGCTTTAAAAACTATTAAAAAGGAATCTGAGATTTGTTCCTTGTGTGTCAGAATATCAATGAATTAATTCTTCTTCCTTCTTTGACTGAATTCATTCAATGATCTAATTGAATTAAAATAGATTCAAGTATCTGAATTGATTTAATATTTATGATTTAAATTGATTTTTTTTGATTATTTTGATTATTTTGATTCAAATTGATTTAAATTGAAGATAAATGGAAAGTAAACAAGAAATTGATAAACAAAGTCGAGAAAGCAAAAACAACCCGCAAATCTGGCTTTATAGTTCTAAACAAGGGCTCTAATAAAACTGTTTAGGGCTCTGTTAAAGACCCACAAAATTGGTTGGATCCACAGTTCTGGCTTTTAAAAATATGTATTTACATGTGGTTTAATGTACCATTTGCAGTTAAATGCATACACGAATTTCTAGACGGAAGTTTATTTTATTTCATTCCGTGGCTCTAATACGGAACTGTATTATCCGTCCGTGTACTGGAATTGAACAAGACGGATACAGTAATCCGCTGTGAAATTTTCCAAGATTTACCATTCTGCAGGGTCCCAAAAAGCTTCTTTCTCAGGCAGAATTTTAAGATCGGAAGAACTCACAAAGGAAATTTACCAAAATGTGGGTAAATAAATATAAAAGAAGATACAGTAAAAATTAATGGTTGTTTTAGAATTTATTTCGCGTGTTTATTCTAAAGTTGAATTAACTGGAATAAATTCACATTAAATAAGATGGAATAAGATGGAATAAGATGGAATAAGATGGAATAAGATGGAATAAGATGAAATTAAATGAAAAATCAAATAAAAATCAGTTTTTTTGGAAATTATACTCTTTTTCATAAGACCAAATCCTTCTTTCCTTATACCAAAAAAAACTCTAATTTATATTTGATTTTATCCTTCATAACCATGGAAAGATTTTTTACATTATATCCTATATAATGGAGTCTTAAAGACTTTTTAAACTAACAATTCTTTTTTTTTAATCTTAGTTTGTTTTCGATATCAATAAATAATTTACAAAAATAAATCAATAATAATGATATTTAAACAATTTTTAATAATATTTTTATTAATAATAAATATATCAAATTCATTATGGTTACCAGAAAATTTTAAAAATTGGAAAAATTCATATTTTAAAACTTCTAAGATTGATAATTTAAAAAATTTAAAAGAAAAATTTGATAATTTTAAATTTGAAGAAATAAATGATGATGAATTTTTAAAAAATACATTAAAATTAAAATTTAAGAAAAAAAATATTTTAAATAAAAGAGATTCTTCATTAATTGGTGATGGTTATTCATATTCTTCAATAATAAATCAAGAAAATTTTGCTTATTATATAACTTTAAATGTAGGTACACCATCTCAAGAAGTTGAAGTACAAATAGATACTGGATCTTCTGATCTTTGGATTATGTCTTTAGATAATCAATTTTGTTCTAAAGAATCAGTTGAAGATTATGAAGAAGAAGAAGATGATGATGATAAAGATGATGGAAAAACAAAAAGAAATGTTAATGTTAATGTTAATGTTAATGATGATGATGATGATGATGATGATTATAATATGTATGATATTGAAGAATATGATGAAGATAATTTAGATTATTATAATGATAATAATAATAATAATAATAATGATAATGATAATAAAAATGGTAAAGATATTGGATTAATTCCAAAAATGAGAAGAAAAAAAATATTATCAAGAAGAAAAAGAGAAGTTTGGGATACTGTTAAACAAGGATCAATGAATTGTTCAGATATGGCAGGATTATTTGATCAAAATGAATCTTCAAGTTTTAAGAATATTTCTACTGAATTTTTAATAAGTTATGGTGATACATCAGAAGCTTCTGGATTTTGGTCAACAGAAACAATTAATATAAAAAATACAAATATAATTTTAAAAAATTTTCAATTTGGTTTAAGTACATTTGCAAATAGTTCAAATTCAGTCTTAGGTATTGGACCAAAAGGTAATCAATCACCATATACACCAGATGGTAATGGTACAAATTATCTAAGTTTTCCATATGCTTTAAAAGATCAAGGTTTTATTTCTAGAAATATTTATTCAGTTTATATGGATGATATTAATTCAAATTCAGGTACAATTTTATTTGGAGCTGTTGATATTAAAAAAACTAAAGGTGATATTATTACTTTACCAATTTTAAATTCAACTTATAATTATTCAAATGGTGATAAAGTAACTTTACTTGATTTTTTTAATATTAAATTAGATAATATAACTTTAATACCAAAAAAAAAAATTTCAAAGGATTATAATAAAATTTTTATTAAAAATTCATCATCAATTGTTATTTTAGATACTGGATCTTCAGCTTCAAATTTTCCATATGAAATTTTATATAATATTATATCAAATTTTGAATCATATACTTATGATAATTCAAGTGGATATTTTTCATTTAATAATACATTATATAATCAAGAAATTATTAAAAATTATTATATAACATTTAATTTTGGTAATGTTCCAATAAAAATACCAATAAGTAATTTTATTGGAATTGATTCAGATAATTATTCAAATTATAATGATTTAAATGATAATAATAATGATAATAGTGATTATATTATTTCATTTTTAGTTTCAAGTTCAGATGATAATTCTTTTTTATTTGGTGATGATTTTTTAAGATATGCTTATGTTATTTTTGATATTGATTATTCAGAAGTGACTATAAGTCAAGCAAATTTTAATTCCAAAAGTGAACATATTGTAAGAATTTTATAATCAAAACTTTTCATTAAATAAATTTTACTTTCTCATATTTTTTTTTTTATCAACAACTGAATAAATGTAAATTGTAAATAATACAATCAAAACCAACAACTAGATTACCTTATACTCTCCTTCCACAGGGATCGAACCGGATATGCTCAGCGGAAAACTCTTCCAAGCCCAGAAATCTAGAATTGTTGTAGTTCCCACCAAAATGCCATTACAGCGTAAAAAAGGTGAATTTTACTTTGCCATACAGAAATACAACTGGAGTAACAGAAACTAAGAAAGTTGTCTACAGTGATACTGTACAAAATATTCACCAAAACCAGTAGTAATAGGAAAACGATATTCAATATAATACTTTCTGATTTAGAATATTTTTTTCATATGATATACTATGGTATAATATATAATAATATAATAATATAATAATAATATGCTTGTTTTTAATCTATGTTTGGGATTAACCTTGTTATGTTGTTTGTGCCTCTTTAGCTTAGTGGTAAAGCGTTGCACTTGTAATGCAAAGATGACTAGTTCAATTCTTAAGAGGTATTGTAATTTGTTTTTTTTATCATTTACCTTAATTGTTATTATTTTTATTACTTCCTGGGTAATTGAAATATTAAAGCAATATTTATATTAAAGTTGTTCTATATAGAAATATAAAATGAAAGAAGAATGAAAATCAATTAATTAAAGAGATTTATATATATATATATATATATTTTACATTAAAAAAGGATAAAAAAAACAAAAAAACAAAAAGGAAACTAGAAAATGAACAATTATTAGTACTTTCTTTATATAAAAGTTTTAATCATTAAGCTTTAATAGGCTTTATTGATTTAGATGAATTTATAGATTTTATAGATTTTATTGAAAATAAAGATACATGAGATTTGGCAGTTACCATTGATTTTGAACATGTACTTTCATTAGTTGTATTTGTATTTATAGTTCTTTCATTAATATCTATATTTTCACTATTTTCACTATTTTCACTTATATTACTTATATTACTTATATTACTTATAGATTCAGTAAATGAATCATAATCAATTAAAAGATTATTAAAAGTTGTATCTTCAACAACTGAAGCATCATAATCATTAACTATAGAAGATAAACTAGAATTATCAAGAAAGTTATTATTATTATTAATATAATTTAAAGATATTGAAGAATTTAAACTTGAATTTTTAGAATGTTTATATAATAATGGATTTTTAATAATTTTTGTACTTTTAGTTAAATTATTTATTAAATTATCTTTATTATTGTTATTATTATTGTTATTTAAAAATGTTTTAGAAGTTGATAATATTGAAAGATTATTAATTTCTTCCATTTCTCTTGGATAATTAATTAAAGGTTGATAATCATTATTTGAAATATTATTTGATAAATTATTAGTTAAATTATTAGTTAAGTTAATAGTTTTATAAAATAAATTATTTAAAAATTGTATAAATTTATCCTTTAATGATAATTTTGAATAATCTATAATATTATTATTAAAATTATTATTAAAATTATTATTAAAATTATTATTGAAATTATTATTAGTATTTAAAAGAGAATTATGTAAATAAGATGAATTTATGAATATATTATCATTATTATTAATATTATTATTAAGATATGTTACATTGACATTAAAATTAAAAAAATTTTTATTATTATAATTATTATTATAAATATCATTATAAAAATCAGGTAAATTATTTGATAAATATTCTAATTCTTTTTTATTTTTACCTTTACTGTTTATTAGATTATTATTATGATTACAATGATTATTATTATTATTTTCATTTTCTTCATAATCAAACATATCAAAAAACATATCAACTGAATTTCTTCTTTTTAATTTTTGTTTTATTGAATTACTAAGATTTTTTATATTTTTATCATAAAGATATTGATAATTAATTATATGATTATTATGATAGTTATAATTATCATTTTCATTTTCAATTTCATCATCATTATATTGATTATCATTATCATTGATAATTTGATTATTATAAAATTCATCAGAATTATTTATATATTCACCATTATTATTTGAATCTTCATTAAAATCTATAACAGTTGAAGGATAAATACAAGAACATAAGAAATAAGAAATTGAATTGAATATTGAATTATTTAAATTAGAATTAGAAATAATTATAGAATTATTATTTAATAATTCATTAAAATTTGACATTATTTGTAATATTAACTAAATTGATATAAACTATAAATTATAAGATTATATGATTATATCTTTCATTAAGAATATCATATCTAAATAGAAAAGATTATATGTAAGATATATAATAACTTAGTATTACTCTATTCTCAAAAATAAATGAATAAAATAAAAGTATTTAATACACTTATCATCATCCTCAACATAAATATTCTGAAAATAATGTTGGTTTATTTCTCTCCAGCACCCTTTAACATGTTTATCGAAGGTCATTAAAATAGGTCACTTTAAGCTTAGTGAATATTGAAATAGTATTGCAATAGCATTAAATATTTAAATAGGGACAGCTTCAACAAGATCGGAGATAAAACAGCCGACGAGCCGGACTTAGCTGAGTCAGCGCTTATGTAATGATAAAAAACAAAAACCAGTGTAACGGGTCGGGACATTTTGACCTGAATCGTATTTTTATTGACCTGAACTTGATACTTGTGTGTCCCATTGACGGTATTCTCCGTCGCAGTTCTCCGTCAAAAGTTCCCTGCTGTTTTCGGGATATTTACCAATTACGTATTATCCGTGGTATATATCCGCCATACTCCGCCGAGATGACTCAGTTTCCGTGTCCCAAACATCTGCCGAGACTTCGATCGTAAACCGTTTTCAATCCACGCAAATAAATGATGAAATAAATGATGAAATAAATGATGAAATAAATGATGAAATAAATACATAAGTAAATCTTTGAAATATCTTTTCTTTTATAAATGTCTCTTTTATTTTATATTCTTTAAGAATTATATTGAAGTAAGATTATTTTACAATCAAGAAATACTTAAAAATGAGTCAAAGAAGAAAAGCTGGAGTTCTTGGTGCAACAGGAAGTGTTGGACAAAGATTTATATTATTATTATCAAATCATCCAAATTTTGAATTATCTGTATTAGGTGCATCATCAAGATCTTCAGGTAAAAAATATAAAGATGCTGTAACTTGGAAACAAATTGAATTATTACCTGAAATTTCTTCTGATTTAATTATTAAAGAATGTAAATTTGAAAATTTTAAAGATTGTGATATTATATTTAGTGGTTTAGATGCTGATATTGCTGGTGATATTGAAAAAAATTTTACTTTAAATGGTTTAAATATTATTTCAAATGCAAAAAATTTTAGAAGAGATGAAAATGTACCTTTAATTGTACCAATTGTTAATTTAGATCATATTGATTTAATCTCAAATAATAAAAATAAAAATTTAGGTTTTCAAATTTGTATTTCAAATTGTTCAACTGCAGGTTTAGTTGCTCCTTTAAAACCATTAATTGAAGAATTTGGTCCAATTAATAAAATTATGGTTACAACTTTACAAGCAATTTCTGGTGCTGGGTTTTCACCAGGTGTTTCTGGTATTGATATTTTAGATAATATTGTACCATATATTTCTGGTGAAGAAGAAAAAATGGAATGGGAAGTTAAAAAAATTTTAGGTAATTATAATAAAAATCTTAAAAAATTAGAATTAATAAATGATAATGATATTAAAATTTCTGCTCAATGTACAAGAGTACCTGTTTCTGATGGTCATACTGAATGTATAAGTTTTCAATTTAAAAATAGACCTGCTCCTTCAATTGAACAAATTAAAAATTGTATGAAAAATTATACTTGTGAAGCTTATAAACTTAATTGTTATTCTGCTCCAAAAAATTCAATTATTGTTTTAGATCAACCTGATAGACCACAACCAAGATTAGATAGAAATCGTGGTAATGGATATACTGTAACTGTTGGTAGAGTAAGACCTGATCCAATTTTAGATTTTAAAATGGTTTCTTTATCTCATAATACAATTATTGGTGCTGCTGGTGCTGGTGTTTTAATAGCTGAATATTTATTAGCTAAAAATTTAATTTAATTTAAAATAAAAGAAATTTAAATAAAAACAATAAATAAAAAAAGTAAATAAACGAATGTTAAAGAAAATGTAATAAATATAAAAAATGAAATGTATTATTATATTAATAAATATAAAATTGAGTGAGTTTTATTTAACGAATGACAAGTTTTAAAATTAAATATTATATTTATAAATTTAATCAATTATAATTGGTTTTGAAGGTTCTCCAGTCAGAGTTTCAGTTTTTAAAACTTCAATATCCTTTACTGGTGGTAATTCTGATTTCTCAATTTTAATTTCACTACCTTTTGGACCAGCAATTGAGTCTGACTTTGAACTTAAAGGTAAATTTGAATCATTATTTAAATTAGAAATATCACTATGATCATTAATATCATTGGTATTTATGTTTTCATCAATATTATCATCATTATTTGACAGTTGAGTATTTGAAGTATTTGAAGTATTTGAAGTATTTTGAGAATTTTGAGAATTTTGAGAACGTTTTGAATCTGATCTTTTAACTTTTTTTTTACTACCATGTCTTGAAACAATTTTCTTTGATTTTCCAACACCTTGAGCAGTTTTCTTTAATTCTTTAAAAATTGGTTTTTTATGAATAATTAAATCATTAATAATTTTATATGGATGTTTATCACTAAAAATATTATTATTTTGAATTGGAGATTTATGAATACAATTTGCATAAATATGAGAAATTTCATTTCTAACAAATTCAGATTTTTTAATTGAATTAATTTTTGAATCAATTTTATCATCATTAACAGCAATTGTTGAAATAAATCTTTCAAAATGAGAAATAATTGCATTTAAAGTTATTACATTTTGTTTTGGTAATCTTGAAATTGTATTTGTTAATGAATTAATTCTTTGTTTTTCATTATTTTCATAATCAAAATAAATTTTTTTTAAAATATCATAAAATTTTGATGGTATTATAGAATCTGGTAATTCTAATAAATATAATTTTAATAAATTAGTTATAATTTCAGGTTTTGATTTATAATTATCAAAAATTTTAAAACAATAATCTTCAGATAATTCAATATTTGGATCATTAACAAGATTTCTTAATTCATGAACTTCTTTTAATTTTGGAATTTTTAACCAAGCAGAAATTCTTTCATCATCATCTTTCATTTCAGGATATAAAGAATCTAAATAATTTAAAATATTTGTAATAATTAAAGGTATACTTTTATTATCATAATGACATTTAATTTGTAAAGAAATACCAAAATTAGATTTAATTTTTGAATTAAAATAATCTTCATAAACAGTAACTTCAGGTATAAAAAATCCAGATCTATAATTTTCAATTAAAAATAATAAATCATTTTTTGGATTAATTGATTCTTGAAATAATTTTGATTCTTTTAAAGTTTGATTAATTGAAATTAATTTATTTGTTAAAATATCTAAATAATCATAAGTAATTTTTTCAATTGCTTTTAATCTATCAAATTCACATCTTTGCATAAATTCTAAATGATCCATAATTAATTCTTCTAAATTTAATCTTTTTAAATCTAAGAATTTAATTGAATTTTGATAATCAATATCTAATTTTTTTAAATCTTTTAAATATTTTTTATAATTTTCTTCATTTGGTTCTTGAGTTACAAATTTTTCTTTAACATTATCAAGATAAGAAGTAAAAATTGAAGTATCTATACCACTTGATTGTTTTTTAATTGTTAATAAATTTCCATTATCATCAAATTCATCCATAATTGTATGACTATTATTGTTATCAGTAGTATTAGTAGTAATAGTAGCAATAGTAGTAGTAGTAGTAGGATCTGTATTAGTATTAGTATTAGTATTAGTATCGGTTGTATTATTATTATTTAAATCAATTTCAGCTAATTTAAAAGCTTCATTTTTCCATTGATAAAATAATTTAGAACTATTTGCAAAATCATTTGAACCAAATACAATTGATTTTAAAAAACCATAATTAATTAAATCTTGACCAGTTTGTTCAGCTCTATCTAACATTTGAATACCTAAAGTTTTCATAATACCTTGAAGTATATTTGAACCAGTTGAAACATTATCATAAGTACCAAATATTTTTTTAACAGAAGTAATTTTAATTTCTTGTAATAATTTTTTTAAAATTTGTTTCATTTGAGGTATATCATATTCTGCACCACCAATATTATATAAAAAATCTTGATCAATTGAATCATTATTTGTTGTTGAATTATTAGATATAATTGAAGAATCTGTAAAAGTTTTAGTTATAGATTGTATTAAACTCAGATCATTTGATGTATTTGTTGTTGAAGTTGTTGTTGAAGTTATGGCGGTTGAATTAGAATTAATATTTGGATGATTGTTATTATTATTATCAATTTGATTATCATTTAGATTAATATTTTCTAAATCAGTTGAGATTGAAGATAAAGTATTTGATAAAGCACCATTTTTGATTAAATTTGCATCTAATTTTTGTTTAAATTCTTCAATAAATTTATATTTATTAAAATATTTTTTACTTAAATTTAATGAATTTTTTAAAATTTTTTTAAAATTATTAATATTTGTAAATAATAAATTTTCACTAAATAAAATTCTTTGTTTATGATCAATTGACCATTTATTAAAAGGTTTTAAAATTAATAAATTTAAATTATTTGAAATTTTTAAATGATTTTCACTTTCTTTAATCATTGAATTATTTATACCATTAAAAGAATTTTTAATTGATGGAGATAATGAATTTTGTAAAGCATTTGAATTATTATTATTATTAATATTATTTGAAATTGTATCAATATTAATATTATTAAAAAAAGAATTATTATCATTTGCAATTTGTAAAAGGTTTATAGAATATTGATTTTCTAAATTTTTTCTATCTGTGAAAAGAGATAAAATTTTTTCATTTTCTTCAATACCTTGTTTTAATTTTGAAAATAAAATTATCAAACCAGATTCATAATCATTTTTATTTGACCAAAATGAATCTTGAAAAGTTGGAGTTGGCATTTTTATTGATTATTATTTGATTATTTGATTATTTGATAATTAATGATAGAAATCAATTGATTAATTTGAATTTTATTAAAAAGAATATGAAAAAGATTGAAGAATTAAATAATGTAAAAAGTAATACATAAGTTAGATCAACCAGGAAATGATGAATATGAATCTTCTTGTCTTCTAATCTTCTGATCTCCTATTTCTCTATTCCAACTGTGTTCTGATTCTGTTTTTACTTAGAATAATCAAATATTATTAAAAGATACAAATAGAAATATAAATAAATAAAAGAAGCTATAAATAATAATAAAGGTGAATTATTGAATTATTACCAGTAAATGAGATTTGAGAACAATTGGCGTTGGGCAAAGACGTAGCAGGAGGAGAATCAAACAAGAGCCGCAGCCGTGGTAAAAAGGGACACAAATCAAAGGAACCGCAGAGGTGGTAGGGAAGTAGGCAAAAAGAGGTTATGTTATGTATGGGAATGTATTAGCATGTATAGGCATGCGTGAAGGTGTGGAGGTACGTAGATGTCTGCAAGGGGTACGCAGAACAGCGTATTGTTGCGGTAACCAGAGTTTCTACACCGGGACTCGGTTACCGGATCTAAAAATAAAAACAGCACACAAAACCAGAATAAAATCAGAATCAGAAGAATATTTTTAACTCATCTCCAACTGTCTTTGATGTCTTTGATGTTTTTGATGTTTCTTCATTTTGTTCTGTTTCTCTGTGTTTCCAGGCTTTAAAAGAGGCAGATCTTCATCTTGTAAATATTATCATTCACTTTCACTTAAGCCAAATTAACAACACTAAAGAGGCTATGTTTAACGAAATGCAATTACTCGATTATATTTAACAAATTTTTTATTACTTTCATAGTTATTTAAAAAAAAAATATTACCTCATACTCATATCTATCTATTTATTATTGATATTAATATTGATAAAAGTTTATTGTAATTTAACATAATTTCCTGGGAATAATTTTCTTTCACCATTTAAATCACCTAACCACCAATTATCATCAATAAATTCAATATTAATAATCTTATCACCTTCTTTAAAATTTAATTCATTATCTTCTTTTGATTCATAATCAAATTCTGCAATTCCAATTTCTTTTGTAATTTTACTACCTGCTTTATATTCTTCTTCTTCTTCTTCTTCTTCTTCTTCACCATCATCTTCTTCTTCTTCCTCTTCACCTTCTTCATCACCTTCTAATCCAACAGATATTCTATATTCTTCAACTAATTTTTCAATTTCAATTTCATTTAATTCAGGTTCTAATTTAACAAAATTTGATGGAAATACACCAATTTTACCTTTTAAATTTTTACCTTGCCACCAATCTAAATCTGTAAATATAATTTCATTAATAATTTCATTTTCATTAAATGATATTTCATCTTCATCACTTTGTATATAATCATATAATGCAATTGCTTTATATTGTTTATTTGAACTAGGTTCTACAACAGGCTCTACAACAGGTTCTACAACAGGTTCTACAACAGGTTCTGGTACTACATTTCTTGGAGGTAATGGGACTGGAGCTGTAGCTGGGGTTGGAATATTACTACTCATTGTAGGAGTACTTATAGGTTTTTCAATTTGACTTCTACTTGGTAATACAGGTAAAGGTCCTTCATCTTCCTCTTCTTCATCTGATGATAATTCTTCATTATTAATAATTGGTTTTCTTTCTGAAACAACATTACGTATTGGAGGTGGTGGTGCTTTAAATGAATTACCAAAACCTGTACTCTTTGGTACAAAGGATGATGTAGTTGAAGTACCAGAAGGAACTGATGGAATTGAAGAAACTGAATATGGAACTGAAATTGAAACTTTTTCTTTACTTTCTTCTTCTTCTTCTTCTTCTTCTTCTTCTTTATTATCATTGACAGATAATTCAGAAAATTTATTACCAAGACCAGAAATTTTATTAAATTTAAATTCATTTTTACTTGGAGTAGTAGTTGTTGTATTATTATTATTATTATTATTATTATTATTATTATTATTTTCAAAATCATCAGAATTTATTGGTTTTGTATCTTTTATAGAACTATCAAATTTTCCTCTTTTTTCAGCCCAAATTTGTGCAGGAGTTTTACCATTATCACTACCAAAATTTCTACTTGCACCTTTAACTAATTTATCTTTATCTTTATCTTTTGAATTTGAATTTGAATTTGAATTTGAATTAAATGAACCATATACTTTTGGAACAGATGATGGTTTAATTGAATTATTACTTGGAATATATTTATTTGAAACTGAATTAATAACTCTTGGTTTTGGTAATTGAAATAATTTTTTAGATTGAATTGAAGGATTAATTTTATTTGAAGAATTTGATGAAGATCTTGAACGATTATTGAGAGTATTATTATTATTATTATTATTATTATTATTATTATCATAATCAATTGAATTTGATTGAGAATGAGAGAAGATATTTAATTTTTTTTTAAATTTCTTTTCATCATCACTTAAATCATCATCATTTTCTTCTTTATGAAATGAATTATATGAATTATTTGTATTATCTCTAGAAATTGGTTTTGGAGATGGAGATGGAAATAATTTTTTTGTTTGAGGTTGTTGTTGTTGTTGTTGTATTGGAATTGAATTTTTTAAATTATTCATATTAACTTTTGTTGGAATATAAGAAGATTTAACTGGTTTAATTGGATCTTTTAATAAATCTCTTTCTTTAACTTCTTCTGCATTACCCCAACCATCATTATCATTATCATCATTACTACTATTATTATTATTATTTGATTTAATAATTTTAGATTGTTTAAATGGAACTGGTTTTGGAATAAATGGTTTTGGAATAAATTGATTAGATTTATTAACTGATGAATTAAATGATTTTTTAGGACTAAAAGTATTTGAAATATTTGAAATATTTGAAATATTTGTAACTTTTGATGGTTTATTATTTGAATAAGAATTTTGATTTGAATTTGGATCAATTTTTTTTAAAATTTCAATTGAATTTAAATCATCTTCATCTCTTGCAATAATTTGTAAATGATAACCTTTTAAAATATTTGAAAATTGATTTAAATATGAATTAAAATTTGATTTTAATTTAATTGAAACAGAATCTGGACAAAATGATAAAAATAAAAATTTATTAATTTTTTTATTAAATGAAATTAATGAAATTCTAATTAAACCAAATTGAATAATATTTGAAGGATTTTCTTTAAATTCATTTAAAAAATCATTTAAATTATCTAAATTATCTAAATTATCATTAATTTCCGAAATTTCTGATTTTGATGTTGGTTTATATGATAAATTATTATTATTTGAAGGTGTAAAAATTACCCAAGATAAATTTGGATTATTATTTAAAATTAAATTATAACATTCAGTTATTTCACTTGAATAAGTTGATAAATCAATTGAACGAGACATTATATAAAGTAATTGATATTTATTGAAGTTTTAATGATAATTTAATTGTGATTTGAATTGATTAAATATAATCAAATAGAATATTAAATGAAATAGATGAAATAAAATAAGTGATAACTTAATGACAAGTGCTCTTTAAATGAAAAGAACAATAATAAACAAACAGTAAAATAGGAGTCAGTCAGTTCCCAGCTCTCGCCGTCTGCCAGCCCCGTTCAACTCGACAGCGTTGAAGAAATTGAAACAAGGCCACGTGAACACGGTCGGTGTTTGAGTTACGAGGGGTAAATTACTTTATTGGGTAATTGTCATCGGTCTGGATTGCTGCGCCTGGTTTTCGTGGATGGTGAGTTTAATTGGGTAATTTATATGCTTTGCGAGGCTGGTGACCAGAAAGAGAAGTTCCGCGTTTCTGGTCTCTGGCTGAGTATGCATACTTCGCAGCTGCCCCTTTTTGTATTCATTCATTCACTTCTTTATTGTTTATATCTTTTATATCTTTTGTATCTTTTGTATCTTTTGTATCTTTTGTATCTTTTGTAAAATATATCATTTATTGACGATTAACAATTAATATAAATGTCAGTTTTATTGGTTATTAGTTCATCACTTGCAACTAATGTAGGTAAATTAACTTTATATTGTAAATCAAAAACTTTTAAATTTGGTAATTTTAATAAACCTTTATTAATTGCAATTAAATTATATTTAATTTTTTGTCTTGTATAAGGTAATAAAATTAATTGATTAAAAAAAATCTTATCACCAGATATTGAAAAATTTAAATTATTTGAAAATTTTGAATTAAATTCAATTTTAAATGAAAAAATTCTTGAAGTTGGATTTTCAATAAAATAATTTAATTTTATTAAATTTATCTCTTTAAAATTTTTAACTTTTAATAAAACTCTTGGATCTAATAATGGTAATCCAATATTCCAAATTTTTGAATAATTTAAATTTATTATTCTTTCTTTTTTATTATTATTATTATTCCTTTTCCATTTTATTAAAAATTTAATTTCTAATGGTATATGACGATGACTTTTACCATCTATAACTTTTGTAATAAAATAATTATTAAAAATATTTTTAGAATTTCCATTAATTGTCTTCAATAATTGTCCATCACTATTAATAATTTCTTTCACTTCTTCATCTTCATCTTTCTCATCTTCTTCATTATCAGATTTAATAACTTTACATAAAAATTCTTCATTTCTTTTACAAATAATTTCAATTTTCTCTTCAATTATATCAATTTTACAATCTCCAAAATATTCTAATGTCATCTTACCACACCAAATTCTTTCTGGAATTGGATTTATAAATTCTTTATCTTTTTTAAAATCAATTAAAAATGAACATGGCATATTATTTAATCTTAATCTTGGTAAAATTCCAAATCCAATTTCAAATCCATTTATTATCTCAATTTCAAAATATCTTTTATCTAAAACTGGAATTTTATCTTGAATTCCAATAATATAATAAATTATATCAATTTCAACTTTTAAAATTCCACATTTACCTCTTTTATTAATTCTATTATCATTATTATTATCATCTTGTACTTCTTCTTGCTCTTGCTCTTGTTCTTGTTCTTGTTTATTAGAATTATTATTTGAATTTAATATGGTTAAATCAGGTATATTTATATATAAAGTATTTATTAATTCTTCATCTTTTGAACTTAATTCTTTATTAAATTTAAATGTTTGTAAATTATGTGATTTTTTCTCTAAATTCCAATTTATATCAATATTTTCTTCATAATCTTCATCAATAATTTCAATAATTTTACCATTTTCTTCTTCATCTTTAATATTTAAAAATCTTTGAATTTCAACAAATGCTCCTAATTCAATATTTATATTATCTTTATCTTCATTTTTAATATGAATTGAAATTGGAAATTTTTCTAAACAAAAACAATAATCATCTTTATTAATATTTAATAAAATATTTGGTCTTCTTGGTATAATTTCATTAATTATAGAATTTTCAACTTTAATTTTATTTTCAATATATCTTTGTTTTTCTTTTGCCTTTGATTTTGATTTTTCATACCAATTTTGAACTTTATTTAAATGATTTTTTGAAAAATTTAAATTTTCAATAATTAAATTAAAATTAAATTTATTATTTTCAATTAAAATTATTATTGATTCAATTTTATTTATACCAATTTCTTTTGATAATAATGAAAATTGAATAATTTTACCAATATTATTATTATTATTATTATTATTATTATTATCTTCATTAATATTATTTAAATTAATTTGTTTAAATAAATATTCATCATCTTTTAAAATTTTATTTTCAATTTCACTTAAATTTTCATTTAAATTATTTAATCTTTTTTTTATAATAAATTCATCATGATTTATAAAATTTATATAATCATTTTTAATAATTTTTGAATTTAAATTAATATTTTCAAATAAAATTGGTAAAAAAGATGAATTTTTATCAAATTTAATTAAAATTTTTTTAATTTTAAAAAAATTTTTAAATAAATTATTTAAATTTGATTTAATTATTAATTGTAAATAAGATTTTGATTCAAATGAAGTTATAGAATTTTTAAAAATTAAAGAAATTTTAAACATTTCAAAATCTTTTAATTCTTCTTGAGATAAATTTATAATAATTTTTTCATTACAATTATCATTATTATTATTAGTTGATAGAAATTTTTTATTTTTTGAAGATATAATTTTTTTTAAATTATTATAAATTTTTAATAAAATTAAATTATTTTTAAAATAATATTCATTTATTATTGATAATTCAATAAGATATTGAAAAGAATCATTAAATCTTTTTAAAAAAATAGAAGATTGAAATAATCTAAATAATATAAATATAGAAATATAATTTTGTTTATCAAATTTAAAAATTTGATAAGATTCTTCAAAATATAATAAAGAATTTTGAAAATTATTTAAATTAAAAAAAATTTCTGCAATTTTAAAATTTATAAAACTTATAGATCTATTAAATTGATTTAAATTATTTGATCTTGAAAATGCAATTATTGATTTTTTTAATAATTTTATAATATATAAATTATAATTAAAATTTTTATCAGAATTAAGTGAAAAAATATTATCAATATAATTATTATTAAAATATGGATCAGAATTAAGTTTTGTATAATTTTCAATATTTTTTTTAAGAGATAATCTTGATTGTAAAAAAAAGATTGAATTTAAATATAAATAACCAGTTTGTGGTAAATATGAAGATATTAAATTATCATTATTTGAAAGGTATGGAATATTTATTGGTAATAAAGAAGATGGAATCATATCACATAATTCTGCAAACCATAAATATTGAATATATAACCAATTAAGTAATGAAGATGAAGAAGAAGAGGAGGAAATAATTTTATTTTCTTTTAATATATTTGTAATTGAGATAATATGAAAATTAAATTTTTTAAAAGCAATTAATGGAGAATTTAAAATAAAATAAAATTTAATAATTTGAATAGAAGTTATATCTAATAATTTTCTAATTTCAATATAATTTTTAATATTTATTTTATTTGTTTTAATTAAATTATTTAAATTGTAAAATTTTAAATTTATTAATAAAGAATCATATGAAATTATAAAATTTTTTACAATATTTTCAAAATTATTTTTTCTTAAAGATGAAATATATGAAAGTTTTAAATTATATCTTGAGATCCAAGAATTTGAATTATAAGATTCTAATAAATTTATTAAAAAATCTTTTTCAATTGGTTTTAAATTTTTAAAATTTTCAATATCTTTAAATTTTGAATTTAAATTTCTTAATTTTTTTCTTCTTATTTTTCTTTCTGAAGTTAAATAAAATTCAAAAATATTATATTTTAAAATTTTTAAAAAAATATTATTTATAAAATTTGTAATTTGATTTATAGTTGTGATTGAATTATTATAATTTGGTATAAAAAAAAAATTTGTTTCATTATTGTTGTTGTTATTGTTAGATGAAGATGAAGATAAGAAATTATAATCAATAAAATTATTTGATAAATTATTATTTAAATTTGATAATTTTTTTAAATTATTAATTCTTAAATTAATATTTGAAATAATTTTTGAATTTGAATTTAATGGTATATTACAAAAAATAAATTGAATAAATTTTATTTCTCTTTTTAAAATTTGATTTTTAATAATATTAATTTCTTCAGATAATTGATTATCAATAATATTTGTAATATTAAAATTATTAATATTATTATTATTAGAAATTAATTCAAGTTGATGAATGGATATAAATATTGAAGGTATATAATTTATATATTTTTTTAACCAATTTTTAGATAATATACCATTTGGATAAATATTTGAATTTAAATTAAATGGAGAATTTTTAGAAAATTGAAATTTTTTATTATTAATTGGAGGTAAAATGAAATTATTATTAATAAATTTAAAATTATATTTTACTAAGTTTGTAGTTGTTAGAGAAGAAGATGAAGTAGATGAAGTAGATGAAGAAGATGAAGATTGTTGTTGATTATTATTATAATTATTATTATTATCATTTGAATCATAAATAATATTTGAATTTATTGAATAATTTTTTTTAATTAAATTTTTAAAAATTAAAGATGAATTAGTATTTACAATTGGAGAAATTCTTGCAATTTTTTCACCATTTTCTAAAAAAGAAGGAATTGAATTATCTTTTAAGTTATCATCTTTTAAGTTATCATCATTTAAGTTATTATCATTTGAATGATCTAAACCTTGGATTATAATTAATGGAGATAATTTTGAAATGAATTCAATTGGATAAAAATCCATAATTATTTTAATATTATTATAAATAATTAAAGTCTATAGATGAATGTAATGGAATTTAGTATATGTGAATTGAAATTGATTTGATGGAAGTGATGGTTGTTGTGGCGGTTAAGAAGAAGAAGCAGAAGCAGAAGCAGCAAGAAGATTATCCTCACATTCACCACTGTTGTTTTGACACTGTTCGTAGATCTGAAGAAGGAGAGAAAGAAGAAAGAAGAGAAAGAGAAAGAGAGAGAAAGAGGTGTTTGTTGGTGCTTTGTTTGCAGTGGTAAGAGAACAGGGCAGAAACAGGCACGTGTGGGAGAAGACCCGTTAAGCTGGTCTCAGCTTCCACTTCAACTCCAATCTCGAAACAAGCAACAATAAAACAAGAAGCAGAAGCAGAAGAAGAAGAAACAACAGATACTATTACACAGAAGACAAGGACACAAGAAGACAAAGAACAATTCATTCAAGCTGTTTGAGTTGTGTTTATCGTGGACTTAAGCGCCGAAGCATCTTTTACACCATCTTTTACACCATTTCTCTTCTTCTTCTTCTTCTCCTTCTTCTTTATCTTCTTTATCTTCCTTCTTCTTCTTCTTCTTCTCCTTCTTCAATATCATTATCATTATACTATATTGTAATCAACTATTAACTATTGTTTTGTTTTCTTCTTCTTTGCTTGCTATTTTCATTTATTGCTATTTTCTTCAATTGCAGTCTGAAACAGAACTGGAGCTGATTTTAAATGCACTAAACGCCGGTACCCAATTCATTATTACTTATTACTTATTACTTATTACTTATTACTTACTTAACATTGCTATTTACTCTGATGATATTGGTAATATAATCATTAAATAAAGCAATAGATAAAAGACAAATTTATATATAAAAAGATTATATAAAGAGTAATTAAACAAGATTCAATTATAAATACATCAATATCCCATTCAATTCAATTCAATACTTACTTTAGATATATAAGCAATTCAAGATTATAAGATTATAAATTTATAAATTTACAAAATGTCTGATAATAATTCATCATCGCATTCAAATATGCCTACTTTATCTAATATATTAAATCCATCTAATGAACCTAATGAACAAACTTCTTCAACTTCTTCAACTTCTTCAACTTCTTCAACTTCTTCAACTTCTTCAAATCAATTAATCAATACAACTACTAATAATAATAGTAATAAGAAACTTAATAAGAATATAAAGAATATAAAGAATATAAAGAATATAAAAAATATGAAAAATTTTAACTTTATTAAAGAAAAAACTGATAATAAAATTAATAATCATACTTATAAATTTAATAATTACTTAATTTTAAATGATTTCATATCCGATGATGATGATGATGAAAATACTTCTCCTCCATATATAATAACTCTTAAATTAGATAATAACAATAAATTAATTCAAATTATTTTAAAAGATAAATTAAATAATTATTTCTCAAATTATTTCTCAAATAAATTATTTCAAAATAATTTTATTTCAATTAATAATCAAAATTTACATTTATTTATAAATTCAAAATATTCAAATAATTTAATTATAAATAAAAAATTAATATATTCTTCAATTAATTCTTCTACTATTCAATCTTCTTTAAAATTTAATAATTATCAATTAAAATTAAAAAAAAGAACTTTTAATAACGAAATTAATATTGATGATGATTATTTAAGTAAAAAATTTCAAAAATTAAATCCAGAAAAACCAATTTTAAATAAAAATCAAATTTCTAATAATAATAACAATAATAACAATAATAACAAAGATAATATAATTAATGAAAAATTTCAATTAAATCTAATCAAATTAAATAATCAATTATTAAATAATTTAAATAATTTTCAAAAATTTTATAATAATTCAAATATTAATATTTTTAAATTAAAACATTTAAATCATTTAAATTTAAATAATTCAAATAATAATAATAATAATAATAATTTTAATTTTGATAAAGATTTATTTCAAATTAATGAATATATTAAACTTATATCAATTGAAAAATTTCAATTAAATATTAAAATTCCAAGATTTTTATTAGAATTTTTTAATTATGATAATCAAATTTTAAAAAAAAAAAATATAAATATTAATGATATTTTAAATCAATTTATGTTAAATAATTCAAAAAATTTAATTCAATCTAAATATTCAAATTTTCAATCAATTTATTTTAATAAAAATTTAATTTCAAGTAATTTTAAAATTAATTTTAATGAAAATTTTAATAATAATTTTAATTTATTTAAAAATTCTTTTGATAATTCAATTTTTGAAAATTTTTATTTATATTATTTTAATAAAAATTTATTTAAAAAAAAAAAAAATTATGATAATGATAATGATATTTTAAATTTAAAAAATTTTAATCAATTTTATTCTTTTCAAAATGATTTAAAAATTAATTTAAATTTTAATATTTTAAAAAAAAAAGCAAAATTATCTTCAAATTTTGGTTTCTTAGATTTTTGGATTTTAAATAATAATATTAATATTACTAATAATAATAATAATAGTTTAAAAAATTATAAATTTTTTAAAAATTATAAATTTTTTAAAAATTTTAATAATTATAATAATAAATTAAATTCAAAAATTTTTAATAAAAAAAATTCTTTAAAAGGTGATAAAAATCTTTTAACAGAATTTGAATTTAATTTTAAAATTATAGATTTTAAAAATCATGATTTAAGAAATAAATTAGCTCCATTTAATATTTTAATGGAAATTAATAATTTAAAAAATTTTGAAAAAAATTTAATGAATACAAATTTAAAAAGTCCAATAAATAAATTAAAGAAAAAAAGACAATTAAAAAATCTTCAATTAAAATCAAATTTAAATTCTCATTCTCATTCTCATTCTCATTCTCATTCTCATTCTTCATTATCAAATTCAAGAATTTTAAATAATAATAATAATAATAATAATAATAATAATAATAATAATAATAATTCTTCACAACGTTCTTCAACTAGATTTTCAATTAATGATAATAGATCTATACCTAATACATTTCGTCCAAGAAGATATAGATTACCAACTCGTGAAAATTTAATTAATAGAAATCCTAGAATTAATCTTCCATTACGTACTCCATCATATAATTCTTCTAATACTATTAATAATTTTAATCTTGCTAATCATCATAGATCTAGATTAGGTCATATAACTTTTGGAGCTAGAGTTAGAAATAATACAGTTAATAATAATGTAAATAATAATATTATTTCAAATGAACTGAATGAAATATTTGATAATATTAATAGTACTAGAGATTTTAGAAGAAGATTAGAACCTTCAAGATTTGAAAGATTTGAAAATATTCCATCTGAGGATGATCCTATTGATGTTATAGTTTCCAATTTTTATGGAAATGAAGATGTAGAATCTGATGATAACTTAACTAGTGCTAATGTTCCTTTTGTTAATAGTAATGAAACTGATGATGAATATGAATATGAAGATAATGATGATGATGAAGATGAAGAATTATTAGAAAATGATGATGATCTTTATGAACAATTTAATGATTTAGAAGATGGTGATGATTATGAATATCAAGATAATGAAGTAGAACAATTGGATGATAATGATAATGATAATGATAATGGTGATTATGAAGAAGATAATGATTATGATGACGATGATTATGATGATGATGATGATTATGATGATGATGAAGATGATGATGATATTGATATTGATGATGATCGATATAATTTTCGTCTTAGACATCATCAATCAAATTTTTATGATGAAGAAGTTAATGAAATTGATAATAATAATATTGAAAAAATGATTGAAGAAAATATTGAATTTTTAGAAGATAAAAAATATTCAAATCTTGGTTTAAGTTCATTAGATATTAAAAAACTTCGTAAAAGTCAAAAGATTTTAAATGAAATTAATTGTTTTAATAAATTAAGGAAAAAACAAGTTGATAAATTAATGAAAATTAAATTAAAAAATTGGTTTAAATTAAAACCATTTAATAAAATTAATTATTTTAAAAATTTTTTAATTTGTTTAAATTGTGAAAAATGTTTAAAATATATTTTAAATAATTTTACATTTATGGAATTAGAATTAAATGATATTAAACATAAAATTAATAAAAAAGATAAAGAATATTTAAAAAAAGATTATAGAAAAGAAATAATTATTCAAGAAATTAATAAATTATTTAATGATAAAATGAATAGATATAATGATTTTGGTATAAATGATATGAATTTAACTAAAAAAGAATTTGAAAATGTAATAAAATTATTAAAATTTCCTAAAAAAGAATTTAATGAAGAATTTTTAAAAAAAATTGGATATAATAAACTTGAAAAATTAAAAGAATTAAGAAAAAAATATGAAAATGAATTTGATAAAGAAAAAGAAGAAAAAGAAGATAAAGAAGATAAAGAAGATGAAAAATTAAGAAAAGAAAAAGAATTATTTAAAAAATTCAAAGTTTTAATAAGTTTAAATAAAACAACTGGAGAAATTAGTTTAATTAAATTTTTTGATTCATTTAATTTTAATATAAATAATGAAATTGATGAGTTTAAAGAATTGAATAATAATATTAATAATTCAAAAAATGGAAAAAATAAAATCAATTATGGAAATAAGTTTGTTAAAAATGATTATTTAAGTTTTAAAAGTGATAAAAATTTTAATAATTCATCAATTAATCATGAAATGTGTTAATAATAACATCATATTATGTTGTTTTATATATTATATATTATATATTATATATTATATATCGTATGTATATTGGTGATAATATTTATACACAAGTTGATAACATTTTTGAAATTACTTTAATTAATTGAATATTTTGAGAAGCAGCATAAACTCTTTCTTTATCATTTAATTGTTTATTAACTTGATTTTCACTTTGATGTTTTTTTTCTTTAATTTTTATTGATAATCTATATCTCACAGGTAATGATCTTATTAATCTAATTCTTATACCTAAACCAATTAAAGTTGCTAATGAACAATGAGTTATAGTTGGAGTAATTTTTATTAAAATTTCTGAAATTTGATTTCTATTATTATAATTATTATTATTATTATTTAAAATTTGAATATCATTTAAATTTACAACAGCTAATTGAGCTAAATTTAATGGATGTTCAGGATCAGAAATTGTTGCAATTAAATTATAAATATCTTGAGAATCTATTTCTTCTTCAATTTCATCATTATTATTTTTAATTAAATCATTATTATTATTATTATTATTATTATTATTATTATTATTATTATTATTAAAAATGTTTTGTAATTCTTCTAATGATAAATTATTCATATCAATTTGATTCAAGTTATCTTTATCATCTTTATCATCTTGATCTTGTTGATATTGTTTTTCTTCTACTTCTTGTAAAAAATATGGAATTAATGAAATACTATTAAGATTTAAATCATTTGAAACTAATTTAGATATTGGATCAGATATTGAATCTCTATTTTGATTTATATTCACATCATATATAGTTGGATTTGCATTTATTGCTTCAGTCATTATTGTTTATATTCTTATTTACTCAGTATTACTTTGTTATATTAACTTCTTTAATTAATATATTTTGTAATCTTATATTATCATTCTTCTTCTTCTTCTTCTTCTTCTTCTTATTTATTATCTTTATCTTTATTTGATTCACTTTTGCTTCCTTTGCTTCTTTTCTTCGAGATTCGAGTTTAATCACCAGCCCCGAGCAATTTCTTACCTTTTACGTACATATGTGGCTGTGCACCGGTCATTCACCCTAAAACTATTAAAACAATTCTGGATTCAGCTTATTAATATCATTATTGCAAATGCTGATAGTGAGACTGGTTTCAATCCCATTTTTGAAAATACACTGAAAACCCCGAAAACATTTCTCGGGTCCACTTCCAAATCAAAGACCCCGATAAATATCAAACAGATCCCAAAGCTAGAGGGATCACGTGGAATTTCCAAAAAAATAAAAACAACCCACAATTCTGGTCTCTAACTATCAGACCCACAAACATGGGTTTTATTAAAACACGAGACCATAATTGGGGGTCACATCTTCAATCACCTGACCGTACACGTGTTTCTCTTTATTACTGTTATTGGAGCTGGAAGTGTATTTATTGTACGAGCAGTGCCTGCATTGTTTATTATTCACTTTTATTATTCATTACCACGAGATAACGAAATCAACAAGAAATGAGATAAATAAATAAATAAAAAAGAAGCATTAAATTATTAAATTATAGTCTAATAAATCAATTAATAAATAAATAAACCAATGAAGTTTAAGATTATCTAAAGAAAAGAAAAATATGAACTAAAGAAAATAAACTAATAAAATTGATCTAATATTCATAAATTCAATTAATATCATCCAACTTTTACTTTTTACTATTAACTAAAGTTATATATTATAAAGTAAAGTAATTGATTATCTCAATTTCAATTCAAATATTATATATTTCCATAATTTCCATTTTTATAAATAATCTCGTAAATATATCATCTCATCTCATCATCATTATCATTATCATTATCATTATCATAATCATCATCATCATCACTATTACTATTATTATTATTATAAAATATGAATTCTGTTTCAAATTTTTCAATTATTCAACCTGATTGTTGGGAAAATATGGAATTATCTGATCTTGGAAAATCAATATTTAATGATAATCCATTATCTAAAATGACAAAAGATTTAAAATTATCTTCAATTAATTATCTTTTAAAAAATTTATCAAATAATTTAAATATTAATACTAATATAAATAATTCAAATTATATTAATGATTTAAATCTTTTAAAAAATTTATTAAAATCAAGAGATGGTTTAATTTTAAATTCTTTAAGAAGAAAAATTTATCCATTAATTTTAAATATTAATATAATTAATTCAAAAAATAATAATGATTATGAATTTGATATAATTAATAATGATTATCTTAATAATAATAACCAACAATTTAAACATAAACATAAAGATGAAAATCAAGTTTTTTTAGATACTGAAAGATCTTTTGTATTTTATCCAAAAAATTTAAATATTTCTCAAAAAAATTTTCTTAAAAAAAGATTAAATTTATTAATTATTTTATTCTTAAGAAAATTTAATAATTTATCTTATTATCAAGGTTATCATGATATTGCTCAATTAATTTTATTAATATCTTATACAAATAATGATACAAATAATAATTCAAATAATAATTTAAATTTAATCAACTTCTCCAATAAAGATCAAGATCAAAATCAAGAAGAAAATGAAAATGAAAATGAAAATTATAATTTTAACTTAGCTTTTAAATTATTACAATATATATCTTTAAATCATTTAAGAGATTTCATGATGCCAACTATAAATCAATCAATTGATCAATTAAATTTAATTCTTTTAATTTTAAAAAAAATTAATAATAATTTTTATAATTTATTAAATTTAATTAATCCATTCTATTCATTATCAAATATTTTAACTTTTTTTATTCATGATATTAAAAATTTTAATAATATTTCATTTTTTTTAGATTTTTTCATCTCTTATAATTCAATTTTTTTAAATATTTATTTATATATTTCAATACTTTTATTAAAAAAAAATTATATTTTAAATAAATTAAATTTAAATCAATTAAATATTAATTATTCTTATTTCAATGATAATATAAGTTTAATTGATACTTCCAATTCAAATTCAAATTCAAATTCAAATTCAATGTCAACTAGTTTTTTAAGTGAAAATGAAACTTTAGTTGATAGTACTATTTTAAATCCAATTATAGATTCTGATAATAACTTTAAAGACAATTTAAATAACTTAGATAATATACAAGATTTTCAATTAGAACCAATACCAAATTCAAATTATATTTCAGATTTAAATAATAATTATAATAATAATTCAAACTTATCATCAACTTTACCATTTGATGAATCTTTAATTAATAAAGATCTTTTACATACAACTTTATCAAATCTTACAAATGATATAAATTCAGAATTCTTATTTAATGCTTTAAATTTATCAAATGATTTAATTTTAAAATTTCCTCCAATAATTTTAAATGAATTCAATTATCAATCAAATTTAAATTTTAATTCAAAAATCTTAAATTTCTATAAAAATTTATCAAATATAACAATTACAAAAAATATTTTTAATGAAAATTTCTTCAAATTTAAAAAAATTAATCAATTCTCAGTCTTAAAAACAACTTCATTATTATTAAATAATGATTTAAATTTTCAATTTAAAAAAAATTTAATAAATATAAATTTTAAAAATTTAATCAATTTACAAATTAATGAAATTAATCAAAAGACAAATTATGAAAAAAAATTAAATGAAGAAAATTTTAATAATTTATTAATTAAAAGAAAAAAATTAAAACTTGAAAATGAAAAACAAAAACAAAAACAGAAACAAAAACAAAAACAAGTAATAAAAAAAAATAGTAATAAAAAGAGTAATAATATTGTCATTCAATTATTTAATAATATTTATAAGAATTTATTTTCAAATAATAATAAAAATATTAATAAACATTCAAGAATTTTGAAAATTATAAAAATCTCTTTAATTATTGGAATTTCAAGTATTCTATTAAGTTATTTCATGAATAAAAAAAATCTTTTAAATAATAACTTTAATAATACTTTAATCAATTCTCTGCTGAGTAATAAGAATTTAAATAAGAATTTAAATATTCTTTATACAAATTTCTTAAATTTGAAATTCAATTTCAATAATAATTTCAATCATTTTAATAGTTTTAATAGTTTTAATACTATTGATACTTTTAATAATATTGGTATACATGTTGGTATATTCAAAGAAACAATGAAAGAACAATTAAATCAAAGTTTAAATACTTTATTAAATAAATTTTCATCTTAAACTTCCAATTACTTTATTATCTTTTAGATCATTATAAGAACAATTTATTAGCAAAATTTAAACTAGATATAATACATATGAAGAACCTAAAAAAGAAAAAGAAAAAGAATATATAATAACAATAATAATAATAGTAATAATAATAACAAGGTAAATTAAAATCACCATTTTAACTTGTTGTAGAAATTTTTTGATCTGGATATTTTGTTAAATCTAAAGTAATAATCTTGGAACTATTTTCAACTTGTTCTCTATAAATTCCAACTAATGAATCACTTCTTTCAAATAAACCATTTTTTAATGATATTACAATAAATTGAAAATTTGGTCCAGCATTTTTACTTATATAATTTGCAATTTTTGAAACATTTGCATTATCTAATGCTGCATCAACTTCATCTAAAACAAAAAATGGTGATGGTTGAAAAGAATGAATTGCAAATAATAATGCTAATGCTGCAATGGTTTTTTCTCCTCCTGATAATAATTCCATATCTCTAAATCTTTTCATTGGTGGCATTGCATGATATTTAATACCATAATTATATGGTTCATATTCATCTTCTAATGTTAAATAAGCTGATCCACCTGATGGTGAAGCTTTTGATTTTGTTAAATCTTTATATATTGAATCAATTTTTGATGATATATGATTAAATGCTTTTAAAAATAATTCAATTCTTTTATCTTTAATATCATTAAATTCTTTTGCAATTGAATTTTCTGTTTGTCTAGTTTGTTGATGTTCTTTTTCTACATTTTTTAATCTTTTTTCAACTTCTTCTAATCTAGCTATAGCTTTTGTATTTGGTGAAAGATTTTCTAATTCTTCATTAATTTCAGAAATATTATCATTAAATCTATTTTCAATATTAGGATCTGTATTATCTTTTAAATTTTCATCTAAATCTGTATAATCAACTTTAATTGATTCTGAAATTTGAATTATATCAGGAACTTCTTCATTTTCATCTTCTTCATCTTCTTCTCCAATTGGTAAAGAATCTAAAGAACCTTCAAGTAAATCAATTTCAATATTTTCTATTTTACATGATTTTAATATATTTATACGATTTATTACTTCTTTTTCAATATCTTCTTCAATATTAAAACATTTTCTTTTTAATGATTCATATTTTTCTCGTAATTCTATTGCATTCTCTTCAGTTGTTTTTGAAACAAGTAATTTACTTTGTAATTCTTTTTCTAAAGAAGCTAAATCAGATGATAAAACTTCAATTTCAGATTCTAATAAATCAATTTCTTCTTCTATCTCTTCTTTTTCTTTTTCTAATTCTTCTAAATTTTTATCATATTCTTCTTTAGATTTTTTAACTTTTTCTATACGTTGATTTGTTTCTTCTAATCTTTCATTTTCAAAATTTAATTTATTTTCTATAGTTGTAATTTGTTTTGTTATTTTTGCTTTTTCTAAAGCTCTATTTCTAATTAAAGCACCATGAGTCTTTTCATATTCATCAATACCTTCTTTTAAATTATATTTTATACAAAATGATGAATAAATTTCTTCTTGAAGTTTAGAAATTTTACTTATTTGATCTTTAATTTTTAAATTTATTGATTCTAATTGATTTTTTTTAATATCATCAATTTTTTTAATAATTTTTTCTGAAAGAATATCATTTGATTGATATTTAAGTTGCATTTCACAATCATTTATATTTCTTTTAATTTCAGAAATTGAAGTTCTTTGAAGTGGAATTGTATTTTCTAAATCAACTATATCATCTAATAATTTTTTTTCTGTTAAATCATTTGGTTTTTTATTATTTAAAGAATTTAATTGATTTATAAGATTATCTTTTTTATAAATTAATTCATTAAATTCTTGTTTATCCCATCTTTGTTTTTTTTTATCATTACCAGATGTACCACCAGTCATTAAACCAGATTTATGAATTATTGAACCATCAATAGTTACAACTTTTGTAGAAATATTTTTTTCCCAACGTACAATTTTTGCAATTTCCATATTATCACAAACTATTGAATCATTACAAGAATATTGAATTGCTCTTTCTAAAATTGGATCAAATTCTAAAATATCTATTATAGGTTTTGCATTTGGATGAATATGACGAAAATTTTGATTTGGAGGTTTTGATTCAATAAAATCTAAAGGTATAAAAGAAGCAACACCAGCTCTTTGTTCTTTAAGATAAGAAATACATTGAGTTGCAATTGATAAAGTATCAACAATAATTGAATCAAAATTTTTACCAAGAGCTGTAGAAACTGCAATTTCATATTTTTTTTGTCTTGGTTTACATAAATCTGAAATTAAACCTCTTACACCAGGAAATAATCTTTTTAAATTTGAAATATTTTCTCTTAATTTTCTTTCTCTATTTGATTCTCTTTGATTTGAATTTAAAATATCTAATTTTATTAAAATATCTTTTAATTTTGAATTAATTTCAAATTCTTTTGAAATATATAATTCTTTTTCATTTCTAAATGATTCAAGTTTTAATTTTTTTTCATTTAAATTTTTTTTTATTAATGAAAATTGAATATTTAAATCAGATAATGAATTAATAAAATTAAATTTATTTAAATTTAATGAATTTATTCTAATTTCTATAATTTCTTTTTGTTTTAATAAATTATCTAATTGATTTTGTAAATTATTTTTTTCAATTAATAATTGTGATAAATTTTCTTCAAAATCAGCACCTGAATTTAATAAAAATTTTGATCTTAATATTTCATAATCTTTTTGACCTTGAATTGATAAATTTGAAGAAATTTGAAATTTATTAATATTTTCAATAAAATTTTTTTTAAAAATATTTTTAATTAAATTTAATTGATTTTTTAATAAAATTATTGAATTATTTTGAAAATTTAAATCATTATTTAAATCTCTAATTCTATTATTAAATTGAATTAATTTAATTTTTATTAAATTAATTTTTGCAAAAATTGGTAATAAATTATTTTTTTTAAAATTTAAATTATTTTTTTTTAAAATTATTTTTCTTTTAAATTTTTCAATATTTAAATTATCTTTTTTAAATTGTAAATTTAAAATATTTAAAGTTGAATCTTCTTTAAATAAATTTAATTTTAAATTATTTAAAAAAATTTTTTTATTATTTAAATTTAAATATAAATTTTTTTTATTAAATTCAGAAATATTTAATTTCCATAAATTAAATTGTTTTATTAAATTTTTTTTTAAAAATAATTTATTTTTAAAATTTTTAAATTCTAATTTTTGTTCTTTATATTGTTTTAATTCTTTTAATAAAATTTTTTTTAATTCAAAAAATGAATTTGTTTTATCATGAGCTAAATCTTGATTTTTTTTTAAATTATTATAAATAAATTTAAAATTTATTGAACCTGAAATATTTTCAATTAAATTTGATAAATCATTTGAAGATTGAGAAGCAATTTTTTCAATATCACCTTGAAATACTAAAAAATTTCTTGCTTTTAATAAAATATTTTGAGATTTTAAAAATTTAGAATATTGTAAAAAATTTACAAAATTATTATTAATTTTATAAATTGAATTACCTTTTAAAGATATTGATCTTTTTAAATTATAAATTAAATTATCATCATTTTGATAAATTGCCATAACATAAGCTTTTGTTGGATCTTTTGAATCTTTGTTTGGATCATTTGAATGTTTTTTTGATTTCTTTGATTTCTTTGATTTCTTTGAAGTCTTTGAAGTCTTTTGAGATTTTAATTTTCTTTTTCTCTGAGTTGGATTAAAAGTTTGAGAATCAGATTCAGATTCAGAATCAGATTCAGAATCAGATTCAGATTCAGATTGTGATTGTGATTGTGATTCAACTTCTATTTCAGAATCTGAATTTAAATTTGAATTTGAATTTGAATTTGAATTTGAATTTGAATCTGAATTTAAATCATTTGTAATTGAGAGATCTAAGATTCTACCTCTATAAATTAAATCTTTTAAATGATTTGATCTTAAATGATTTGAACGTACACCTAATACAAAAGAAATTGCATCCATCATATTTGATTTTCCAGAACCATTTGGACCAATAATACTTGTAAAAAAAGAATTACCAAATTTTATATTTGTTTTACCTTTATAAGATTTAAAATTATATAATTCTAAACCAATTAATCTACCCATTTTTAACGGTAAGTATATAAGTAATTAAGTAAGTAAGTAATGAATGAATTGAGAATAATGAATGTTTTATGTTATTGGTATTGGAATAGGAATAGGAAGTATTAAATCTTTTTAGATTCTTTCATTATTTTATTATTAGTTTTGTATTCAATTGATTAATATAATATAATGTAATATTAATACTAAAGCAGTAATTTAGATATTTATTATGAGTTTTATTCATAATTTATCAAATTACGTGTTTTATTATTGTAAAATTGTGGTTTGTTGTTGTTGTTATTGTTGTTGTTATTGTTGTTGTTTTAAGGGTAAGCGATTACGTAATAAAAATGAAAATGAAATATTTTCGCGTGTTGAGATCCATCACTATGGTCTCAATTTGAACAGAACGAAGAAAGAAGAAAGAAGAAAGAAGAAAGAAGCAGACTCAGACTCAGACTCAGATTGTATTACTGCTGCTGTATTACTGCTGCTGTATTATTACTGTATTAGTAGTAGGGTACTGTATTAGTAGTAGTAGTAGTATAACTCGATTGTTGACTGAGAGAGAGAAGAGTGAAGAAAGAGAGAAGAGCACAGGTGTGTAGTGCAAAGTCACATGACTGGCACTGACTAGTACTGATATATATATTACATTGGGAATGGGAAAGTAAATGGAAACAATTCTCATATACTCTATTAAAATACTAATTCAATTCATTTCATTTCAATTCAATCTAAGTCAAGTCAATTCAATTCAATTTTGATTATTAATGAATATGAAAAGTATTAGTAAAAGAAATAACATCATTAATAATTATAATAATAACATTAAAAGAAATTGAAATAAAGGGCTTTAAATACTTTAAATACTAGAAATACTAGAAATACTAGAAATACTATAGAGACTATAGAGACTATAGAGACTTGAAAGACACCATATTCATTATATTTATACTAATTATCTTAATCTTCTCATATTATACATATTATATACATATTATATACATATTATATACATATTGTATACATATTATATATAAGACAGTATATTATATTATATATTATATATTATCTCATTACTATTAGAAGTGTAAGTGTAAGTGTCTATCAAGTTTATAAATACTTCTTTTATTACATTATTAAGTAACAATAATATATACAATTATATCCATAATCTTCATCACTTACATAATATCATTCAATCAATCACTTAATCACTTAATCACTCAATCACTCAATCAATTACTTATATTCAGTCTTTCTTTTAATCAAATAATCAAATAAAAATATGATAAATAATAATAATAATAATAATAATAATAATAGTCAATTAACTACATTACAAAAAGCTCATATAAATAATAATAATAATAATACTGAAATGTTAGCAAATGGTAATACTTATATCTCAAAACAAAAACAAAAATGGACTGATTTAATACCTCCAATGCCTGTAGCTCAAGATACAACTTATAATAGATCTTCAATTCATCCAGAAACTACAAATAACTTATCAAATACTTTAACTTCTAACTCTTCAAATAACAACAACAATAATAATACCGCCAATAACAATAACTTAACAACTGTTCAAACAATTCCGGCAAAAAGAAAAAATAATAAAATTTGTGCAAGTTGTGGAGAAATTATTAATGATAAATTTGTTAGAGCTTTAGGTAAAGTTTATCATATTCAATGTTTTATTTGTAATGATTGTAATAAACCATGTTCTGAAAGATTTTTTCCATTAGATATAATTAATGAAAAAACTGGAATAATAATTCAAATTCCATTATGTGAATATCATTATTTTAAAAGATTAGATTTAATTTGTTTTAATTGTAATAATTCTTTAAAAGCTTCTTATATTTCTGCTTTAAATCATAAATATCATTTAAATCATTTTACTTGTGAAATTTGTAATAAAATTTTTGAAACAAATGAATCTTTTTATGAATATAATAATAAAATTTTTTGTCATTATCATTATTCAATAAATTTTGCTTCTCATTGTGAAGGTTGTAATTCTTCAATTTTAAAACAATTTATTGCAGTTTTAAGAGGTGGTAAAAATCAAAAATGGCATCCAGAATGTTATATGATTAATAAATTTTGGAATGTTTCAATTTTATCAAATTCAATTTCTATTCATAATATTAAAATTAAAAATAAATTAATTTTAAAAAATTTTAATTTATTTAATACTTATAATGATTTATTACCTGAAGAATTATTTGATATTGAAAATATAATGGAATTAACTGTAACTAGAATTTGGCAAATTTTATCTTCTTTTGAAGAATCAACTGCTTCTTCAATCTCAAATATGTTACAATATGCTTCAAATGGTAATAAATTATTTGGTTTAAATTCTGCTGCAATTTTTGTATTAAAAATTGAAAAATTATTTAAAGCTATAGATTCTGTAAATAATTTAAAAGATAAATATAAAATTTTAAATCCAGATAAAGATATTGATGAAGAAATTTATAATATTAATAATTTACAATTAAATTTATCTCCAAAAACTCCAAAACGTTCTCATTCAAAAGCAAATACTTTAAATTTTGATATTACCAATAATAATATTAATAATAATAATAATATTAATAATAATAATAATAATAATAACTTAAGTCCAAATTCAATTCAAGTTTCAAATAACAACAACAATAATAATAATATAACTCATCAACAACAAAATTCAATACAAACTTCTATACAATCTCAACTTCAATTACAAAATGTTAAAAAAAAACAAAAAAAATTATGTTTAAAAAAAGAACCAAGAAATTTAACTGCAAAATTAATGTCATATTTAGGTTTATTAACAAAAAAATCAAAAGATGTTGGTTCAAAAGAATTTTCAAAAAATTTATTATCTTTAGTAACTGGTTTAGCTCATTATTTAAAATTAATTTTAAGATATGGTATACAATCCGCAATTGAATATAATAAATTAGTTAATTCAAATGATGGTACTGATAAATTCTTAAGAGAAGTTGCTGCTCATGATGATATTCAAACTGATGATCCATATTCTCATTTAAATATTTCAGTAAAATCAACTGATTTATGTTCTTTTTGTAATAAAAGTATTGAAGATTCTTGTATACAATTTAAACCATTAAATTTAAGATGGCATTTTCATTGTTTTCATTGTTATAATTGTCAAAATTCATTTATTGAAAAACATGAAATCTCTCAAAAATTTTTATTTAATAAATCTGATAATTCAATATTATGTGATGAATGTGGTTGTAATTTTCCAGAAGCTGTACCTGGTTTTACAATTATTTCTAATTTATTACAATTAATTTTTATATTATCAATTGCTTTAGTACGTTCAAAGGCTTTTATAAAAGGTAGAATGAGTAGATCTTCACAAAATAATAAAAATATAAATAATATTAATGAAAATTTAAATCAAGAAGATCCTATATTTAATAAAACAATTGCTGATATTAAAAGATTAAATTCAAAAAGACAAAATAATAGATTATCAACTTCTGCTACTGGTAGTATTAGAAAATCTCATATTGTTGATTTACCACATCCAAGTAAAGCAGGTCTTGGTAATTCAAATGAAATTAATTCTCCTAAATTAAATTATAATAATAATAATAATAATAATAATAATAATAACTTAGCAAGATCTACAACTCTAAAAATTGAAGAAGATCCTTCAAATGGTCCTCCAAATATTGGTGATAGTAATTTAGATAAAACTTATGATCTTTTGAAAAATGAAAAATCCTTAAGATTAGATGATATTCCAAGAATTGTTGCTGCAGAACAAACAAGAGAACAAAGACCAAATGCATTTAGACATCATAAAACAACAGGTTCTAATTTACCACAACCTAAAAATATTATGCAAGTTGGTAGAAAACCAGTAACAGGTAATGATTATCAAAAAGATATAACTTTAATGGAAAAAGGTAAATATTATTCTGAATTAACAGATGAAGAACATTTTATTTTAAGACATATAGCAGTTTGTGTTTTATATGATTCTCTTACAAAATATAATAATAATCATGATAAAATAACAAAAGAACAAATTTTAGAAAAAATACCTCAGAGGAAGCAACAATCATTCTGGGGAAAATTAATTGGTGGAAATAATAAAAAAAATAAAATCTCAAAAGTTTTTGGAGAATTACTTGAAGATTTAACTGATAAATATGGAATTGAATCAACTCAAGGTGTTGGACCTGAAAAATTACGTATACCAGTTTTTATAGATGATTGTGTTATTGCTTTACATCAAATGGATATGTCAATTGAAGGTATTTTTAGAAAAAATGGTAATATAAAAAGATTAAGAGAATTAACAGAAATGGTTGATAAAGATCCAGAAAAAATGCCAGATTTTATGAATGAAAATCCTGTTCAATTAGCTGCATTAATGAAAAAATTCTTACGTGAAATGCCGGATCCTTTATTAACATTTCAATTATATGATGTTTGGATTTTATCACAAAGATTTGAAAGTCAAGTTTTAAAGAAAAAAATTTTAAAAATTGTTTATTGTTTATTACCAAAATGTAATAGAGATGTTGTTGAAGTTCTTTTCTTTTTCTGGAGTTGGGTTGCATCATTTGCTCATATAGATGAAGAAACAGGATCTAAAATGGATGCACATAATTTATCAACAGTTTTAGCACCAAATATTTTGTATGATAAACCATCAACAGTTCCTAAACAAAGTTCAGGAAATGCATTAGCAGATAATGCCGAAGCTGGTGATGCATATTTTCTTGCAATTGAAGTTGTTAATGTACTAATTGAATCTCAAGATGAATTTTGTACAGTTCCACCATATATTTGGGCAATTTATAAAAAATGTGGATTTGATAATCCAAATAAAAAATATTCTGAAGCTTATTCAAAAGAAATTGTTAATATCATTGATAGATTTATAAAAGATTCACCAAGTATATTGCATTCTACATTATATGATGATAATAATGATGATGATTATGTTATAGACGCTTCAGATGTTTTAGATAATAGAGGACTTAGTCATTCAGCAACAATAGTTAAAAAAGTTGAAGTACAACAAAACTCTCCCGGTGTTCGTGGAGATATAGACATGGAATGAAGTTTTATTTTTAATCACTTTTTTTCTCTTTTTTTTTTATAATTATAATCTTTTTTTTTTCTCATTTACAATTTTGACATTTTAATTTTCAATTTTCAATTTTTTTCAGCTTTTTTTCAATTTTTAACTTCTAATCTTCAGTTTTTCAATTTTCAATTTTCAGTTTTCAGTTTTCAGTTTCAGTTTTTTGATTTTCAATTTTCAGTTTTTAATTTTTTAGTTTTTAATTTCTAGTTCTAGTTTCAAAGTTACTTTCAATTTTGAATTGAGTTTTATTTTCTTAAATTATTTTTTTCATTCTCTGGTTAATTCTTTTATTTATTCTATTATTGAGTTAAGTTTGATTCTTATTTTTTATTAAAACTTTTATTTTGCTTATTATTTTATTTTAAGGGGATGCATTTGAGTTTAGAATCATTACTTCTCAAAAATATATCGGATGCTTTTTTTATTATTTTCATTGCTTCCTGCGTGTGAAAGAAAATAAGTTATAAAGGACAGTTGGATTTAATATATTTTATTTATTTGTGTATGTATTGTATAGTTTTAGTTTTTTCAATCTTTTTTAATTTTTGTTCTTATTGAAATATTATAATTGAAAACTTTTTGGTTAATAAAAAGGTATGATATTTGTAAATAAATCCAAATAACATTTAATCAATATTCTAATTTTCTATTTCTTTAGGCTTTGAACCTAAAATTAAAGAACCGAACAAGGTTTAGGTTTGAATCCGTATTCTAAAAATAGGTCAGCATCGGAATAGGATTCGGAAACCTAAATAATCCGTACAAACACATCCTTAAACTTCCGGGCCCATTTCATTGGCCTTTTTCTGGATTTTTATTTCAAATTGTCCTTAGGCATTTGATTTAAAAAGAAACAAGAAGAAGAATAAGAAAGAGAAGAATAAGAATAACAAGCAAAAAAACAGGATATACTAGTGGCAGAGAATTACAGTTTACTCAAACGCAAGAGTTATGTGGATTCTAAAAACACTGATTATAAATTATTTTAAAGGAAAACTATCAAGAACTAAAGTACTGTAGTGATTTCATTTATCTGTTACTACTATTGTATATGGGTTCTGTAAGAAAAAGGACAAGAAGCAGGACAATTACTCCAAAACTCACAAATGGTGGAAATGAAAATTCTAACTTATTGATTAACTCGTATATAAGAAAACCTGAAAATGATGTTCCAATTTATCGATACAATGAATTTCAATTTGAAAAATTTCGTGATACTCAAAAATTCAATTCAAATAAATCATCATCTTTGGATATAGAGATGATTTCCATTGATTCTCATTCGGAATCTGAATCTGGATCAGATCCGAGAAAAGCTCAATTAATAGAAGAATTGGATGATGAGATAATTATTCAAAAAGTTGTAAATATTTCAAACGATAATCTTGAAATTTTTAATAAAACTCCAGAGAGTAAAATTTCAATTAAAAGAGGTTCCTTTACTTCTGAAATCACTAATGAATTCAAATTCGAATCCGTGCTTCCTTTTTCCTCAAATAATGACATTGATGACTTGGATTTCAAAGAATCAAAAGAAATGAAAACTTCCCAAGATTTTTCTTTACATGAAACATTTGATGATTCCAAGATTATCAATGAAATTCTTCAAAATGATTTAGTAGAAAATAATAAACTTGAAGTTGTTGAAAATGAAAAATCAATTTCAAATTCTAAGAAAGTGAGGATAAAAAGAAAAATATCAAAAAAGACCTCCAGTGTTAAAAAATTTAGAAAAAATCCAATTCCATGGTTTAAAATATTAGAATTTGATAAAATTAAAATTGCAGTTGATGCATTTTGTTTTTGTGAAAATAAATCAATAAATAAATATTTTTTAAGTCATTTTCATGCAGATCATTATATGGGATTAACAAAAGATTTAGATAATTGTGTTTTTGAAAATGGTTTAATTTACTGTACACAAATTACAAAAAATTTAATAGAATTAAAGTATAATATAATTCAAGAAGAAAGAATAATTGTTTTAAATTTCAATGAAAAAGTTGAAATTGAAAAAAATTTATTTGTTACAACCTTATCTGCAAATCATTGTCCTGGTTCTTCAATATTTCTATTTGAATATTATTTCAATGATAATTATAATGACGATAAGTGTTATAGAGTCTTACATACTGGAGATTTTAGAGTTAATAAAAAAATGATTGAATATTTTTTAAATAACAAAATTAAGTTGAATAAAGTTTATTTAGATACAACTTATTTAAATCCATTATATTCATTTCCAAAACAAGAAAAAGTAATTGAAACTACTGGAATTTTTATAAATCAATTAAATAATCAGGAAATATTCAAAAATTTTTTAAAACAAAAAAAGATTATTGATTTTTTTCCAAATTTATTAAATAAAAAAGGAAGTAATATCAAGAAAAAGTATTTAATAGTTATTGGAACTTATACTTTAGGTAAAGAAAGATTAGCTATTGAAATTTGTAAAAAATTAAAAAGTAAATTATATTCACCAAATTATAAAATTAAAATTTTAAATCAATTTATTAATGAAATTGATATTGAAATAAGTAATGATCCAAATCTTTGTCAAGTTCATTTAATTCCATTAAGACAATTGAAAATTGAAAATTTATATGAATATTCAAAAAAATTTGAAAATTATTTTGATAAAACTATTGCAATTATTCCAACAGGTTGGACATTTGATAATAGATTTAAGAAATTATCAATCCCAGAAGATTCAAATGGGTTACAAGATTATTTAATTAGTAAATTAAGTGAAAATAAAAATATAATAAAAAATGAAGATGAAAGTAAGGAACAAATTATCTCAAATGATAATGAAAATACTAATATTTTTTCAATTGAAAATCTAAAAAAACAATTCAATCCTAATAAGCCAGTTAATATTTATAAAGTTCCATATTCTGAACATTCTTCTTTCAGAGAGTTAGCATTTTTTATTATGTTATTAGATATTGACGAAGTAATACCAACTGTTAATATGCATAAAATGGATGAAATGAATAAATGGATAGAACAATGGAAAATCTTAGGAAACAAGAATATCTTTTCTCTTGACGATTTCTGAGTATCGAATATTATTTAATTTTTATTATCAATAAGTCAGTCAATCAATCTCTTTCAACCCATAATCATTCAAAGGTTTATATTCTATTATAATGAAATATTTCAATATATATTCAAATATCAAAGTGGTATAACCTCAAGATAAAAATAGAAGAATTCACGTCCTGAATATTGGCATGTAATGTCCAATTTGTTGTCCCCGTCCTATTCTTCGATTAGCCACATTTTAGCTGTTTTCAGTGGCGTTCTTGTCCCGTGACTGTTTTGATTGGTAATCAGCCATTTTTCAATTTCTATTTCTATTTTTTTTTTAAAAGAAGGTCAACCGCTGACAATGCCAAAGCAAACCAAATTGGGATATTTTTAATATTGTCAATTAAATATCAACTAATTATCGAATAGTGATTATATTTTAAAATTGTTTATGTTAATATTTGGTATTAAGTATTCATTTACTCAAGTTCCTAGTCATATAAGTATAGATATTATTATTCATCATTGTTCATTTCAATTTATGAAAAGTTTTAACTTAAATTGAACTAGATAAAAAGTTCATCACTATTTAAAAAAAAACATCGAAAATGAAACAAAGAGTAACAGCTTTAGATTTAAAGATCTTAGCAAAAGAAATTTCTCCAGAAATTGTTTCTTATAGATTACAAAATATATATTCAATTGAAAATTCAAAATCTTTTATATTAAAATTCTCAAAACCAGATTCCAAAAAATTATTATTTATTGATTCAGGTTCAAAAATATTTTTAACAAAATTTGAAAGAAATATTGCTTCTGAACCAAATAATTTTATAATTAAATTAAGAAAACATCTAAAATCAAAAAGATTAACTAATTTCAATCAATTATTAAATGATAGAATTTTAATTTTAGAATTTTCTGATGGTTTATATTATTTAATTTTTGAATTTTTTTCAGCAGGTAATATAATTCTATTAAATAGTGATAAAAAAATTATATCTTTATTAAGATCAGTTAAATTAAAAAATTATTCCGTAAATGAATTTTATCAACCTTTGATAAACCATGATTTAAAAAATAATATAGATTCAATAAAATTTAATTACTTAGATAAAATTATTCATAAAAAAGATGAAATTTTAAATTTATTAAAATCCGAAGAGAAAAATTCAATTATTAAAAAAAATTCAATTGAATTTCAAAAATTATCTGAAAAGGAAAAGAAAAAATCTCAAATTTCAATTCATAAATTATTTTTTAATAAATTTCCATATCTTTCCTCTGATTTATTCTTAAAAAATTTTCAAAAATTCGATCCTGATTTTAAATCAAATATTTCTTTTTTAAATTATTTATCAAATGATGATTTAAATCTTTTAGATTCAAAATTAAATAATCTTTTAAATGTTCTAAATAATTCCGAAGATGAGTTTTTTAATTTAATTTCATCAAATAAAATTGACTCATATATTGTAATGAAAAATAATCCTCTATATGAGATTCCAGAAAAAAAACAAGAACCAGAAAAGGATGAAGATGAAGATAAAGATCAAAGTAAAGAAACAGATGAAGATGAAATTGATATTACAAATCCAAAATTTATTTACGAAACTTTTCATCCATTTTTACCAGTTTTAAAAAATGATAAAGATTATAAATTAAAAAAATTCATCAATTATAATTCATGTATTGATGAATTTTTCTCAAAAAGTAAATTAATTAGAAATAATATTATAATTCAAAATCAAAAAGAAAATTTAAATAAAAAATTAAAATCAATAGAAAATGATAATTTAAGTAAAATTGTTCAATTAGATGAAAAAGCTTTATTAAATAAATTAAAAGCTGATACAATTATTTTTAATTCAAATATTGTTACTAATTGTATAATAATTATTAATCAATTTTTAAAACAATCAATGGATTGGGAAAATCTTTCAAAATTAGTTGAATTAGAGAAAAAAAATAAAAATTCAATTGCAATTTATATTCATTCTTTAAATTTAAAAGAAAATAAAATTAATTTAATCTTACCAAATGTTGAATATAATAATGACAAAGATAATAAATCATCTGATTTAGAATCTGATTCTGAATCTAATTCTAATTCTGATTCACATTCTGATTTAGAGTCTGACTTTGAAAATGATTCAGATTCCGATGATGAATCAAATAAAAAGAGCAAAAACAATAATAATAAAAGTATAAATGAAAATAAACATTCTAAAATTAAAGATTTAATAATTTCAATTGATTTATCACTTTCATCATTTGCAAATGCAACAAATTATTATTCAACAAAAAAATCATTAACAGAGAAAAAAGATAAAACGAGTAAAATATCTTCACTTGCACTTAAAAATGCATCAAAAAAAATTGATTCATCATTAAGAAAAAAAGTTGAATTAAATGAAAAATCATTATTAATAAGAAAAATTAGATCAAAATTTTGGTTTGAGAAATTTTTTTTCTTTTTCACAAGTGATAATTGTTTATGTATTGCAGGTAAAGATATTAATCAAATTGATATGATTTATTATAAATATTTTAATTCAAATACAGATTATTTTGTTAATTCCGATTTAGATAATTCTTTAAAAGTTTTTATTAAAAATCCATATAAAAATTGTGAAATATCTCCAACATCATTATATCAAGCTGGTCAATTTTCTGTAAGTACATCAAAAGCTTGGGATAATAAAATGAGTGTATCTGCATGGTGGTGTAAAGGTAAAGATATAAGTAAAAGAGATTTTGATGGTAGTTTAGTTAATCCTGGAATGATAATTGTTAAAGATGATAAAAAAAATTTCATGCCACCAACTGGTAAATTTGATATGGGATTTGGATTTTTATGGGTCATTGAAGATTCTAGTTCAAAAAAAATTCGATTAAAAAGAGAAGAAGAATCTGGATTAAAATTAACTGATAAAATCTCGGATATTGATATAAAAGAATATCCAAATAATGATGAAGATACAATAAAAGGAAATGAACAAAAAGTGAATGAAATTCATAATGAAAATTCAACTTCTAATGGTAATGGTATAGAAAATACCAATGGAAATAGTAATAATAGCAATATTAACAATACCAATAGTCGTATGAATTTTAATATGATTAATCAAACGAAATCTAAAGTTAAACAAAAACAAAAACAAGTAAGAGGTAAAAAAAATAAAATGAAAAAACTTAAGTATGCAGATCAAGATGAAGAAGAAAGGAGATTAAAATTACAAGCACTTGGTGTTTTAAAACAAGTTGAAGAAAATAAAAAAAAAGATGATGATGATGAAAAAGTAATTGAAAATGAAATTGATATTAAAAATAAACTAAAAGAGGAAAAGAAAAGAATTCATGAAGAAAATTTAATGAAAAAATATATGAAAGTGACTCCAAAAGAAAATCAAAAAGAAAACACTGAAGAAAAAGAGGAAAGCATTGAAGAAATGGAAAATGATAATGAATTGGATGATAATGAGTTAGATGGAGAAGAAGATTTAGAAAAGATTAATAAAGCTATAAATCATTTAGAAATCCTTGATAATCTTTTACCAAAAGTTAATTTATCATCAGATAAAATTATTGATTGTATTGCAATTTTTGCTCCGTGGAATGCATTAAACAAATATAAATATAAAGTTAAAATTATTCAAGGTAATAATAAAGTTGGAAAAACAGTAAATGAAATAATTCATCAATTTTTAAGTAGGAAAGTAAATAAAATTCAAAATTTAAATAAGAATGAAAATGAAAATGATAATGGACTTATAAATAAAACGGAGAATGGAGAAGAGAAACTTGCTAGTGAAAATGATGAAAGTAAGATAAATAAAACTGATGATAGTAATAATGAATTGGATTTTGATTTAGATTTTATTAAAGAACATGAAATTTTGAAATCATTAAAGCAAAATGACTTAATTTCAGTAATTACAGTGAAGAAACTAAAAGCAGCTGGTGGGAATAACGATAAAAAGTTTAAGAAAAAGGGATCTAGAAGATAGAATTTAATTTTAGACAGTTTATATAATCATTTAATTGATAACTTTTGTACCAAAAGCACCAAAACCACCAAAAACATCAAAATCACCGAAAAGAAACGAAAAAAATTCCGAGTACGGATTGTGCTTTTCTAAATATCCTGAGCACGGATAAATGGTTTCCTGCATCAGCCTTTGAAATCCAAAACGGGAAATAATTTAAAAAGGCTAGTGAATGGCTAGTATCCGTTTAATGGTTTGTAACATCCGTACCTTTCCAGATGCGGAAAAAGCTGACTTTGGTCGCAGCACGCGCAGAGTCTGAAGTTTCTGAACCCACACCAAAATAGCAAGAAGCAGGAGCAGTAACTTAATAAGCACTTAACTAGCACTGAGCCAAAACGCATCAAACATAAAACATCAAAGACCTAAGAGCAAATAAATATTTATATATTTGATAAGTAATAAGAGATATAAGAAATAAAGGTATAAGATATAAGATATAAGATATAAGATATAAGATATAAGATATAAGATATAAGAAACAGGATACAAGCTATATGATAATATATATCATCTCTTTTAGCTCCTACCTAATTCTTTGTTTAGTACTTTTGGCTTCCAAAGAAATATTCAAAACAATATTATTTATTTTCAATAAAAGTCATATTCTTGTATTTTGATCTCTTTGTCTTTTCAAACTTCATTCCAATAATCCAATATATTCAAAAACTTAACTACTTAAGACTAACTAAAAAGAAATCATTTTCAAAATATCTACATTATTTCGTTTTCTTTATCCTAGGAATCGTTAACTCTATTCATATTTGTTGATTTTTGAAATTGATATTTAATTATTTACTTTAAGTTTCATTCACTATTTTACACAAACTAAATACCCTTCAATAATAATTCATTAAACTATCACAAATATTAATCATCTTTATATTTATTTGGTTTAAAACTAGTCATTTTCATCTATTCATCTTCCTTTCTTTGATATCTTCATCATAAAGATCTAAAAAAACTTCTCTCATTCAAATATAAACAAAATGTCAAATTCAAATGATAACTCAAATGATAACTCAAATGATAACTCAAATGACATTTCAAAAGATATTTCATCCGATGATTTAAAGGATATAATGACTAATTACAAACCAAATGAATTTCCTTTATTAGAAGTTAATCCTCCATATATATTCTCAAACTCAATTTCTAATTCAAATTCAAATTCTAATATAAATTCAAATTCAAATTCCCCTGTTTTAAATTCAAATTCCCCTGTTTTAAATTCAAATTCTTCAAATTCTACAACTTCAAATACAAACTCCTCAAATACAATATTAATCTCAACTTTACAAAATTTTAAACTTGAAAATAATTTAAATAAAAAATATTCAAAACTGTCTTTAGTTTCTTCAAAAAATGATAATAACAATACTAATAACAATAGTTCCACTACTACAAATTTTTCAAATGATATTGAGATGTTATCTGATAATCAACCAAGTTCTGCTGATTCCAATATTAGTATTCCTTCTTTACCTTCATTAAATTCTTTAATTTCTGATAATAGCTATAGTAATATTGTAAATCGTAATAATACTAACCGTATGATAAATCATTCAAGATTAGTTAGAAAAAGAAATTTAGATTATATGTCTTTGAATAATAATAATAATAACAATAATAGCATTATCAATGATAATCATGATAATCATTTTGATAACTCCATGAATACCAGCGTTAATAATCATTTTAATAATTTTAAATCAATTGGCGGTTATTTAAATTATCCTTCCAATAATATAAGCAATATTAATAATATTGGATCAAATGAGAGTATAAATACTAACAGTATTAATGAAGATAATAATCTTGATTATTTCTTCTCTTCAAACTCAAATTCAAATTCAAATTCTCGTTTAAAAAGAAGATTAATTCTGGATCATGTATCAAATAAATGTAAATTCATTAATCAAATCAAATCTTCAAATGATAATAATATTAATACTATTAATAATTCAAATAATATTCAAATTAGATTTCCAAATATTGTAAAAGATAAAATTATTTCAAATCCAATCTTAAATCAAATAGCTCCTTTAGATAATCAATTAAGTTCTTCAATTGAAAAAAATAACAATAATAGTACTTCTAATCCTTCTATTATAACTACCACAAATACTCTCAATGTTTCCAATAATGCAAGTAACATCATTACTAATAATTCTAATGAAAATGATATAAATTCTTCAAATGATGATAATGAAATTTATAATCAATTACCTTTGCCTTCTCCAACTGCTTCTCCAATTCAATCCACAACTGAAGATGAAGATGAAAATCCAAATTCGAATATATTATTTAATCGTAGATCAATAATTAAAAATCAAGGTAGATCTCAACAACCTTCTCATTATTCCTTAAATAATTCAACTAAAAATAATAATAATAATAATTACAGCCATAATAATAATAATAATAATAATAATCATAATAGTAACTTTATTCAAAGTGATGAAAGTTTATTATTTTCTTCCTTATTGAAAAAAATCTCCCATAATAAAAATTCAAATGAAATAACGTATTATATTAATCATTTATATTCTTTATTGTCTGAAAATCAAAAAAATCAACTAATTTACTCCAATTTACAAAATATTAATCGGTCTTCGTTATCTTGTTTATGTAATTTATTAAAAGATAATTTAAAAATTGATATAATTTCAAATTTTCCAAATGAAATAAGTTCTAAAATTTTAGGACTTTTAGATCATAAAAGTTTAACTATATGTCAGTTTGTTTGTAAAAAATGGTGTATGATAGTTAATAATAACGAAGAAATTTGGAAAAATTTATTATTAAATGATAAATTAATTACAAATTTAAATGAAATTCAAAAAGATTTAAATGGTAAAAAAGAATTATTAGATAAATGGTATTCAATAAATTTTGATGCAATTTATAATAATTATAAATTAAATCCAACTGATTTAGATATCAAATTAAAATTTGAAATGTTCAAACCAAATTATTATAAATTAGTTTATAAAAAAAGAAAATATATTAATTCAAACTGGTTAAATCCAAACTATAAACCACAAAGAATTTCTGTTCAAGGAAATGATAATAATGTTGTTACTTGTTTACAATTTGATGATGATAAAATTATAACTGGTGCTGATGATAAATTAATTCAAATTTATGATACTAAAACTGGTGCTTTAAGAAAAACCCTAAAAGGTCATGATGGTGGAGTTTGGGCTTTACAATATATTGGAAATACTTTAGTAAGTGGTTCAACTGATAGATCAATAAGAGTTTGGGATATTGACAAAGGTATCTGTACTCATATTTTAAAAGGTCATACTTCAACTGTTAGATGTCTTAATATTATGATACCTACAAAAGATGGATTAGATGATAGGCGTGAGGATGTTATATTCCCTCCTACATTTTTACTTGTCACTGGTTCTAGGGATTGCCATTTGAATTTATGGGAATTACCTTTAGCTGAAGAACCTTCAACTTCTGAAAAGGAAAATATGGAAGAATCTTATCAACCTGAATTAATAAAAACAGAAGAATCGGATATCGTTGTAAAAATTGAAGATGAAGATTCTGCTATGAATATTGCAGAAGATGAAGAAGTTGCCCAAGAACCTGAAGAATGGTTAGGACAACCTGAAGAAATCATTAAAACTAGCAAACATTTCTTTGCAACTTTACAAGGACATGAAAGTTCAGTTAGATGTTTAGCTTCCTATGGTAGAACAATAGTTTCAGGATCATATGATAAAACTGTTAGAGTATGGGATGCTTCGGCTTTAGTATGTAAACATGTTCTCAGAGGTCATCTGGATAGAGTATATTCTGTGGTCATAGATCATAAAAGAAATAGATGTTTATCTGGTTCAATGGATTCTACTGTAAGAGTTTGGGATTTGGAAACAGGTGCTTGTCTAAAAACATTATATGGGCATAATGCCTTGGTGGGTTTATTGAATCTTTCTAATGATTTCCTTATCAGTGCAGCAGCCGATGCAACAATGAGAGTTTGGTCTCCAGATAATTACAAATTGAAATGTATTTTAGAAAAGCATGAAGCTGCAATTACTTGCTTCCAAAGTGATGATACAAGAGTTGTTTCTGGATCAAACAACCTCATAATGTGGAATGCAATAACTGGAGAAAAAGTTAGAGAATTATTGGATGATACAAGTGGCGTATGGCAGATTAGATTTGATTATAAAACATGTATTGCTGCTGTTCAAAGAACAGTTGGGGATACAGATAAAACTTTTGTCGAGATTTTTCGGTTTGATAAATGAATATTAAATAAAATAAATTATATTGTATATTTTTTTTTTTCAATTCTTATTCTTCAATTCTTATTTTTATTTTCAAATATAACCAAAAAGCTTTTGAGCAAATTAGCTAATGATTTTCTTTATCATTCATTCTTATATATAATATAGTTTTCACTCTATTCATTCAGTTTTATTCAATAATTTATAGTCAATTTTTAATGTATAAAATCAAAAATAGGTTTATTTAATTCAATTTTGTTAAAATATAAGTTTTTTTTTCATTGGAACTAATTTTTTGTATGAAATGAGCAAAGAAAAGTTCTAAATTTTGAGCGCAATTAAGAAACACTGATAATTTCATTGATACTTAAAATCAAATGTTTAGTTAGGTCTTTGTCTTATATTTGAAAGCTCTGAAGTAAGTTAAACCTCTAAGATAACCTAAAAGAATATTTGAAATGAAAATCCAAATAATAAAAGTTAACAAACCAATCAGCAAAGCTTTAAACCCCAAAGGATCAATCAATGAATTAACAATACTACCTAAAGTTTCAGCACCGATGCTAGAAGAATAATAAAGAGAATTGATATCTTTGTTTATACATTTGGACCATTTTAGACAATCTTCTTCCATAGCTGGAACAATAAGACTAGGGTCACAATTATTTTCAATATAATTTCTTTGACATATTGAAGCTTTTAAAATCAAATCATCTAATTTATCTTGCAATTTAAAAGAAATTTCGTCTTTTATTGTTGAATAAAATTTAACTATTAAATAAATAATAACTGAACTAGTTAAGATATTTACAAATAGCTGTAAATATGATGATAAAATATATGGTAAAAATCTTTTTTGATCCAAATTATATTCTGGTTTAGTATTACACAGGCCATCATTATTTGAAAAATTATTATTGATATTGCTTGTAAATTCATTTTCAAATTGATTTATACGAAAAGGAGAATTATTTGGAGTTGATTGAATTAAAGAAGGGGAAGAATTATAATAATAGTGATTGTGAACAAGAACAGTTGGAGAATTTAGTATAGAATTATTTGCAAAAGTAGAATTTGAATCTGAATCTAAATTTAAACTTAAATTTAAATTTGATTCATTGTTTGAATCAATAATTGAATTATCATTTTTTGAAATTGATTTCAAATTTAAATCATCTATTCTTTTTTGTATTACTGATTTTAATTCTTGTTTTTCCGGTGAATTAAATAAAGTATTTGTTTTTGCAGCTAATTTCATACCTAATAAAGTTGGAGTAAATAAAGTTTTTGTTGTATTAATAATTGAAGATAATGTTGAATTATTGATTGAATTATCAAAAGAATTATTTATTGATTTATCTATTGAGTTATCTAATATTTTATGGGAAAATTTATTACTTATATCTTTAATAGATTGATCAACTGGAATTTTTAAGAATTTATTCGAGGTTTCACTAATATCTTTATTTTTTAATAATGAATCTTTTTTCTTTTCCAATATTTCTATTGAATTCGAATCTTTTATTGGCTTTTCCAGAGGTATATGTATTGAATCTTCTAGTTCAATCTCATTTAACAGATTGGAGGTTCCAAGTAAATTGACGTTCAGGTTGTTGGAAGAAAAACTTCCATTTTCTTTTCCATTTTCATTTTCATTTTCTTTTTTATTTATATTCTCTTCTGCAGTATTGTTGATAATATTTTCAGACTCAAGAGAAATTGTGCTATGAGATTCATTGATGATATTATCACTTGAAGTGTTTTTATTTCTTAATATATTACTATACTCATTATGAAGGGAAGAAAGAAACTCATTAGAAGAATTATCATCATCATCATTATTACTGTTTTTATTATCTTTTTCTATTGAAATTTTAGTTAAATTTATCAAATCATCAGAAGAATTTGTATTTGATGATAAATCCATCTTTCAATTGATAATAAAATTATAAAATAGGTTCGAATTTGGTTATTTTTAATCGAAAAAACTGAGTGATTGAATGAATCTCAAAATTAATCAAGAATAGAATTTAAAAAGTATTGTATTTATTTATTTCGACTACTCAACAAAAATGTAAACAAAGCTAACTTTTAATTTAGATTCCAGTCACGTGTTTGTTCTATTTTTTTTTTTTTTTCATCGAAAAACTTTAATTTTAATTTCACAAGAACCTTTCAAATGTGCAAAAAAAGAAGAATAATTTATTAATGATTTCTGATTTTAATTGGAAGTAGGTTGAAGCTGTTATCATAAAAAACGTACTCTCATCATTGAAAGAAGAAAGAAAATGGAAATCTAAATAATAATAATAATAATAAGGCATCTGTTTCTAATTGGTGTAATAAATATTTATTTATTAATTATTATTTCTTATTTATTTAACTATTTCTTATTTCACCCAAAAAAATATTAAAAAAGCAGGGATAATAAAAGAATTGAATGTCTTTCCATTTTTTTTCTATTTAATACTCTTGATTCAATATTTGGTTACCGAAATTCTCCTCAATAGTGTTTAAGTGCATAGTCTCCAGTGAAGAAGAAAAACATATTATCAAATAAAATATATATCAGTGAAATCAATAAGAACTATTATTGAGGTAAATATAATTATGGCAGTCAAAACAATAAATAAACATTCTTTACTTTCTTATGGTCGAAAGTAAGTTTAATCACAGCCCCCCTCTGATGGGCGAATACTATCATGGTACTACAGTATAATTGTAGAAGTTACTCAATTATGGCTCGGTACATCAGTTTCATTTTAAAATAGATATGCTTATTTTTTTGTGGTTTTTTTTCATGTAATTTATATTTTAAAAATCAGTATTACATACTCTAAAACGCAATTTTTTATAATTTATTTCATCATTTCGAACTTCAAATACAACGGTTTGATTGTTATACAAAATACCAAGTTTCATTAGAACTTTTATTGAAATAATGTATGTAATAATATTTTTTTTGTTCAGGTCCAAGAGATATGAATTGAATGAAAATTTAAGTATATTATGCATTTAAACTAATTGTTTTGATACTAAATTTTGTAGCGAAACATATTAAAAGTATTTCCTCAAAGATATTCGATAAGAAATCATTTTGAACCAAAAAAAAACCATTCTTAATTCAAAAAGATTTCTAGTTAAATTTGAATTTTTTAGGTTCTGGGATGCAATCTAAACAGGGATTCATACAGAAGCTACAAAAATACAAAACTCTAAATAGTAAACCCAAAACTCAAAACTATGAACACCACACCTTAAAAAGCAGCCAAGCAAAAATCCCATTTCTACTTAATTTATCCACGGGGTCTTTTTCAAATTTCTAATCTTAAGCTAATCAAAGCCAGTTTTGATTGGATTGAATTTCTGGGCCGGTTTAAAGATGCCCATAAAAAACCAAAAATTAATAAATGGGCCCAATTTAGTTTTGTAACTGTTAAAATTGTTTTCATTTATTTTACTTTTTCTTTTTATGCTTTTTCAGGCAATTATTATTTCTTTATTTTTATTTCTTTTAAGTTTAATTCAAATATATTTCAACTATTACACGTGACTTAGTTTTTTTTATATTGAATGTTGGTTGTTCAATGTATGTGTTGTCAGTTGTTGTTGCTCGTTGTCAAAAATATTTGAGTTAACCTTTTTCTTAATTTATTTTCTTTTCCTTCAGTCACTAATATTACTAAAATTACTTCAATTAAAAATGGATCCCCCACCAACTTATTTTCAAGCAACAAATGTTGAATTTGCCTTTACTCCCTTACTGGTTGGTAGCCAATTGGAAGAATCAATTAAAAAAAAAGCATTAATTCCAAAACGTTGGGTAAAAAATAAAGATAATTTACCAGTTCAAATGAAAAAGAAATTAGATAATCTCCTTTTAAAATGCTGTGAAGAACCATATTTGTATCAAAAAAATGACTCAACATAAGTGAAATTGATTACCATACTATTAAGGAATAATCCAATTGGTTTATCCTTTAAAAATTCGGCTTGGCTGTTAGAAAGTTATAATGTTAATTATAGCTCTGAATATTTACGCCGTTACTACAAAGGTACTAAAAATAAAAAGTGCAAAATTAGGACTAATTGACATTTCAGGTGATGAACAAAATTAATTGTCCTATGTACACAAAACTATATAAATATGTCTGTTTTTGTCTACAGTTTTTTTCATTTTTATATATTTTTGAAATTATCGAGTTTTATATTTACTATTTTACATATATTAATACATAATATTTATTATTAATCTAATTATAATATTGACCTCATTTTTCATTATCTGTGATAATTTTTAAACTAAAACAACTTAATTTATTCCATTATGTCTCATGAATCCCGACAGTAACTGACCCTCAAACAAAAATATGGCCCCGAAAAATAGTAGTTTCCCATTCTAGAAAACATGAACCCGCAAACACAAAGTCCCTCAAATTAGCTTCAAAGCCGCAAAAAGCGGCCCACGCTCATTTTAACAGGTTTTTTTTTTAATTAGGACAAGCAAATCTGCAATTTATGGGTATAGCTTACTGCAGATCTCTCATATGATAGCAGATTTTTTCGCAGGTGTTTTATGATTCTGTGATAATTTTGAAAATATATTAAGATATTTGATACTGTCTTTTCTTTGTTTCTTCATTCAAGTTTCTATGTGTAATAGTCAATATTAAGTAATTCATAATCACTATATATTTGTATAGTGCCTGTTTATGTCAATAATTTAAGTATATTTCCAATGGATATTCAATCGTACTTTTGAATACCAGAGTATTAATAGACTTAATTAAATATTTGGAATAATGAAAATTGTATCACTATTCACTTTAGAATCATTTAGATTATTTATGAAAGTAATTCAAGTTAATTAAAAAAGAGCAAGCAATATAATAAATTTAAATTTTTATCAGACAAAAACCGAGGCAGTAGTAAATATTTTTGAAATTCTTTTCTCAGACCTAGTTTTTCTGATAACAAAAATTGAATTTGAGATTGAAATTAAAATTGAAATTGAATCGATTTTAATTTCGGTTAGATAAGTATTCATTTGAGATTTTTTTTTAAACTTTTTGAAAAATTTGAGTATTAATGAAAACGCCCAAATGTATCATCATCATTAAAAAAATATCATTTTTTATCACATTTAATGGTAAGTTTTACAAATAAGTAGTGATAATTTAGAATAAGTTTGAAATAGGAAACAAAAACTAATTAAAGAAGAAAAGAAAATTATAGTTATCATAGATTTTGAAAAGGCACAAATAGAAATTATTAAGCTTTTTCATTTATGATTTAAAATTAATACTATTATACATTTATAATTTGGATTTTTCAAAGTTTGAAAAACAAGCAAAACAAAACAGAAAAAAATATGTTTGGAACGTGAGATTTAAAAAGCCAAAATTACTCAATTAGATTTTTTTTCTTCTCAAAATATATTTTTAATATTGGATTTGAAAAATTTGTAGACTTGAATATCATTATTGAATAATCACCTGAATCAAGGAAACTTATTTCAGGGCACGATTACGAATTTTTTTTTTTAAATTTACTAACATTTAGTTAGCTGCCTAGCTCGCTTGAATAAAACCTTCGTAATTACTAATAAGAGACATATCTAATTTCCTTAAATCTATTTTTGTGGTTTAATTTTTTTTTTATTTCTAAATTATTTTTTTTATTTTAAAAATCAGGCAAATTTCTTCAAGTTATATTGTTTGATTATTTAGTCTGCATTACTAGTAATTTTATACTTTTTATTATTCTACTAATACTATCGGTGCAGTACTTTTTTAGTACTATACCGGTACTATACTAGTAATATTACAAGATAAAACAGAATTTCGCAAATGTTCGTAAAGATTTTCAGATAGGCCTAGGCTAATTTTTAATTGTTTCAAATGTTTTGAGAATAATTTGTTAATAATTTGTGAATAATTGATGAATAGTTTATGAATACGTTCTAAATACTTGTGAATACGTTATGAATATTATATGATATCATATTTTAACAAAATTTAAATTAATCATGAACAATCAAATCACTAAAGTTACGAGATTTCAAACCGCATAACATTTAAAAGTTTATTCTAAACATAAAGCATAACTCAAAACCTTGATTAAATTTAAATTTTTTTAATAAACTTTAAAACTTCTAGTTTTAATTTTTTGATATTAATATAATGATATGAATATTAGGCGACAATCAAATGAAAGAAAGAAAAGAAAAGAAAAAAAACATTTCATTATACATACTTTCATTGTAGCATAACAATTCTAATAGTATTTCTAGTACCATTACTTCATTTGTATCATTTTCTATAAAAAAAATTATAAAATTCTACTCAAAGCTTGGAATATCATTTGCATAGATGTTTAAGCCCTCTATGTTAAACAAATTTTATATATTATATTGTCAATCTTCGATATTTAATTGCCGAATAAAATTAGTATCATTTTTTTTTAACGTGCTTTCTTATACAAGAGTAATATATGGTACGGAGTAGAGTCTAAAATTTTTCAAACTAATTTGTAATGTATGAAACTTAGGTAAAAATCTCCTATTTTGATTAGTTTTTTATGAATTTTTTTTTTTTTCTTCTTTTATTTTTAATAGTGAAAAATTCAAAACACTTGATCTGTGTTCAGAGTGCGATACACAAGTAAAAATAAAATAAAATATGAACCTACGAATGTGAATATGTATATTTCCTTTAAACGGTTTAAATATTTTTATCTCCTTTTTTTTTTATTGGTGGTGAATAATTTTTTTTTTTTGATTTAAGAATGAGTGAATAAAAAAAAATAATTTGGATATGTCATTATCAATAGAGGAATTTAAAAGGTTTTAAATCAGGCGTTTGAAGATAAGTATTTAAAGACAAATAACTATTGTTAAATAATGATTATGTTTATTAGGAAGCTAACGTTGAAAAAAGTTGACTGAAGATAGTTGTAAGAATAAAAATAAAAACTAGAGTAATAAAAATAAGCAAAAAAAAAAGTTATTTTCTAACTTTTAAAAAAAAATTGGGCATTTTGAAGAATAATAACTTTAGTTGTAGATTGTAATTAACCACGGATAATTTAACAATCATTTGTTTAAGTTTATTAATAGTAGATATAAGATTTGAGGTGGTTCACATTATAGTTTGACAATTGTATTTTTAGCTCTTGCTTACCTGCTTGGCTTGGCTCTAGATGGCAGCGGTGTGGCACAAGGCTCAGAGAGCATAGCGAAGTGTATGCATGATGTGGGTAGCTGGAGTTCAAGCAGAGATGTACACACCAGGTTATGCAAGTATGAAGATCTGATTATTCTTATTTGGATCCGCTATGAATCTGCTAAAGTACCAATATATTATTTGATATTGTTTAATTAATGTAATAAATTATTAATAATTATTAATAATTATTAAATTTAATTAAATATTATTAATAAACTAAATTATTGATTAATTCGCTTAATTTAATTCGTGTACGTGATTTAATTACCCGAATTTTAGAAAAATTAAATGTTTCTTAAACTCGGAAATTCCCTTCATACAGGTAAAAATACCCTATACCCGGTACTATATATTTTTTTTGTTTCAATTAAAAGTATGCTAATTTTTATTTTATCTTTAGAAGAAAAAAAAGAAAAAGCAAAAAAAAAAAAACTGAGCAAATAAAACCAAATTAGGTCAATGGAAATAAATATTTAAAAAATAAAAATTGTATCATAAATTTATTATTTTTGAGAAAAAAAATTTTAAATTTGTAATTTGTTGTAACAAATTAGAATATAGAATTTCTCTTGAATTAGAAATTTAAGATATTTATGAAAATTGTTTCATTTTTTGTTTTTCTGCCATATTAAAAATTTGAGATATTGTTAAAAATTGGAAGAGAATCGAGTAAGAAAATAAAATAACCTTTGAAATGTATTCAAATATAAGAACAGAGCTTGGTTTTAATTATAACAATATAAACCTTAATAGAATTGAAAATTAGGAATTAGGAATTAGGAATTAGGAATTGGAATTTGGAATCTGGAAATACCAATTATAACTTGAGCAGCCTAGATTACATTTTTTTAATTGAATATCTTAAAGAATTCTCGGCAAAAGTAGTTTGAAGTGGAGTATTTCATCTTAATTTCATTTGAATTTCAAATTAATAAGTAAATATTTCTTAAATGAGGAATCTAATTTATGTGAAAAAGAATGAAATTGAAAACGTATTTGAATGTTTAAAGGCAGTACTAAATATTAAAAAGAAAAAAGAAGAATGAAGCAAAGAATGATTTGAAGAATTTACTTAATTAAGAAACGGCTTCTGAAATTCAATTTATTGATTATCAATAAGAATCGAAAGACAAAAATGTATAAAAATATGTATAGTACCACTAGAAAATGTTTAATACTATATAGAATTAGCTGATATAACAGGTGATAGAAGTGGAACAGAAGAATTAACTGCTGTTCCAGAGAGCACTGCGTGACAATTTTAGATCAAGTAAGCATTAATTGGACATTAATTTAGATTAATTAAAAAGTAATTAAGAATCAATCAAATATAAATTTCTGTTCATGGATTATTATTAATTAATTCATTAATTGATTGATTCTCAATAAGATTATATTTTATTACATTTTCAATGTAATTAATGGCAAATTATAAAATTGAGTTAAAAATAAATCTGGAGATAATTCAATTCAATTAACACGGTATCAATTATTGCTAATTAGAATCCAATTAGAATTTAATTAGAATTCAATTATTGCTAATTAGAATCTATTAAGGTTATATTACAATCAGCTGAAATCTCCTAAATAGGATAAATTCTGAATTTGGTTAATCTTGTTTTATGGTCCATCCATTATTGTATTTCATAAAGTTATTTAGATTATTATTATTATTTGCTGTATAATATTAAATATTATATTATGCTACACTGGGTAATATGTGTATATTGAGTACCGCATTATTTGTGGGCCAGACCGCTGCGGAGGGGGCTAGAGCGTAAGTCCTGTCCCGCCCATGAGATTGAAGCATCCATTCTACTCTACTCTACTACTACTACTAATACTAATATTGGTAACAATGCCAAAAAGACCAGGACAAAACAATCTCAAAATTAGGAAATGGAAATTTTCTGTTAGCCAGGAATTGCATTACAAATTTAGTTTTTTTTTTTCTATTTTTTGTAATATTATCATATTTATCTACAAACATTTCATGTTTTTAAACATAATTTGGAGTAAATGCCCTTAATAATCTGAAAATTGTGAAAAATTTGATCAACCTAATTTGAGATAAATATTTCATTCACTCCCAATTCTTTTATATTTCAAAATTATTTTATAATCGAATATCCCATTATCTTATTTTTATGCTATTCTAGTTTTTCACTCAGATTTCAATGTATTTTTATCCATTTTCTCTGTAGAAATAAAGCAAGCTATCTCCATGTATTTCATTCATTTTTTTTTGTGAAGATGTATGAAGTGATCTGATTCGGTTCAGAAAAGTGGTAATTTGCAGAACATAACACCACCTTGACATAGTCAACTTATCATAACTTAACAATATTAGATTTTCCTAAGTTTTCTTATATTTTCTTATATTTTCTTAAATTTTTCAACTTTAGTCAAATTTTCTTAAACTTTTTTCTATATTTTTCAAAATTTTTCTAAAAGTTTTCTGAAGTTATCCTGAGATTTGCTATGATTTTCTATGATTGTCTGTTCATTTCCTACCAATAAATGTCTACTTCTTGAGAAGATTGACTTCATTCAACCTCAATCACCGCCTAAAATTGGTTAACTAAATAGCACTATTATTATTATTCCAGTAATATTCCATTATTATTTTGTAATTTCATTATTATTTATTACAATTTTATTAATAATTAATAATTCATCAATATTCAATTATTACAAACTTTATAACTAAGATTATTTTCAAATTATCTTATCCCCAATAAAATTATGATAAATCATAAAAATTTATTTGAATCCATTTAAAATTGCAGCACATTCTTTCTCAATATCTAAATCCATCCATTAATATCTTTTATCAATATATTACATTAATATATTGTTATATTATTACATTATTATATTATTATATAGAAATACATCTATATTTCAGTATAATATTATAATAATATATAATAATACTGATACTTTGCTATTAGTTACTGGCTACTTTTACTTTTACTACCTTTATATCTCCGTACCAGTACACAAGTATACCAACACCACTACCAATACTAAATTACTGCTAATTTGCTACTAATTTAATACCACTGAGCAAACTGAAAATTATTAAATTTCTTATTTCAAACCATCAAATAATATCTTTTTATTCACCAGATAATTTTCATAAAAATACTAAACTAAAAGTTAATATCAACTATTAATTATTAATATCAATATCTATATCAATATCAATATTATTTAACAAAACTTCAAATATCACTCACTATATTCTTGTATATTATATTAAACTTATCAAATCATCATCTTATTCAAAAACGTTAAAGTTCATAAAGAATAGAAGAACTTTTTAAAATAAGAATTTAAAAATTAAATATCTAAAAATCCTTATTTATATTTGTATTTATATTTATATTTATGATATTTGTTTTTATCAATATTCCTTAATTCAAATACTTCATCTAATATTCTCCTCACATATATATTATTATTCATTATTGTTCTTATTATTATTATTAGTATTAGTATATTATTTTCATCATCCTTATCCTTTTTTTCAACAAAATTCAATCTTTCATTATAATATTCATTTTATTTCTTGAACCCCCTTGATAATATCAATATTTAATAAAAATTTTCACTTTATAATATTATAATTTATTCAAAATACTTCTTTTAAATTCAAATTATATTAAATTTTTTTAATTCATTTTGTACTATAAACTTATTTTTTATGTTATAAATTATATTTCAATTAAAATTTATTAATCTTTTTTCATTTTTTATATAAATTTTAATTAATGTATTCAAATAATAATCAAATTAATCAACTTAATTACAAAAATAAAATAAAAAATATTAATATCAATAATAATATCAATAATAATATGTTCAAAAATTCTGAAAATGATATTAATGATCCTGATATAGCTGAAATTTCAGATTCTTCAAATGATCCCATCTCAAATAAATCCAAAAATTTAAATAATAATAATAATAATAATAAAGAACAACAACAAGAAAATGAAAATGATATTGTCTCTGATAATGATGATAATGAAGATGAAAATGAAGATGATATAATCGAAGATAGTGATAATAATACTAATAATACTCCTACTATTACAAAAACAACTAACAATAATAACAATAATAAGACTGATACTAAGACTAATAACAAAACTAACTCAATTCACAATCGAAATAATAATATAAACAGACTTGACCCTACTCGGCTTACATCTTATAATCAAGCAAATCTATCAGAAGATAATGATGACACTGATGATAGTGATGAAGAAGATTTACACCATTCTAGTCATAGGCGATTAACTAGAAATCCTCCACATAGTAGATATTCTAATTATGATTCAATAAAAAAAAATAATCTAACTAATAATAATTCAAATAAAATATCAAATTTCTCAAAAAATAATAATTCAAATTTTAATCAAAATGGTTTCTCAAGTACCCAAGTTTGTTCTCCTATTCCATCTCAATCTCAATCTAGATCTCAATCACAGTCTTCAATTAATTCTCTTTCGAATTCTCTTTCGAATTCTCACTCCAATTCTCAAAGCAATTCTCAAAGTAATTCAAGATCAAATTCAAAATTTTCAAATTCTTTAAATAATCAGCAATATATACATGCTAATCAAAATTTCATTAATCAAAGTAATCAAATTAATCAAAATAATAATCAAAATAATAATCAAAATAATAATCAAAATAATAATCAAAATAATAATCAAAATAATAATCAAAATAATAATCAAAATAATAATCAAAATAATAATCAAAACAATCAAAGTAATCAACATACTTTAATGAGCTCTCAGATGAATTCATCATTAGTGAAGGAAAGTCAAGAAACTATTAGCTTACCCCCTTCTCAACAAACAAGTTTCGCAAACGTATCACCAGGAGTGAAATTTCCCAGAAGCAACAACAATATTAACCACAGCAATACTATTCCTAATAATAATAATAATAATAATAATAATAATAATAATAATAATAATAATAATAATAATAATAATAATAATAACAATATTCATAATAATGAAAATATTTTTGGTAATTTTAATATTGACTCTATTGGTATAGGTAGTCAGATGAATGCTTCTGATTTAGCCTTAATGTTCCCAAACACACTACCTGAAAATAATATCCCATCATCTTTATCTAGAATAAGTCAAAATAAATTTAATGAATCATCGCCATTAATACATCAACCTTTACCGAATAGAAATATGAATAATATGAGCAATATCAATAATCACCAAAATATGAACATTAATCCTCCCAATTTACCAGTACTAAAAACTTCCAAAAGTTTAACCCTTTCACAACAGTTAAGAAAAGAAGGTCACTTAAAACCAACTCATTCAACTAAATTAAGAGACCCAGAAACTTTGATTGAAATTGATGATCTTAAAAAATACAAAGGTAAAACAACAAGAGTAAGTTGGTCAAATATTGATGATACTCTATTTCTTAAATTTACAGTTGGTGCATATGTTTCAAAAGATGAAAAAATAAAGGGTTGGCCTTATATTATTGACTCACTTGTAAGATATAATGTGGAAAGGAATGCCAGACAATGTAGAGATAGAATTCGTTTATTAATAAAGAGATTAAAAAAGTGTATAGATGAATACTATAAAATGAAAGCAAGAAGTCTCACTTTACCTTCTTCAAAACCTCAACAATTCAAAGAAGCTATTCCAAATTATAATGGAAATTTTTTACCTTGGAACTTATTGTGCAGTCTTTATATAATTTCCAAACAATACTTTACTGATCATCCCACTAACATTTCAAAAAATTCTAAATCTAGTAATAATTTTCCTGGTTCAAATGCAATTTCTGCCTTTGAAGAACTAAGAAATATTGAAATTCCAGAACTACAATGTTTATTATCTTGTTACAGTAAAATAAAACAATCTGAAGTTGATGATATTCAAGCTTTGTATAATTCTGGAAATCTACTTGAGTTTAATAATGTAATAAATTATATTGGGCTGTTCGATTCAAATGGAAACGAAATCAATGCAATTAAGAGAAATGAATTGGTGGATAAGATACTCAATAATACAAATTTAATTTCTTCTAGTCCACCAAAGAATATTAACAACTTTAATCAACCAAATGGTATTAAAATTTCTAGCTCTGAGAGACCAAAAGATAGCACTATTATTCAAAATATTGCAGTCTCAGAATCTCAAATTCACCCTCGATTACTTCCTCATCCACAATCTCATATTGCTTCTCATGCTCCCACTCTGATTCCTATTCAAATACCTGTTAAAAGGCCTATTCAAATGCCTACTGGCACCTCTTCTCAAGCTCCTTTTCTTATTTCTCCTAGAATTCCTTTTCAAAACCCCTCTCAAGAACCATTCCAAGCTATAGAAAGACCAGAATCTTCTCCAAATATAGGAACTCAAATGGATGCTATTAATTTTGATTATGATGATGAAAATAATGACGATATTGAAGAAATCAATTCAAAGAAAATGAATGAAATGTATCAGCTGCAGACTGGAAATGATAACTCGGGCAAATTGCGAAATGCAAATACAGAGAGGAACACAAATGGCTTGAAAGGCCAAATTAAAAAACATATGGAAATTATAAACACGCCTAATGGTCTTCATTTAAATAAAAAAATAAAGTCAAATGCTTTTAAAAAAAGATATACAATCGATATCAATTCGGAAAAAGATGAATTCAACAATGAAGATGATTTCAATAGCAAAGATTGTAATCAAAAATATCTCAATAAAATTTTCAGCAGAATGAATAATATGCAGGACCAGATTTTAACATTTTTTTCTAATAATGATCAAAATAAACTCTTAGATGCAATTTTGAATCTTACCAATGAATTAAAAACTTCACGGTCCTCCATGGAGAATGTACTTTTTGAAATAAAAACTATCCTTAGCTCAACCAATTCGTCTTTAAAAGGAGAGTTCACACGGGTTCTGAATAATATGAATGATGATAAGAAAAAAGAAACTTTTAAATCTAACAATTCAGATACTTCATTGTTATCGAAAGCTTCCAATGATATATCTGATTCTAGCAATTTGAATACTTTGTCGGAATCCAGAATCTCAGATTTGAATGCAACCCAAAATGTGACTAAATTAGATAATATGACAAGCAGAGTCTCTGTATTAGATAAGGTCATTTCAGATAAAAGTGAGAATAGAAGTGCTATGAATAAAATTTCATCAAATAAAGAGAATTCTGTTCATAGAAAACCTTCGAGAAAGATAAAGGAAAGTCCTAAAAATGTAATTGAAAGCAAAACTAAAAATGCTAATTTTAATCCAAGGACAGTTAGCATATCTCCAACGAATAGTAATGATAAAAATACATCTAATAATAAATTTCTTGCTAAAAGCCGTTCAAATAACAAAATAAAAAATACCAAATATGGAAAAATAAAAAGTCCAGTGAATTCTGCTGATAATGGAGCTAATGCTGTTAATTTTAGTAATAAAAATGATAGCAAATATAATTTGAATAAAGATGATAAAACAGTAAACGCTTTCAATAATGGTACTTCTATTGTGAATAATGGGTTTGAGGTTTCTTCGAGTTCTTACAATGGAATTTCTGCAACACCAAATCAAATAAAAAATATAAATGATCAGGAAATAGTTCAACAGAACAAGAAAACACCAGTTTTAGATCAATTGCAATCCTCATCAATTTCAACCCAGACTAATATTCAGAATCAGCAACAGACTTTGGCTCAAAAACGCTCTCAACCCCAGCAACTAACACCTGCTCAAAAACGTCAGCAACTTCAACAATCTACACAAACTAACAAAACTCGTTATTTTATAGAAAAGGGTCCTCAAATGAATTTAGTTTCAGCAGATCCGAATTCAAAAGATATGATTGATATGAACAATCTTATAAATATGAATTTAGCTGAAATTAACATAGGTCCTATAAATAATCCTGATATCAATAATGAAAACAATTATCAAATTATGAATGGTTTGGGCATATCTGGAATGGACAATATAATAAATATAGATGAGGATAGTATAAATAATTTCAATGCCGTTTCTAATTTGAATATAGATTCAAATGGTATGTCTAATACTAATAATATGAATAGTATTAGTATGAATAATATAAATGATATTAATGACATGGGTAATATGAATAATGTTAATAATGTGAGTAGAATCGGTAATGCCAAGAGTATAAACACTATTGGTAATGTAAGTACTATGGGAAATGTAAGAAATTTGGGAAATATGGGTGACATGAATAATATGAACAACATAAACAATATGAACAATATGAACAACATAAATAATACGAATAATATGAGCAATATGAGCAACATGAATAATATAAAAAATTTGAATGGTATGAAGAATATCAATTCAATAAATAACTTAGGCACTATGGGTAATATAAACAATGTGAATAATATAGGCAACATGAACAATTTGAACAATTTGAACGATATGAACAGTTTAAACGATTTAAACGGTATGAACAATGTGAACAATATTAACAATATGAATAGTGTGAATAATATGAGGAATATGAATATGAACATAGGCATGAACATGAACATGAATATGAATATGAATAATATTAATAGTATGAATAATATAAATAACAATGTGGGAAATATAGAAAATTTCAATAATATCAATGATATTACTAATATGAATAATTTGAATGATATAAATCCTATTGCTTTAGATTTGAACGGTACAAATATGATTAATATGACCAATAATAATACCAACAATAATCCTAGTAATAATCCTAATAATAATAATCCAAATAATAATCCAAATAATAATTCAAATAATAATTCAAATAATCCTAATACCAATATAAGTTCTAATAACTCTTCAAATGTTCAGTTGCCTCTAGGGCATCGAAATAGTCATCAGTTTTCACCTGCAAATTCCATTCCACTTTCTTCATCGGTACAACACTTTCAACAACAGCAGCAACAGCAACAACAACAGGATTTGCGATTAAATCCCCAGCAGGTAATACATTATAATATGTCAGGAAGCCCTATTGAACAGCGACCTCAGCGACCTCAGCAAATGCAACCACAACAGCAGCAGCAACAACAGCAAACTCTACAGCAGCAACACACACAACTTAATTCGAATGGGTTTTTCTATGGTTAAATTTTAGTTAATTGTCATTCCTTTTGAGATTGAATTTCTTACTGCTAGTGCTTTGTGACAAATAATCTATTTTTCTATTCGACTATCTAAAGCATTATTTCTACATAAAAGGGTGGGATTTATATGTTATATAAAAAAGGTCCTATCTTTCTGTAACTAAACCAAAATCAATTTCAAATTTTGAATCAAAAAACTTTCAAAGAGTAATTATACTACTCCAATTCTGACAACTTTTTTTTTCTCTATCTCATTTTTATCCTTTTTTTTCTTTTCCTATATTTTCACCGGTTAGCTTTTATATGTTATTTGTATTCTTTTTTCATTCATTTCAGTTCTTTGTCTTATTGCTCTTATCATTAAATTTAAATTTACAACTTCACTTTTTCATTTTAGTTAAGATTTTGATTTCATTTGTATATTGTTTGTTTCTCAATAAAAATTTCATGCATTTATGCTTTTATTATTTAATCAACTTCAATTTAACAATCAATCTATTATGTAATTAAATAATATTTGAGTTCTTGCTCAGATAAAAGATTAGAATTTATTCTGTGTTTATAAATTTAGCTCGGATTACTGAAAAAACCCTTTGTTTACGTTAAATCGAATTCTGCCCAAAAAGGGACAAATGTAAACACTCTGTTTGTGTGCGATTTTCAGAACTCCCAGCAAAGTGCGTGAGAAATCGATGAAGTAAACAGAAAAACTACCAAAAAGCATATTCAATGAAACTATTAAATAGAGAAAATAGTGAAAACGAGCTTGATATATTACTCTGAAAAAGGTTAAAAAGAAAGAAAAATTAATAATCGTTATTTCTAATCATTTATTATAATCATTTATTATAATCTCGATAATTAAGAGTTTGAAATTCAGAAAAAAATAAATCTTAAAGTGTCAGTTTTAACGGCAAGATATTTTTAAAACATTTTACTACGTTAATATTTTCATACAATAGCGTTTTTATTTAGGGCAATGAAGCAATCATTGGAGTTTTCAAATTATATTCAAACTCCAGAGCAAGGATATGGTTCAGAGATTAGCTCAATATTTCCTAATGAACTTATCAAGGATAAGTTTCAACCAAAAAGGCAAAATATAAAGGATACTTTTTATAATGATAAGAATATATCAGAGGAATTAATTGTATTAGATTCAAGTATAAATAGAAATATCAATCAAAATATGATTTCTGAAATGAATTCAAGAATAGAACAGTCAAATAACGAAATTCGTTCAAAGAGACCCCCTTCAACGCCATTAACTCCAAGTTTAATTAAGCAAAATATACTTAAGAAAAATAAAATTGAGTCTAATAGTTCAATAAATCCCAAAAGAAATCTAAAAAATATGATGTTAATGATCAAAATAGATGAAGCAGATAACTCGTCATCATCAGCTTCTCCATCTTCATCATCCTCAAATTCTAGTGATGATTCCATACGAGAAATTGCAAATGAAGAAGAGCATGAATTAAAATTAAGATTACAACAAGAAGAAAATGATAAGTTGAATGATATAAGTTCACTATCTATTGTTGATATTGATGATGACGATGAATATATAATGAATAAGAAAAATAAAAATAATAATAATAGAAATATTAATAACAACATTTTGGACTCTGATTTTCCCATTCATAAAAGTTTCAAAAGTATACAAATTAATAAATTACTTTCAAATAATTTCAATGATAGTACAGTATCAGAACAAAATTCAATATTAAACATACGTTCTGGAATGAAAGAAGCAATGAAAACTATTCAAAAAGAGAAATCTATTTTAGGAACTACTTTAAAAAATGAAAATAATAAAATCAATAATAATAGTGAAGAAAATAAAACAGATAAAAAAAATCATTTAGCAGTAAATAAAAGCACTTCAAACATATCAATTAATAATTCTGAATCAATATTGTATGAATATGACTATGATGATGATGATGTTGATGATGAAGAGTATAATCCAAATTTTGGAAGCAAAAACGATAGTCTATTAAATTCTCATAATGGTAGTATTAATTCCAGTAATCCTTCGTCAATAATGAGTTATAATGATAATTCAAATAAAAATGAGGAATTTATTTTTAATTATGATTTAAGTTCAAGTTTAAGTGAAATTGATATTGATATAGATAATAGAGAAGTTGAATTTCAAATAAGTAAAATTAATAGTGAGATTGAATTACAATCAAGAAGTAAGAAAATTCATAGTATGGAAACAGTAATTGATTTTCTAGAAATGGAGAGATCATTTGAAAATACTTAAGTTTTTGGAAGAAATATTCAATTTTAATTTTTAACTTTTTTGTTTGTTTGATACCTTTTGTCTAAATTATGTTTTGTATGCTGATATTTTTTGATTTTGATTTTGATTTTCTTTTTTTTGTTTTTCCTAAATTTTATTTGTATACATTTTACTTTAGATGAAGATAAAAATTACTGTTTTTTAATTTTTTTTTTTGTATATTTTTCGTATCATTTATTTCTATTATAATTCTGTATAATTCTATATAAATTCTATTCTAGCAATTGTAAAATTTTTCCCATAGAATCAAATAAATCTCTAGCAGAAATTCTATCTTTTGATTCATATATTACCATTTTAAGAAAAATATTTTCAAATTGATTAAGAATTAAATCTTTATTACTTTTATTAATTTTGGAATTCGGATCATTAACATCATCAAATAATTTCGGTAAGAATTCGGAAATTGAAAATCTTGGATAAACTATAAAATTGAAATATTTAAAAGATAAAGAGTCTCTCATTTCAGGCCATGAATTGATATCGGGTGTACCAAAAGATTTGAAGATATTTGAAATTAATTGTAAATCACTTGAAGCTACATTTTCTTCGGTTTCATTACTTGAATTTAAATCAAAATTTGAAATTTTTGAAGATAATAATATTGGGATTGAATCCAATGAAAATAAAGTTGTAATAATTATTGCTAAGGACCAAATATCTATTGGAGTTGAATAATTTTTTAAAGATAATATTATTTCCGGAGCTTTATAAATTGAAGTTGAAACATCAAGATATTTGTTATCACTGGATTCTTTAACATTTGAATTTATATATTTTGAAGAATTTGGGAAGTAAGAAATTCCATAATCACCAAGTATATATTTTTCTAATATTGAATCATAAAATATATTTTCAGGCTTAATATCTCTATGAATAATTTGATTTGAGTGTAAGAAATTCAAAGCATTCGAAATATCTTTTATAACTTTAAAAGATTCATTGATTGGTAAAGTATTTTGATAAGTAATAGTATAATAATCTTTAAATATATCATTATTATTATTCAATAATGAATTTGTAGTTAAATCATTAATATAATTCAAATTTCTATTTTTATTTTTAGACTTTTTTTTAATACAATTATTTGTTATAATTTGTTTTAAAGTAAATTCATAATATGGAAAAACTAAAACTAATTCTTCATTTAAAGTATCGTAATAATGATTTAATAATTTTAAAGAATTTTCAGTCAATGAATTTTTTGAAAATGAATTGATTAAATTAAGTATTTTTATTTCAATTTTTGAATTATGTGGAGGCTTTTCAAATGATAAATCAATAACTTTTAATGCAACAATTGAATTATTTTTTGAATTTATTGCTTTATAAACATCAGAACAAAAACCACCCGAAATTCTAACTTTATCAATATAAATATCTTTTTCATGATTATTTTGATTGAAATTCGAACTCATTATATAATTGATGGATTGATCTATTGATTTATTGATTAATTTATAAGATTTGAAGTTGAATTGATTCCTATTTTGATTATTCTTTTGTTTCTTCTTCTTGTTCTTTTGAATCAGATTCAAATTCCTTTAAATATTTCAAAATCTGCTCTTTTGACGCATTGGCGGTTCAGTGCTTTGTTTACACTTCAACGAGGTTATTTTCCGAGATGAGATCAGAATAAAGGGTGCCGTTTTAGCCTTGAAAGTGGACTTTAAAAAAGTTCTCAGTCCGAGGCTGTTTTCTTTGTGTTTGGTAAAGAAGATTGAAATTGTCACGAGTGCTGCGAAAGTTGTCAGTTGAAAATCAGTTAAGTTACATTTGTAATGTTTACTTGCAAGAAGAGCACGTGTCTGGCTATTAAATTTAAGATAAACAACCACATAAAGGCTGGTTATCTTGCAAACTAAAGTGACACAGCCACAATTTAAACCAAAAAGGGAAATGTATACTAACATTAAATTTAGTACTGGAGATATCTTTATAAACAAAGGATAGAGAAAGATACTGATTCAAGATATAATATCAGAGATATCAGTACAGTACTTTAATCAATCAAGTATCACTTGAATAAAAGCTTTAGAACCAGTACAAAACAAAGCTTTGAAGACTACAAGTTTAATTTATTTAAACCTAATCTTCTTTATTTTTCAACTGTCAAAACCATTATTGAACTTTTTTAAATCAACAATATTAAAAATGGGATTGTTTTCAAACGATATTCAAAAGCCAATCTCAAAAAAACATTTAGAAACTATAGCAAATATTCTCAAAAAGGGTAAAGATGCAAAAGTTATAGTAATGGTTGGAGCAGGGATTTCGGCAACTTCTGATGGAAAACCTTTAATTCCAGATTTTAGATCTCCAGGTGGTGTATTTGATAATCTTGATAAATTTAATCTACCATATCCTGAAGCTGCTTTTGAGATTGATTATTTTAAGAAAAATCCATATCCTTTTTATAATCTTTGTAAAAATTTACATCCTTTAATAAGTCTTAAAAAACCAACAAGATTTCATTATTTTTTATATTTAATCTCTGTTAAAAATAATTTAAAAAGATTATATTCTCAAAATATTGATGGTTTAGAAATTAATGCTGGAATAAAAAGAGATAAAATTATTTTAGCTCATGGTTCTTTTGAATCAAATAATTGTATAAAATGTAAAAAAAAATATAATAATAATTTGATTATTAATTCAATTAAAAAGAATCTACCTTTATATTGTACTGATAAAAATTGTAATGGTTTAATCAAACCATCCATTGTATTTTATGGAGAAAATTTACCCGAAATCTTTTATGAATCGATTGATCATGATTTCAATGATGATGATATAGATTTAGCTTTAGTTGCTGGAACTTCATTAGCTGTATATCCTTTTGCTTCATTACCTTCAAAAACAACTAAAAATTGTCAAAGAGTTTTAATCAATAATCAAAATGTTGGAGATTTCAAAAGATATCCAAGAAAAAAAGATATAAAAATTATCAATGATTGTGATCTATTTGCTAACGAAATTTCTTCATTATTAGGTTGGAAAAAGGAGCTTGATGATTTAGTTAATTCTAAAGTTATTGTCAATTTATCTAATAATGATGATATTGATGATATCGATGGTCTTGAAAATGCTCTTGCTTCTCTTGATGTCAATGCTCCAGATAGCCAAATTGATTCTACTCCAGAACCTAATGAAAAAGTTATTCTGAATCTGAAATCCGAATCAATAACCCAATCAATTATTCAATCAACTACTCAATCAGTCACTCAATCAATAACCGAAGTTGAAATTAAATTTGAAGAAACGCTGATTTTAAATCAATCAGAAGAATCTACTCCAGACAAGTCTAATAAGAAATCTACTTCAGACAATAAAAAAACAGATAAGAAACCTATCAATAAAAACAAGAAACCAATAAAAAAAGAGTAAATTTTTGAAAAGATCAAATTCTATGATATATTTTACTTTTATAATTAAGCGCCCACACAAATGACTAATTTCTTCTTTCTTTTATATATATCATTAACTGACATTAAGCGCCAACTTAACTTTTTCTTTCTACTTCTCTATTTTATACTCTTTACTTTTAACTTGTTATTTCTCTATTGTTTTATATTTATATCCGCTTTCTTTTTCTTTATTTTATTCAATCTAATTGTATTTTATTAAATCTCTATATATATATATATATTCACTCATTAATAATCTTTATAAAAATGAATTCATTCATATCAATGAACTCTTCTCAATCAAGAAGTATAGGAACCTCAAGACCCACAAGAACTACAAGAACTTCAAGAATTTCTAAAAACTCAACTAAGCCAATTCATTCAACTTTTAACCCATATACTCCCTCAACAACGAGAGCTTCAACTACAAGAATTTCAACAACAGCAACTACAATTTCAACTGCAAGATTGCAATTACCTTATAATCCAAATTCAACAAAAATTATTTGCTCAATTAATGAATCAAAAGGTATTTCCTCAAATATTGGTATTTGCTTTTTAAATTTTGGAACTTCTGAACTTATATTATCAAATATTCAAGATTCTCAAACTTTTGTTAGAACTATTCATAAAATTAATATTTTTAAACCAGATGAAATTTTAGTTCCATCAAACTTATTAGGCTCAAAATTTAAAAGTTTAAAAAATTCAAATACATCAAATTCTTTTTCTTCTACAGTTATTAATGATTCAAAACTAATTTCAATTATTAAATCAAATATTAATTTAAATAATTGTAAAATTATTGGTATTCAACCAAAATTGTTCAATCCTTCAAATGGTTTAAATCAAATTAAAAATTATGCTTTTGAAAAAGATTTCAATTACTTGAATTCAGAATTATCAAATAAACCAATTTTATTAGGTTCTGTTCATGCAATTTTAAATTATATGAAAAATTCCACAACTTGCCAAATTCTTTTTGGTAGTTTAAGAATAGCTTATAAGCCTTGTGAAAGTACAATGTTAATAGATTCAAAATCAATAAATTCTTTAGAATTAATTAATAATTCAATTGATGATAAATTTGGTATGTCTTTATTTAAATTTTTAAATAATACTGTAACTAAAATGGGTCAAAGAGTGTTAAGAACAAATATTTTACAGCCTTTAACTGATCATCAAAGTATTAAATATAGATTAGAATCTGTTCATGAATTAATTACTAAAGATAATTCTTTAACTGAAATAAGAAGTATTTTAAGAACTGCACAAGATTTTGATCGTCTATTTACTTCAGTATGAATAAAAACCTATTATAAATATTAATGTTACATATATGAAGTGAAAAATATAATTATACTAACTTTTTTTCTTTTTTCTTAATGTTGTCAGCTAATTATGAATCCCAAAAATCCAACTACCGCAACTTCAGATCAGAAGATCAATAATATAATATTGCTAAAACAAGCTATTTCAGTAGCTATTGATATATATCATGCTTTAGATGATTTTTCATCAATGCTTTTAGTTGAAATAAAAGAAATTTGCGGTAATACAGATATTTTATCTGTAAGAGACTTAATAAATGAGTATATTAATGAGGATTGTAATTGGGCAAAAACACCTTTAGATTTAAGAAATCAGAAATGCTATGCTGTAAAAGCTGGTAAAAATGGATTATTGGATATCTCAAGACAATTATATAAAAGTATAATTGACGATGTTATTGCTTTGGTTGAAAAATTGGCTGCAGAACATGAATTAGATCTTGATTATAAGTTTGATTCTATTAGAGGTTTTTTCATCAGAATAAAAAAAACTTCTGCTATCAAAATGTCTGAACTTCCATCAATATTTATAAATAAAGTCGATAAGAAGAAATTTATTGAATGTACTACTATGGCGATTGTCAAATGTAATTCTAGGTTAAATGATTCTTTGGCCGAAATTATTTTGATGTCAGATAATATAGTAGATGAAGTTCTTGAAAAGGTAAAATTATTCATTTCAACATTATTTATGGTAGCAGAAGGTTTGGCCATACTAGATCTTTTGTCTTGTTTTGCTTTCAATGCAAAAATGGCTAAGGTAAATTACACTTGCCCAGAAATATTTGATAAGTTAATTCTCAAATCAAGCAGACATCCGATTTTAGAAACTACCCTTGATCATGATTTTGTTCCAAATGATATATATTCTGTTAATAATACCTCAACAGTCCAAATTATTACAGGAGGTATGTTTCTTACTTAAAATTCAATTTTGAAAGTTATAAGATTTTTTAATAAACTAACCGTAAAATCAGCTAATATGAGTGGAAAATCAGTGATTTTAAGGCAAGTTGCTCTTTTAGTCATAATGGCCCAAATTGGTTCTTTGTAAGTTTTCCCTAAAAACCTTTATTATCTTGTTTATTAAATCTAATTTCTAATTCTAACATATAAAATTCTATAAAAAAAAGTGTACCTGCTGACTATGCAATGTTTCCAGTTTTTGAATCATTGAATGCAAGAATTTGTTCCGATAATATGCAAATAAATTCTTCATCTTTCACTTCAGAAATGAGAGAAATGGCTTACATTATCGAAGAAGTTAATGAAAAATCATTAGTAATTATTGATGAACTTGGACGCGGCTCTAGTATATCTGATGGATTTGCAATATCTCTTGCAATTAGTGAATATTTAATAGAAACTGGAGCTACGGTATTTATGTCAACTCATTTCCATGATATTCCAAGGATTCTCAAAAATAAGCCTGGAGTTGTACAATTGAATATGAGTTGTGATTTAAATGGAAATGATTTATCAATGCATTATAAAGCTATTAGTGGTACTGCAAGTTTAAAAAACTATGGTGTAAAGTTATTGAAATCGCTTGGAATTTTACCTGATGAAATTATAGAATTTGCAATTGAAATAGGTGAAAAACTGGTTGCTTCAAGAAAAAGAAACAATGACGAGCCAGTAGATTTATCAATAATTAGACAAAGGAAATTGATACTTAGTTTATATGAAAGTTTGAAGCATATGGCTTCTGTTTATAAAGTAAATGAATCCGATCCTGTTCTTATCAGGGTTTTAGAAGATATGCAAGATCAATTTGCTGATGAAATGTCAAATAATATGTCAATGATTGGTACCAAAGATCAAAATGATATATCTTTAGTTGAAAAGAATGCAAACGTTCTTGATAAAGAGGATAGAGATTTGAATCATATAAGTCAAGGTGAAAATATAGTGACTAAAACTACAGATAATTTCAATTTAGATATTCAAAATCAACTAAAAGAAACTGGTCTAACTGGTCAAACTAGGGGTAACGAAAATAATGAAAATGATGAAAATCAAAATCAAATTGAATGAAATTTTGTAGATAAATTTAGCCTTTGATATAAGAATTTAAAAATTAATATATGCTTTTCACCTTTTTTATTTCATTAATTTTTACATTTTTTTTTTTTTTATTTTGAAGTTGATATTAAAATAAAATTATAATACCAGAAGTAAATTTTGTTCAAAAATTTTAGATTTTTAAACAAAATAAAAAAATCCCAACAAAAAACATTAAGCTAAATAAAAAGACTGAAGCGATTTAAAAATAGTACGATTGAAGAAGATAAATAAAGAAAATAATTAAAAAAATAAAACAGATTATAAAAGTGACTGAATTTAATAGGAAAAATAAATAATAAGAAATAAGCTTTATTTTTTTTTTGAAGATGGTATCATATAAAGATATAATTAAATAATTACTCAAAAGCTCTTAATAACAAAAAACAAACCAAAATGTAGATAGAAATTAAACGTATCAATCAATATAATAAAAAAAACAAGATAGGGAAAGGTTTGCCAAATAATAAAAATAATTTTAAAATTAATATTCTTCTTCAAAATTAGAATCCATTGAAACTTCTTCATAATCTTTTTCTAAAGCAGCTAAATCTTCTCTTGCTTCAGCAAATTCACCTTCTTCCATACCTTCACCGACATACCAATGAACAAAAGCTCTTTTATTATACATTAAATCGAATTTTGAGTCCAATCTAGTCCAAGCTTCAGCAATTGCAGTTGTATTTGATAACATACAAACAGCTCTACTTGCTTTTGCTAATTCACCACCAGGTACATATTGAGGAGGTTGGAAACAAATACCAATTTTAAAACCAGTTGGACACCAATCAACCATTTGCATAACTTTTTTAGATTTAATTGAAGCAACAGCTTGTTGAACATCACGATTAACAACATCACCTCTATATAATAAACAAGTTGCCATATATTTACCTAATCTTGGATCACATTTAACCATTTGATTAGTTGGTTCTAAACAAGCATTAGTAATTTCTTGAACAGAATTTGATTCATGATAGGCTTTTGCAGCAGAATGAACAGGAGCATAAGAAACTAAAGGAAAATGAATTCTTGGATAAGGTACTAAATTTGTTTGAAATTCATTTAAATCAACATTTAAAGAACCTGAAAATCTTAAGGAAGCAGTAACAGAAGAAACAACTTGAGCAATCATTCTATTTAAATTTTCATAACTTGGTCTTGAAATATCTAAATTACGACGACACATATCATAAATTGCTTCATTATCAACCATAAAAGTACAATCAGAATGTTCTAAAGTTGTATGAGTTGTTAAAACAGCATTATAAGGTTCAACAACAGAAGTTGAAACTTGTGGAGCAGGATAAACAGCAAATTCTAATTTTGATTTTTTACCATAATCTATTGATAATTGTTCTAATAATAAAGCACCAAAACCAGAACCAGTACCACCACCAAAAGAATGAGTAAAAAGGAAACCTTGTAAACCACCACAACTATCAGCAACTTTTCTAATTCTATCCATAACTTGATCAATTAATTCTTTACCAACGGTGTAATGACCTCTTGCATAATTATTTGCAGCATCTTCTTTACCAGTTATTAATTGTTCAGGATGAAAAAGTTGACGATAAGGACCATTTCTAACTTCATCAACAACATTTGGTTCTAAATCTGCATAAACAGTTCTTGGAACATATTTACCAGAACCAGTTTCACTAAAAAAAGTTGAAAAACTTTCATCACCGGCAGGATGAGTAACACCTGGAGCTAAAAGACCATCAGGCAGAATACCATGTTCAAGACAATATAATTCCCAACATGAATTACCAATTTGACAACCGGCTAAAAATAATAAAAAAAAAATATAAATAGAAAATTTAATAGTTAGAATATAACCGCTGATTACATATATGATTGAAATAAATTGAAAAAAGATTAGAATATAATAACATACCTTGACCGACTAAAATAATAGATTAAATAAATGAAAAAAACAAATGAAAAATATATTCAAATGTTTTTAGAAAAAAATAAGTTAGTAAATTGATTGATTGATTTATTTAATAAATAAACAAAAAGGAAAATAAATGATAATAAAGATAACAATAATAACAATAATAACAATAATAACGATTAATTAATACATACCATTTATACTAATAACTTCTCTCATTATGATATAAATTGATTGATAATATAGATTGATTAATGATTTGATATAGTATAATATAAAATGATTTGAATAAATGATATATTTAATTATATATAAATATGAGATATAAATATATTGATTGAAGAGAATTAAATAATAGGATACAATAAGCAATAATCAAAGAAAACAAGAATTAATCAAATAAGAAATAAATTAGAAATTGAATTGAAGTTGTTATTGATTTGATTTGATTTGATTTAGATATTGAATTAAAAGAAGAAAAAGGGAAAAAAAGAGATACAAAAGAATAAAATTGAATAGGTTTAAGAGTTAAAGAGTTAAAGAAGAAGTGAGAATTCAGAATTCTTCAATTGTTGAATTGAGAATTGTTTGTTTTTATGCTTTCTTTTTTGACTTCTACAGAAAAATAAACAAACATGTGGTTCAGCGCATTCCACGGTATGGTGTGATTCAGTAGTGCGTTATAATTACCTTTTCAGGTAACATGATTTGACGGTGGTTGCCTAATTTGATAAATCTCAAACTAATAATTACATAAGTAGTAGTATTTTAATTAATAATGGTGGTTATTTGGTGAATGATCTGAGACGCGGTGTGCCCAATCGGGCATGTACGTACTGGATCAAGGAATACTCCTATTTACTAATCGGGCAGTTGGAAAATATTATTAGTATTTAATATTTAATATTGAATATTTAATATTTAATATTTAATATTTAATATTAAAAATTAAATATTTTATGTCTTTAAATTACAATGAAGTGAAGTAATCTTGAAAAGAAAAAATAATAATATGACAATGGTTAAAGATGGAGTCAATTCAAGTGAGTTTAATGTAATAAAGGAGAAATAAACGAGACATAAACGAAGATTAAATGATTTTATTGAATTTTTATCGAATTTTTATTGAATTATTTTATATTACATATGAAGGAAAGTTAAGTTAAGAAGAAGAATCCTCTTGATTATGATTAAGTGTACCAAGAGCTTGTATAATATCAGCAAGTTTAGCTTGTAAAACATCTAAACCTCTAGTTACAATATGTTCTGGACTTATAGAACCAACAGTTTCAACATCAAAATAAAAAGTATCTGGACTTGCTTTATAATTAAATTTATCATCAATATTTGAAGGTTCTTCCCATTTACAATTTTCACTTTTTGGCCATTCTTGTAATGGATCATCTTCATACCAATAATAAGTATGTTTTAATTTATTCCAAGGATCATATTCAAAAGCAATTGCAGAACATGGAGACCATTTTGCATGTTCTTTTGAAATACCTTTTTTTGCAATACATCTAACTTTTAATTCTTGATCTTTTCTTAATTTACAAATTAAAACTCCATTACCATTATTATTATTATTTGAATTATTTGAATCATTTAAATAATTAGAATTATTAATTACAGGAATACCTAATTTTGCAGAACCACCAGAAGTTACCATTAAATCTCTTGAATAAATACTCATAAATGAAGATTCTCCAGTACATTTTGCATCTAAAGTTAAAATTACACTACATTTATCACAATATTGATCACAAGTACAATCTCTTGTATATAATAAATTTTTAATATTTTCACTATTTAAAGGTACAAGACCTAATCTATGAGCAATAAATTCATCAGCTAATACAGTTGTATTTGATTCAATTTCAACTAAATCTATTGCTAATGTTGGTACTTCACAAAGCATTACTCTTCTTAAAGAATTTGCAACAGATAAATCAACATCTTTTAAAACAAAATTAACATGTTCACTATTAACATCTCTTATAGTTACTTTTGGTCCTTCTTCACTCATATTTATTTGAACTTAAACTTCAATATATATTCTATATATTCTATAATTATTTCAATTGATTCAAGATTGTTGTTTCCATTTCATTTTCCACTTCCACTTCATTTTCAATTACAATTTCTGTTTCTACTGTTATTATTATTATTATTTTATTTTTCACCAACGGCAAAACAACCGCACAACGGATTTTAGTTCCGTCCCCGGATAAAATGTTTTTTAAGTAGTCCACAGATATGGTCTCACTTTCACTACTTCACCAGCCACACCTCGCCCACACCTTACTCACACCACAACCTGATACTCGCTTTCCATTTTCTCACTTTCTTACTCCTTTTCCTGTTTTCCTCTTTTTTCTTTTATCACACTCGCTTCAGCTCGATCTCTGGGGAAGGAAGGAAATATTTATTGTCAGTGCTAATTTCAACAGGCTTTAACAGACCTTCACACTTTAACACCTGCTGACTAAAAGTCACTGTGTTTGCTTACTCCACATTTATCATTCTTAGCTTTATTTAATATCTCATACTAATTTCATGCGATTCAATATTTCATTCTCCTTCTTTTCATACTAATTACCAGTATAAATATAAATATAAATATAAATATAAATACAAATAACAATCAATTTCTTATCAAATACTATTCAAATCAAATCGTATCAAACCAATTAATCAATTAGTCAATTACTCTGTTAATTATCAAAATGAAAGTTGCTTTATTAGGTGCTTCTACACAAATTGGACAATCATTATCTTTATTATTGAAATTGAATTCAAATATAAATGAATTATATTTATATGATAATAATAATTCAATAGGTATTGGAAAAGATTTATCACATATTAATACATCTTGTAAAATTATTAGTTTTGAAAAGAATCATTCTAGTGACTCCTCTAAATTTATTAATTTTTTAAGAAAATCAAATATTATCATAATTATAAATGAAAAAAATAATTTAAGAAATTTAGTTAACTTGATTTCAATTAATAATAATTGTAAATTATTAATTATCTCAAATAATAATCTTCAAATTATTGATAATGAATTTATCAATCTTAAAGATAGTAATAATAATAAACTAATAGATTTCAATAATGAAAATGAATGTTTGAATCTATCATTGGCTTATGAAGCTTATGATTTTATTCAAAATTTAAATCTCAATAATGATAATGATAATGATAGTGACAATTATAATGAAAATTATGATAATTTTTATACAAGTAAATTATAATAAATGATTAATACGATGATTGAAGGTGAAAATAATAATTGTAGTAGTAAAAGAAATAGTAATAGTAGTAATAATAGTAGTAATAGTAATAGTAAGTATATAAAAAGATTACATAAATGAACATAAATGAACATAATTGAACATAATTAAACATAATTGAACATAATTAGATAATTAAAAGTAATTTAAAGATAAATTTTTTAATAAAAAAAACAAATAAAATTGATAAAAATTGATAAAATTAATAAAAACATATGAAAAAATATGAAAATATATGAAAATATATAAGAATATATAAGAATGATTAATATAATATGAAAATAATATACTATATATAAATACATATATAATTATTATATTTTATTTAAATTTGGAATAAAAATATTTTTCAAATATAAATTATTTTTTAATTCATAATCTGTAAAATCAAATAAATTTGGTACATTAATATATTCTAATTTATCTTGATATAAACTGATAACTTGATTTAAATTTAAATATTTATTAGTATTATTATTGATATTATTATTTATAATAGGAATGTTATTATTATTATTATTATGATTATGATTATTATGATTTCCTGAATTTAATAAAGGTATTGGATAATAATTATCTAATAAATTTCTAAAATTTGGTAATTTGAAATTATAATTTTTTTGTAAAATTGCAAAATCTCTTAATTCATTGAAAAAATCCAATGATAAAGAATCTAAAGCAGAAATTCTTTCAATTGGAGAATAATCTAAAAATCTTGACAAAATTTTTATTGTTGAATCATCTATTATATAATTTCTAGTTATACTTGAATGATTATTATTATTATTATTAGAACTTTGCTGATTATTATTACTATTATTATTACTATTATTATTACTATTATTATTATATTTGTTTAAAACTTTTAATAATGGAATTGGTTTAATTTGTGGAAATTTATGATCCATATAAGATGGATTCATTGCTTTAATTTGATTTCTATTTGGAGTACCTAAAACTTTAATAATTTCAACTAATTGATCAATACCACTTTCACCAGGAAATAAAGGATGACCTAAAATTAATTCTGACATTACACAACCAACAGACCAAATATCAATTTTAGTTGTATAATTTATTGAACCAAAAATTAATTCTGGAGCTCTATAATATCTTGAACAAATATATGAAACATTTGGTTCATTTAAATTTAAAATTTTTGCACTACCAAAATCACATAATTTTAATTCTAAAGTAAATGGATTAATTAAAAGATTTTGTGGTTTAATATCTCTATGACAAATTTTTTTTAAATGAATAAAATTTAAAGCTCTTAATAATTGATAAATATAAATTTTAATTTCAATTAAAGGTAAATTAAATTTTTTAATTAAATAATAATGAGAAGTTTTATAAATTGTTTCAGGTATAAATTCAAGAATTAAATTTAAATAAATTTCATCATTATTTGAATTTGAATAATAAAAATATTTTAAATTTATAATATTTTTATGATTATTAATTAATTTCATAATTTGTAATTCTCTATTTTTAAATCTTTTATCTTGTAAAACTCTTTTAACAGCACAAATTTCATTAGATTCAATAATTTTTGTTTTAAATACAATTCCAAAACTTCCATGACCAACCATTTGAGAATTTGTATAAGTTATACGTTTCATTTCACCAGTATGACCATCTTGAACCTGTTCAGTTATTAAATCATTTGAATTTTCAATACTTATATTATTATTATTACTATTATTTATATTATTGGTATTATTATTTATGATATTATTCATTGAATTTATATTGTTATTATTGTTAATATTGTTAATATTGTTATTATCTGAAGACATTAGCTTAAATAAATAAGTTAATGTCCTTAATAAATAAAAATAGAGTCTAAAAAACTGATTATAGATATTTATATATATATATGATTATATATTATATTATATTATATTATATTATATTATATTGTATTATATTGTATTGAATGATATTAAGCAATTAATTGATTGAATATGGCTGAGATTTAAAGATTGAATATGAATTTAATACGTAAGGAATATAAATTTATAAGTAAATAACAAGATCTTATTTTATATTATATGCTTATTTTATATTATATATTGTTTTATTATATTGAATTACTCGTTAATTAGTCTGCAACTAGTATTAAATGATCAAATAATGATTGTTTCACTGTTAATTGAATGATTTATTGAAGTTTTAATGATATAAATAGTGAAATGATATTAAATGATATTAAATGATATGAGATTGATATTTAATAGGATAAATAATAATAGGATAATCAGATCTTGATAGAATAAAATAAAGTAATAATGGTAGTAGTAGTAAGGGTAGTAGTATTGGTGGTATTCCCTACAGAAGCCAGCTGAGTGACAATCCCAGGCCCAGAAATCCACTCCAGCAAATGATCAATCGCAGCATTTTATTCTGTAAGGAAACTGCTCTGCATACTGAAGAAACTGAACCTTAGGGAATAACAGCCCTCGGAGTGTGGCGTGTGTGCGTGTGTGTTGTGTGGGGTGGGTCACCTGCCGCACAGGGACAGGGCTCGCCAGGGATCAGTGCACAACATTAGGACACCCAGGGACTCGCTGCATCCCCAGCCATTTGATTCATCAAAATTATCTTCTTTTCTTGCTTCTGCTGTTTCTGGTGCTAGAGGTGCTTGTGGGTTTGTGACTCTGGTGTTCTGTTCTGGTGTTCGTGTCCTGATGGTAATGGTAATCGCTTTTAATTAGACGCGCTTTTTCTTCCATGGATCCTTGTATTTCTCTGATTTCTTTCTCTTTGCGAGCCCTTGTTCCTATTTCTATCTCCTTGTTCTACAACAGTGGCAATGTTGCACCCTTTTTAGCGTTGCTTGTTCTCGTGTTCTCCATTTTCTCCATATTCATGCGCCTCTTCTTGCACTTCTTTCCCCAGATTATTCCGCCACTTTTTCACATATTTTTATTTAGAAGTTTCCTATTTGGTACTAACCTTGTTACTTAATCTTTTAATTTCACCTTCTTTACGTATCATAAACAATATTAAAGATAATTCAAGATAGTCAGCCAGATACTCGATTAATATAAAAGGCTTTCATTTCCTCAATTATTAAAAAGAATATAAATCAATCAACCAACAATCAATGAAAATGTGTTTGTAATGGAAGAAAGACACCAATTTGGTTAGAAACAAAATTAGAATATCCTTTCAATTGGATATCAATAATTACCTTTAAATAATATTAAAATATCTCTATAATAATGTATATTACTTTCGATATCTTTCCATAGAAAAGTTGAAATAATAATTTTGCCAATCAAATATGATAACCAGATAGAATGAGACCTCTTCACAGGCTATTTTTCACAATTTCAGTTTTTTTCATAAATTCACTCTATAAATTGTATTTAGTCTCGTTAAATTCACATTTCATTTCAATTTAAAAGTTTCCTATTTTGTAATATATTAAATAATTTAGATACAAACTAAATATAAATCATATATTTTACATATCTTTATATATATATATTAATGTCCTTATTTTTCTTCTTTAATTTTTTTTTTTTCTTAATAAAAAAACTTCAATTAAAACTTATTAATTGAGTTTAAAATGAGTAATATCATTCCAAATAATGATAGTAGTAAAAATAAAGGAAATTTAGTAACTAAATCTAAAAAAAAACTACTTTCAAAATTGAAAACAAAAATATCCAAAAATGAAAATGATAATGAAATTGATTATAAAAAAAATCCATTTGAGAATATTGAAAATATTAATAATTTACAAATAGATTTAAATAATAATCAAAATGTTTCTTTGAATTATTCAATTTCTTTACCAAATCCAAATATTTTATCTAATCAAATTTTATCAAATATTTTTAAAAATTTTATAAATATAAATATAAATAATAATTCAATTATATATAATTCTTTAAATGAATTATTGGCTTTCATCAATATTGATTCAAATTTTATTCATATAAATAATTTTAATTTTAAAATTTCTTGGTTTAAAATTTTTAATAAATTTATAATTCATGATTCATTACAAATTAAAGTAATTACAACAAACATTCAATTCAAATTATTATATTTATTTAAATTAAATTCAATGTCAATAAAAAGTTTGGAAATTTATTTTTTACCAATTTTAATTTTAAATAATTTTAACTCAATTGATTCAATTTCAGATCAAATTAAATCTAATTTATCTTGTTATTATGATTTAAATTCATCCTTAATAAATTATAAATCTGAAATTCTTTATTTAATTTATGATATATTATTTATACAAGATTATAATACTTTATCAAATGAAAATGCTTTAAAAAATTTTAATTCAAGAAAAATTAAACATTATAATTTAATCAATAGTTCTTTAAATTTATTAAATTATTGGGTTTCATTATTATTAAAAGATTTTAAAAATTCAGAAAATTTATAGATCTTAAAAATTATTTTAAATAAAATTTTTTCAAAAAAATATTTTTATAATTTAATAATTTTAAAAAATTTAAACAACTTTGATATAAATGATTTAAAATTAAATTTTATTAACTTATTAATTTCAAATAATAATTTAATTTTAATTGATTTATTTGAAAATACTTCAAAAATTTTCAAATATTTAATTGAAAAATATTTTAATTTTTTAAACTCTTTAAATTTCCCTTTAAATTCAAATTTAATAAAACCTTCACTTAATTTTTTGATTCAAATTAATAGGATTTCAAAAGGAAATGCTTTTAATGTTTTCAATAAAAAAAATAACAACAATATTATTAATTTAAAAATTTTAAAAAATTCAATTATAAACTTTTTGAAATTTGCTTCTTCTCAAAATAATTTATCATATTATTCTTTAATTGAAGATTTATTATTAATTAATAATTTTAATCCAATTATAATAGATTATAATTCCATTCTGGATTTTAATTTTTATATAAATGAAATAAATTTAATCAATAATGATTGCGATAAAGAAAATAATTTTAATTTTTCTTTAAATTTATTCTTAAGTAAGATTTTAAATAAATTTTATTATAATTTTCATATTAAACCAATTTCAAATAATGGAAATATAAATATTTCTGAACTTAATTCTTTAAATTCCCCTTTAAAAGATTATTTAATAAATATTTTAAGTTCTATTAATTTCAAAATTATTATAATTGATAATATTTTCAAAAATTTAAATTCTTCTGAAATATCTAATTTATTTAATGAACTTTCAAATCAAACTTTTTACTCTAATTCAAACTCTTCAATCTTCAATCAATCGAGCAATATTATCAGCGAATATAATAAAAATGAAAGTAAATTTTCAAATTTTACTTATAATTTTTTAAATGTATTAAATTTAAATAATCAATCAGATTTATTAAAAAAATTATTATTAAGCTCTATTGAAACTGTGAATGATTCTTTATATATATTAAATACTGATTATAATGTACTTTCTGATAAAATTATTATAATAACTCAATTTATTAGTTTAAATTTAATAAATTTCAAAGATATAATTAAAACTTTTCTAAATACGGATTTACAACGTTTGCTAACTTACAATCTCAATTCAACTATTTTCAGATTAATTGCTTCTTTTATTTTAAATCAAAACTTTTTTGATCCTATAATTGTGCATTTATTATTAAATAAAATTACTGTTAATTGCCAAAATTTATTAGAAGTGAATAACAATTCTGAGATTATAAGTCAAAATAATAATCCCGATTTATTTTTTTCTTTTTTAAAAATTTTATCAAAAACAAATTTAAATGAAAAAATTGCCAATTCTAAAGATGAAAGTTTCTACAAATATCTATTAAAAATTTGTAGAAACTTTGATTTCATTCAAGAACAATCAGATAAATTTATTATATTAGAATTTATAGATTGTGATCTATATTTGGTGCTATTACAGAGATCTGTACTATTTATAAAAGAAGAATGTTTAACAGTTAAGATAGATAAACTTTCAAATAAAGAATTTTTAATTAAAGGATTATCTAGTTTTAAAAGTGATGATTACCTTTTGAGTTATTTTCTATTTATTTGGAAGGCTATAGGATCCGGAAAAATTGATAACAAACTTCAACCAGCTTTAAACTTTATTGAGATATTGAATTCCCTTGATGATCTTCCTTATTTATATAAAGTATCTTTGGAAAATTATATAAAATCACTTTCCTTAAATCATTGCTTTAAAGAAACTCTATCCAATATTATTAAAGTTATAAATCCAAAATTCTTTGAGAAACTACTACCAAATAATGATCAATGGAATGAAATTATCCAACAAAGTGCAAAAGAAGTTTGTATTCCAAATTTGTTGATATCAAATCCTATGGAAGCGGGGTTTTCTTTGGTTAAAATTACAAATACTTCACTTAGTAATTCTGGTTTAGTTTCCAATATGAAAATTTCAGTATTTTATTTGAATTTATACTCTCTTTTAAAGAACAAGTCCAAAAATCTCACCATTTCTATTGTATATCTAGCTATAATGAGCGAGTTATTTCAGGATTATATATTTTTAAACGAATTTACAGAAAATGAGTTTAGTATTTTTAGGAGTTTTAAAAAGGAAATTTTATTTTTATTATACCGGTGTCATAAAAATGAAACTTTTAAAAATATTTATGATATTTTAACGAATCATCAACCAACTATTTCTAATGGAGGTGGTAATAGTTTATGCTTTCAAGTTATAAAGAGAATATCCGATTATTCTATAAGTAGTTTTTACTTTGGTAGAATTTTTGTGCTTTTGTTGAACGATATGGCAGAAGAATGGACTCTTAAAGACCTTTTAATAATTAACATGGACATAATGTTAGTAATTGCTTCAGAAAACCCTGGACTATTTTCTTCTTTTATAAAGGGGATAAAAAAATTTATTCCAAGAGATTTTTTTGATACTTTGAGAAATTTTTATGCGGACCAAATTGTATCAGTTTTAGATGCTACAAATAAGCAAAAGCAAGTATTAACAAATATGATTTTGTTAAATATTTTAATTGGTGACAAAAATCTTATAAAAGCAAATGAGCATCGTTTCTTAGCACAAAAGAATATATTCTTACTAATTGAGAAATTATGTGATTGGACCAAAGAAAATCTGTTTTCCTATTTGATTAGAGTTCAGACACTAATATTTACTGAAAATTTTTTTGTACATTCAGAAGGTAAAAACCAACAAATATCTTTATTTGTTTTGGGAATTGATTTATGTAGGGATAGTCTTGAGAATTTCGAAAGAAAGGTTCAAAATAAGCTTGATAATATCGAATTATTTTATTTCATACTAAAATTACTTGTGTCGTTGAGCAGTAAAAGGGAGACATATATTGAAATCTGGAATCAAAAAAATGGGTTTTCTTTATATAACCAAGTGTTTGAAATATTATTAATGGGTTTAAAAGAAAAAAAAAATATTGGCCCAATATTATTATGTAATGAAAAGTGCTGTGAATTGTTTCAAGATGTTCCTGTAAATTTTTTCAGGGAAAATATAGTTGTTTCAGGAACTTTACTTCATTCAAATTATATTTCAATTCAAAGAATTGGAGCTAGAATATGTCATATGTCAATACCTGAAAGCCAAGAAAATTTAAAAAAGATGGTTGAAATAAGTGATGAAAAGCTTGAACACAATAAATCCATTAGTCTTCCTGCATATTTAATTAACAATATCAGTGATGGGCCTCAGGAACTTTTTGGAGTTGATGTAAATAAGAAATTGATGAAATATCTATGGAGTTGGTTATTAATCATGGATTATTTTCAAATTTCCAATAATAAAATCCAATCTATCTATCTAAGACAATTTTTTGATCAAAACGGATCGGTGTTAATCGAAAATTTATTAAACTTTATCTGTGAAAAAATAGAGTTTTCAGACGTTTATATATCATCATCATTTGAGAATGAAATTGACATTGAAGATATTAAAAATTATCAAATTTTGTGTTGCTCATATGAAAATAGTTCTGATTTCAGAAATGAAAGTAAAGCTTTACTAGCTCATTTATATTTGTTATGCCTTCAAATTTTTGAACATCAATCAAGGGAATTCTATTCCAAAATTACAAATTCTCCTTTGAAAATAGGAATTGAAACATTCACCAAAAATTTGCTAACTCCCATTATTTTGGATAAGAAACTCGATAAGACTAAAGAACAATTTGAACTATATTCTCCAGCTTCTAGCAAGGATATAGATGCAAATGTTAATGTGGATAAAAACTTAAAAGAAATTCAATATAATGGCTCTTGTGCAGAACAGAATATACTGATTACATTCAAACTCCCCGAGTCTTATCCCTTGGGGATTATAAAGATTGAAGAGTTAAACAATCTGGATTTTCCTTCGAATGACTTAAAAGAATTGATAACTCGAACGAATGACTTTCTAAATAAGACAAATGGCTCAATTGTTGAAGCACTAAAAATGGTTAATGGGGAAATCATGACAAATTTAGTCGAATCATGTTCCATATGTTTTTTTCCTATGAAAGATGGTGAGCAACTGCATTGTGGTACTTGTTTGACTTGTAAACACAAATTCCATTTACAGTGTTTGCAAAAATGGTTTGATAGTTCTCATAGAAAAAGTTGTCCTCTTTGTAGGTCTTTGACTGGATTTACATCATAAACATCAAAATGGATTTTAGAGCATAAAATTAATAAGTTTTAAATTTTTGATTTCACCATAATAATTTCATTTCTTTTTTTATCTTTTTTTTTTTTATCACATTCTATCCAACAATCAAAGATTTTTTTTTTTATATGAATGAATATCCAATACTTGTTATTTTACTTATCCAAGACCGTAATAAATCATTACAGTAGAGTTGCAACAGCGTACTCAAAACTGAAAATAAAAATAAATCCTGAAGCCAGGACAAGGATGTCCTATATTTATAGTCAACGTCCTGAGTTGCTAGTACGTGTCCGTGAATCAGAGTTCTGGCTCTCAAATGAAAGCAGTGATCAGCATTTATCCGAGTTGCAATTCACAAGCAATAAAAGTAAGGTGCTTTACATATTCATAATAAATAGAATTGCTAAAACAATGTATTTCAGGGAATCAAAGCAACCTTTCAAAATAGTAAAAAATATAGCTGCTCAAAAAGAAGACAATTGGAATTTTCAATACAATGTGTCTTTATTATAAATTAGAGGAAACACACCTTATTGGCTGAGTTGAGTAACACTATTGCTTTTCATGTTCATTGCTATAAAAATAATGAAATTTTAATACATTAAAAGCAAATATAGAGAATATTTACAATCAATGAAAAAAAGTATATCAAAAGGGGATTTTTCCCCTAGAAAATTTTCAAAATCAAAATTATTAAGTGCTTTAATTATATCATTAAATTTTGTTAAGTTTTTAATTTCTTTAACAATAATTTTTTTCATTTTCAATATATAAAAATCTGATAATCATATTAATTATCCTCAAATTTCTTTATAAATTCATTTAGTGATAAAGAATAAATAGAAAATTCAGTCATAAACAAAATCAAAAATAATCATTTCTGAAACTAACAAACATGATAAGCTCAGAGTTAATAAATAATAAATGCCTTTTCAAAGTCGTTAATCAACTTTCAAATAAAGACGATAAAAGCAAACTTGAAGGATTAGAAAATTTAATTAGGCTAATAACCACTGCAAATAATAATGAGGCTTTTACAGAACAAGAGACGAGTATATATAATGATAATTCGCAAGAACTTAATCATCATACCGTTCAAGAGAACACTGTAACTTTAAAAGATATGAAAAATTCCAATTTCGTAGAATTTTGGATTAAAACTTATTTTATCTTATCTGGAGATGATAATCTATTAATCAGGTCTTCTTCAAATAAAGCCCAATATAAATTAATGAGTTTATATCATAGTGCTTATATTCATAATCCGTCTAAATATTTCTTATCCAGACTACTTTTAAGTTTATTTACAACGGAAAAAAAAGAATTTTGTGAAATTGGTTTAAATTTACAAGCATTCTTTGGTCGTTTCCCATTAACTTTGCAAAGCCCTTTGATCGAATTTCAATATCAAGTTCAAAAATTAGTTTCTAAAATTATTTCTAATAACACTTTATCTGTTCTATCAATTGAAGAATCTGCTGATCTTGATAATGGAATGATAAAATCCTATAACAGACTCTATGCTGCTATTCAATTATTCAAGTTTTTGATTTTAGATTTGAAAAGGGAATACACAATTCAATTGACTGGAGGATTAATGATATTACATTCAATTATACTCAACAAAGAATTCTTGGATATTTTATTCCTTGGAGATTTATACAACTGTCAGTGTAATTTAATCAAAATTGATCTTATAGAGCTATTAATTTCCGACAATAGTTATATTTTGATTCATATGTACGAATACGATTCAGATATTTTCCTTCATTTAGTTAAAAATACTTTTAAGTTAATGTCTTTGATTAAAGATACCAATGATCCTTATTTAATGTTAAATAGCAGTTTAACTATGCATGTTCTTCAATTGTTAACTCGATTAAATAAAGTAACAAAAACTGATTCTTTCAATATTTATAATGTTAAAATTGATAATTATTGCAACTCCAATAAAATAGAAAAATACAAAAAACATAATCAGTTTGACCTTTTAACACTATTTTCAAATAAATCAATTAACTCATCGATAGATGAATTAAAAAAATTTTTTGAAATTAGTGAAAACGAATATTATTCAATTGATACTTTAAAAGAGCTTATAAATTGTGACTTAACTGAGTTCAAAGAAAAAATTTATTTTTTAGTAAAGGAAGATTTACATATGTTTTTAAACTGGAATTTTTTCTCTATCATTTTTGAGATTTCCAGTTCCTTTATTCGATATGAAAATTTTGATGATCCATCTTTAATTTTTATGATATTAAATAATCTATCATTGAAACTGATTGCTTTATCAGAGTCTAAAGAGATAGAGTTTTTAGAAAGATCACCTAATTCTAGGGATCTATTTTTATTACTTTTGAGCTCTTTAAAAGAATCAAAACTGAAAACTAATTCAAATATTTCGGACACCATTGTTTTTATAAGAACCTTTTCAAACTTATGTGAAATATACTACTCAAAAATTGGTGTTGCCAAAATAAATGACAATGCAGAAAATATGGCAAAGAGAGATGATGTTAAAATTACTGATTATGAATTATATTTCTCAATTTTGCATAAAGAAGTAGCTGAATTGGGCCAATATTTCGATCAATTTAAAAGCTATAATAATATTAATAATAATCTTTCGAAAAATGAATTACTAAAAACAATTGGTGATACAATGTCTTTGAAATTTTTTAATAGTTTATGGAATCATTTATCAAGTAAAGATAATGAAGAAATTTCTTTAGCATTCATTAAAACTTTAAATTCTCTTGAGGAAATGCCATACGTCTATGAGTTGCTTTTACATAATTTTATTTTCTCTCTTTGCTTGAATGAAAATTTCAACCAAGCTCTACTAAACCTAACCCACGTTATAAAACCTGAATTTTTGGTAAAAATGCTATTAAATGAAAATCAGTGGATTGAAATTATAAAAGTTAGTAGTGATAAGTATGTTGATACAAGGTTGTTTATATCTGATTCTCTGAATACCAGAATTCTTTTAAAAAATGAGTACTTTATTGACAATGATTTATCTCATTCAACTAATAGTTTAAAACTTTCCATATTTTATTTAAAATTGATTGACTTCTTAGAGTCTCAAAATAAATATCAAACATCTGATTTTGAAATCTTATCTCTCTCGGTGATGAGTGAAATATGTCAAGATTATGGCTTTTTAAACGATTGTGATGAATGTGAATTGAAAGTTATAAAAAATTTTAAAGATGATTGTTTAACATTGCTGAATGAAAATGTTGAAAAAACATCAATTATCAAATTTTGTGATGAGATAATAAATCCCCCAGAAGCAAATAATGTTCTTCATGAAAAGTTAAATTTAATTCAATATATAATCAGGAAAATTGATGATAAATCTGTACTTAGCTTTTATTTCTTAAGAGTTTTGGTCTCAAGTTTCCAGAATTTAAAAACTGATTTTAACTTAGATATTAATTTAGAAAATTTTATGGAAAAAGTCTTTGAAAGACCAATAATATTTTCAGCTTGTATAAGTTTGTTCAAAAAAGTTATGGATAAAGATCATTTGATTGAATTATTGAATAATTTAGTTTCAAAATTAATCAATCTTGAAAGTATTTCAGATATTTTAGAGAAAGGAAAAATTATTTTAGTTATGTTAAATAATTTACTCCAAAATAATTCATCCACAGAAATAAATGGATTTTCGTTAATACCACTAAATCAATTAACAATATTGATGAATAAAGTTAATGATTGGATTAAAGTTTTTTCAGATGAAATATTTTTGGAAGAAAATGATTCATTTTTAATGGAATTACTTTTTTTTAGTACAGGATCATTTAGAAATTCAAAAATTTTTAAAAGTATTGAAGCTTCAGAAAATGATGAAAATACTGATGTTCAAAATGAATTGAATTCATGTGGATTAAAGTTATGTGAATCTTGTTTTGTGATTATACTTTCAAGATTTAGAAATGATAAAAAGCCAATTGGAATATATTACTCTACATTAAAACTATTTTCATTATTACAAAAAATAAAATATGGTAATAATGAAGATAACAATAATATTTGTAAAATTGAAAGGAATATATATACTTTAAATTTTAAAATTTTGATTAGTAGAATATCAGAGAATGAAAACAATCAAGCAATTTTAAAATGTAATAGATTATGTATTGAAATTTTTGATAAATTTCCTACAGACATTTACAAATTTGATATATGCTATGTACTTAAGTTACTTGATTCAAATCATATGTCAATTCAACAAATCGGAGGTAGAATGTGTTATAAAATATTAAAAAAAATTCGAGAAATTCTTAATGATAATAGAGGATTCTTAGATGATATTTTACGTAAATTTCATAGAGATTTAACTGATAATATATCGAGTTCCTTTGAAGAATTTAGAGGAAATAATAAAATTAATGAAGAATTTAAATATTTATGGAGTTGGTTATTGTTGAAAGAATTTGATGATCATTTTATCAATGATATTAAAAAAATATTTGGTAATTCTTATGGAATAAATTTATGTACAGGAAAATTATTATTTTTTTTATTTGAATTAGTTGATTTATCAGAAACAAATTTATTGAAATTAAATTCAAAGGAAAATGATAGTTCAGAATATGAAGAGGACTGTAATGGTGAAGAAAATAAAATGGATGAAAATTTTAACATTTATGAAACTATTGAAGAAATTGAAAATCATAAATGTATGGGATTTTCGGTAGAGGATGATTTTAATTTATTGATGAATAGTGGTAAAACTATTCTGTTTATATGGTTTTTAAAAGTCGCTAGATCAGAAGTTTTAAAAATTTATAAAAATCATGAAAGTTGTATATTAAAAGAAAACTTAAAGAATTTTACAATAAAATATATAACATCACGTATTATTGATTATGAAATTGATGAAGTTGGAGGACTTGTTGATAAATTCAAAGATATGGAAATTGAAATAACTGAAGATGAAAATGAATTTAAAACAATTTTTGAAGTGAATGAAAAACAATTAGAAGTTTCAATTCGTTTTCCAGAACGTTATCCTTTAGAAAATGTACTGATTAAAGGTAAATATGAAAATTGTATTGAAAAAGAACAATGGGATTTATGGGTGGGTGAGTGTTATAATAATATCAACTCTCTAGATGCGAAAGCTTCAGGAGTAATAGCAGCTTTTTATGAAAGAATCCAAGATGAAATACTTGATGTTGAAGGTTGTTGTATATGCTATGCATTACTTGATGAAAAATTTAAAGTACCTTCTAAAGCTTGTCAGGATTGCAAAAAAATATTTCATTTTGAATGTATAAAAGATTGGTTAAAAACCTCAAGGAAAAATACCTGTCCTCACTGTCGATCAACTACTTTTGAAGCCAAATAGAGGAAATCGAAATAAATAAAGCCATTATTGTTATCAATTAGAAAAATAACATTGTATCCAGATGAAAATAGACTAAATAAATGAATAAACTCAGATACTTTTTGTGTAATATGATATATGATTGCCTAATTAGGAAGTAGCGTGCCCTATATATATATTTTGCCCTAAATAATCACAGGCAATGTCCCAAGAGGGTCTCCTCTGGCCTGCAATTTTACAAAAGCACACACGTGACCCCTTTTGCTTTGTTGGGCATCTCCGGACTGCTCCTTTGGCATGTGACGCGCGCGCCTGCGTTCTTGTTGGGCTCTGCGCAGTTTGCGAGCTGCCCAGCCACGACCCGCAGCGCTGGTTGCGCTGGGTGAGAAGAACGTTGTCGTTGGTTGTGGATAGCAATTAATTCCATCTCATAAATTCCATTTGCCTGTGATTATTTTCAGTTTATTCAATAAATTTTTATTATTTCATTAATCTTTAAATCTAAAAAAGTGTACCTCAACAAACTAACTCAAATTCATATTGACTATCAATCAGATATATTAAAGGTATCTATTTATTTATTTATATATTTATTTATTCATATATCATAAATAGATAAAAGTATATCAAAACTGTTCTTTTTCTTCATATTCGTTGTTAATTATTAATTCGAAACATTATAAATACATGATATCTAAAATTGACTTACTGCTTCAGATTCAGATTAAGATTCAGACTCAGAAATAATCAAGAATATATTCCAATATATTTCAACATTACTCAATATTTTTTCATTAAAATTACTCTGTGCTTTAATATTCTATTTCATTTCATTACTGATAACTGTTTAATTATCTATTTATTCTTTTCTATATTAATATTATTATTATTTTATATTTTCGAAATTTTCAGATTTCAATTTTTCAAAAATGGGTGTATTTATTAAAAATTTAGAACATTTAAAAGATTATAAATATCAAAGTGAAGATCATTCAATTATAACTAAATATATTTTGAAGCCATTTTGGTTAAAATTTGTTCAAATTTTTCCATTATGGATGGCTCCAAATTTAATTACTTTATCTGGATTTATATTTATTATAATAAATTTAATTACTGTTTTTATTTATGATTTTTATCTTAATAATTTAAATGCTCCACGTTGGGTTTATTTATCTTTTGCAGTTGGTTTATTTTTATATCAAACTTTTGATGCTTGTGATGGAACTCATGCAAGAAGAACTGGTCAATCTGGTCCATTAGGTGAATTATTTGATCATTGTGTTGATGCTTGTAATACAACTTTATCAATAATTATTTTTGCTTCTGTAACAAAAATGGGTTATTCATTTATTTTAATATTTGCTCAATTTGGTTGTTTATTAAATTTTTATTTAAGTACTTGGGAAGAATATCATACTCATACTTTATATTTAAGTTCAATTTCTGGTCCTGTTGAAGGTATATTAATGATAATTTTATTATTTTTTATAACTTTTTTATTTGGTCCTGAAATTTGGAATTATAAAATTTTTGAAATTAATTTAAATAATTTAATCTCAGATAAAAAAATTATTGATAAACTAAATCAATTAGATAATCATTTAGATTTAAGAAATTCAATTAATAGTATTAATAATAATATTAATATTAATCAAAATTTACAAAGTCAAAATCAAATTAATAATACTGATTTTATAATTCCAATTAATTTCACTTTTGTTTATGCAATTATTGGTCTTTTAACTTTATATTTCAATATAAAAACTTCAATTCATAATGTTATAAAAGCTTATAAGAAAAAAGCTTTAACTTTAATGAATCCACCTCAATCATCATCATCTTCTTCATCATCTTCTTCAACTTCTTTATTAGGTTCAAATTCAGATATTAATTTAAATAAACCAACTTTTAAAAACGAAAATTATCTGTATAATCAAGTTAAAATTGCTTTATATGGTTTATTACCTTTTTTAATGTATTATACTTCAATTTTTATTTTAGTTTTTTTAATTAAAGATCATTTATTAACTGAAAAATCACCAATTTTTTTACCTTTTATTTTTCAAATTGGTTTAACAATTGCATTTTCAGTTGGTAGAATAATCATAACACATTTAACAATTTCAAATTATCCAAGATTTTTTTTACCAATGATTATACCTTTTATACAAATTGTATTTTATATTTTTTTATCAAAAATTTTAAAATTTGATTCATTTGCAACAACTAATAATTTAATTTATTTCGGTTTTGGTTTAACTTTTGCAATTTATTCAATATTTATTTATGAAATAATTTCTGAAATTACTGAATATCTTGATATTTATGCTTTATCAATTAAACATCCAAAAGTTGCATAATTTTAATTTCAATAATAATTATACCTACAAACAAACAAACAAACCAAAAAACAATTAAATTCAATAGATAGATTAAATAGAATAGAATTTTGTATTAATAAAATAATATAGTATATATGTACTTGTATGTATTCGTAATGATCAATTGTAATTAGCTTTTATTTTTTTTATCTTGCTTTACCAGATAAATACATTCCTTTAATTTCCCTAATTTGATTGATAACAATTTTTGACAGATCTTTACCAATTAATTCATCATTAATTTTAAGTAATTTATCATTATTTAAATCTCTCATTTTATCTTTTAAATTAATTTTAAATACATTATTTAAATCATAAAAAATTAATTCAATATTATTTTTAAAATCACTTATTTGAAATTTAAATGATTTAATTTCACTTAAATTATTATTATTAGTTTTTAAAGTTTCATTGAATTCAATCAATGATTCATTTAGTAATTTTAAACTTTTTAATCTTTTTGAATAATTTGAATATTTTCTTTCTGGTAATATTAAATTTATTTTATATGGATTATATGAATGATCATCAAGATTATTATTTTCATAATTTTCATCATAAGTACTACTTTTAGCATCAGGAATAATGCTATTGCTCTCGGTATTACTGCCAGTAGTAATATTTTCAGTTTTTTGATCTTCAAAAGTTACATGTTTAACTTCTTTATTATCAAATTTTAATGTACTTTCTTTTAATTCCTCATCAGGAATATCATCATAATCATCGGTTTGTAAACATGAATCAACATAATATTTCTTTTCTACAGGGTTACTTTTATTATAAATTAATTTAATATTTGGAATAATTTTGAAAAAATTTGAAGATTTTAAATTCAATTTAATTAGATTTTTAAATAAATTATTATAATAATCTTTTGATAATCTATATTTATTAATCAATAATGGTTTTAAAATCACAACTAATAATGCATATAGTATTAAAACTGAATAACCAGATAAATGTAATAATTTTATGATAAATTGCAATAATTTTGGCTTTTTAATATCCTTTGAAGCTTTATCTAGTAATGAATCTGGTATATTCTCAGGAAATGCTATTTTTTCAATTCTATTCATTATTCTTAGCTTGATTATTTATGTTCTGTACTTTATTGTCTGTCTTTTACACTTGAAATACCTATGAAATAAATGATTCCTTTTCTTTTTACTTATTTGAATGCTGTCTTTGTAACAACATCGTCTTCGTTGAACACTTCGAGTGATTATTTATTTATCTTCACTCTCTAATTTAAAGCTTCTTTTTGATTTCAGTTCTCCTCTTCAAATTTCCGATTCGAGTTAAATTTACATCTGCGCTAATATAAAATAAACACGTGATCTTTATCTTATATTTCACTGTTACTTAGCTTGTTTGCCTTTTTGATTACTACTTATTAAATGCTTTATTTTAAACGAATCTATTAAAGTAAATAAAAAATATTTAGAGATTACTAAGAAAATACTACGAGAGTTTGTGGAAAAAAGAAGAAATATAATTCAAGGTCATGATTGTCATTTAGGGTGAAACTTTGAAAGAAGAAACACTGTTAGAATCGAGTAGCAGCATAGGCCGAAGCAAGTTAAGCAAAATGCTTTTGTTGATTGAGAAAAGGAAAGAAGTAGATATGAAAAAATATTGGAGTAAGATGTAGTTAACTTTAAGTGTTGAAAGAAATAAATAAAAATGCAGGCTAGATCATTTCTTTTCACTTAACTCTTTAGATCTTATTTCTTCAAGTTTTTGTGTAACGTATTCCTCTTCATCAATATCATTTGGTACTTTTATAATTATATTTTTAAAATATCCATTTTCATCCATAATTTCTTTTGAAACTAAATGATAATTTCTTATTTTTGGTAAAACTTTTGACCATATAACCCAATAAACTAATCCAATTCCAAATACACCCCAAGTGACAACTGCATGAAGCCAATAAGGTAAATTATTATAAACATTTTGACCTTTACTTGGTGGAATATATGGAGCAACAATTAAATATAATGAAGCTAATCCAAAAAATAAAATAACAAATGAATATGATTTTATTGGTGGTGACCAAGTATCTTTATGTTTAAAATGAATATAAAGTAAACCAAAAGCAACAATTGTATTAATAACATTTAATGGATATGAAATTAAATTCATTACAAAATTATATGCATCGCCAGGTGGTGGAATAATTATTGTTAATATACAAAATAACCATTGTTGAAATAAAGCTGCAGCTGGTGTATTAAATGGTTTTTGACTTGAAAATATTTTTGAAAATGGTAAAATACCTTCTCTACCTAATTGTTGTATAATTCTACTTTGAGAAAATAAAACAGCTAAAACATTACCTGTTGCACTTAAAGCAACAAAAGCAGATGCAACTCTTGCACCAGTATTTCCAAATATATTTTTAAAAAAATTTGCAGCAACAATTCTACCAGATTCACTTAATTCTTCTCTTGGAACAACAGCAAAATATGCAATATTTACAAGTATATAAAATATTGAAACAATAATAAAAGCAATTGGAGCTGCAACTTTAAGAGTTTTAGTTGGATTTTTAACTTCTGCTAAAGCATAATTTGCATTTGTATAACCAACATATGACCAAATAACATTATATAAAGCTGTAACAATACTATAACCAGAAGGTTCAATACCATGAGTATCAAAAGAATTATGAAAATTATTTGTTTTAGTAAAATTATTAATTTTTATACCTCCACCTAAAGCAACAAATCCAGTAATAATTATAAATAAAATTAATAAAATTTTTATAAAACCTAAAATATTTTGTAAAAATAAACCAATTTTAACATTTATTGAATGAATAATAAATGCAAAAGTTATAATTCCAATACCAATAGCTCTTGTATTCCATTGAGTTTGTTGAACATTTGCAGCATTTAAAATATATTCACCTACAACAATTGAATTACCTGCAGACCAAATTAAAAAAAATGTATAAGATGCATACATGGCAGTTATTAGAAATTTTGGTTTTTTAAAAATATATTCTAAATAATTTTTTTCACCACCATTTCTTGGAATTGCAGAACCAAATTCCATATAAACATATAAACCTGAAAATGCAATTAATGAACCAATAACCCATAAAATTAATGATAAACCAACAGAACCTGCAAGTAAAAAAATAGTTGAAGAAACTGAAAATATACCACTACCTATCATTCTATTCCATATTAAAGAAACTGCAGATAAATAACCAATTTCTTTTTGATTTTTTTCTAATTGAACAATGCCAATTTCTGTATCAATGAAATCAGTTGATTTAATTGAAGTTCCATTTGAATTTGTATCATTATTCGAAGAAACTGTTGAAATAACAGTTTTTTTAAATGAATTGCTTGCCATTTTTTGTAATATTATTAAATAAATATGTCTTAAACAGTAAATAATTTTAAAACTACTGAATTTAAGGCTGTTTTTATACTAATATTTGATAATTTCTAAAGTTGGTTCCTCTCCAAAAAAATCCAAAACTTCATGGTTCAAAAAATATAAAATAGAGTATCTCAATAAATAAAAAGGGCAATCAAGTGATATATAAACTGTGGCTACTGCGTATTATCCTTTTGGAAAACTGTGGCTATTCAACTTCTTCAATTCTATTTCAATATCCTATAAAACAATTTGAGCAAACAAAAGAAAGACACTTTATTCAGGTTTCCAGACTAACCTTTTTCTTTTCTTCTCAGCCGTACTTCTAACAGTTTACTCTTTGTACTTTAGTTTACACATAAAATACAAAATAGTATCTTTTTCCAGTGGCTTAAGCAAACTAAAATACTAGAATACTAAAATCCTAAATTATTAAAACACTAAAACAAAACGTCAAATGGACCCTGAGTAATTACAGTTGCTACACTCGCTTGGCACGTTGCCCCATTGGGAAGTTACCACAAAGGCATGCGCTTTTCGCGCCACTGGGACTGGGACTAATCGGGAAGCGTCACAAAGGCATCGACGGCATCAATTTTATATTCAGCCAAGCAAAGAAAAGAAAAGAAATGAAATCATTGAAAAGCAATTACTGCTTGGTAAGTAAGAAATATTCAGTGAAGAATAGCACTTTAGAGAATTATAAAAGTCAACAAATTAAGAGTGCAATGGATAATAACCACAGTTTAAATGAATAGAAACGTCAAATAGAATAAGAAAAGGGAGTTCGAAAGGCTCTAATTTCACCATATCCCTTATAGGAATCATTTTATGACTGGCTTCGGATTTTTGGATACCTAAAGCACAATTATCGCCATAATTGAAATAATTATCAAATTCATTCTTATTATATTATCAGAATCTCCACTACTTCAGTTTTTTCTCATAATCAGCTTCGAATAAGTGTTTATACTAAAAATTATTTATCTTCATGCTTTTTTAAAACTAGTTCAAAAACCGTTATTAAAGGTTAAGCAAGTTGATGTCTATATTTCTGAAATACTGTATTTGGAGTTATTACTTTTGAGGAATATAATTTCTGGAAATTTAATAGATAATATTTATTGAAAGTACAAAATATATTCGTAATATAAATGATATAAATGATATTCTTAGTTCTATTAAATTAAAACCCAAAACCAAGATTGTCTTTTAAACTAATAGTACCAATAATATAAATAAAATACCTGTGAAAATGTTTTAATGGATATTGAAGTCAATATCTAAATCAATATTTAAGCGATTTACAGTATATTCCAAAATAAATGCCTATTCATTTAATAAATCCATTTTATTCAATCATTTGTCTCCCAGATGGCGTAATTGAGAACTCCTTGATTTTTTGAATATAGTAATTTAATATTTTTGAATATATTTATATATATATAATATTAAATCCCTTTAGCTGTTTATTCATTAATACAAATTATCTGATCCTATGTTTTTCTTATTTGGGTGTAATTACTAAACAAAAAAAGACGATCATATTAATTCAGCTTGAGCTCCTTGAACTATTCACTCATATTGGAGGTCAAAAACTCAACCACTTTCAGGGTTTTTTTCAGATATTTCAGATAGCAGAATGATTGAAATACAATTTTAGATTGAAATAAAAAGATTGCCAATGCTTATACTTTAGTAAATGTAGAAGTATCTTTAAAAGAATAAGCAAAAAAATTAATTTTGAAAGACATCTTAGGAGAATTTCCTCAAACCATCAATGGAATAAGATTAGAGAATAAAATAACAGTAAAAAAAAAGATAGTTACCTCTAGTTTCCAACTATTAAAAGAATAATCTGCAATTAGAATTATCCCCTTTTTTTTGGAGTAAAGAATTTGAAAGGTAAATCTATATCTTTTATATTTTTTCCAAGGACTTTTTGTTTTTTTTACTTTAAAATATCTTTTAAACAACTTATCACTTACCTTTTTTTGATTTTATTGAAACTCCAAGTATTTCTGATGTTATTGATGTTAGATATTGAACTGATTACAAGTTTTTTTCATAATTTGTTTTCTAAAACAATCAAAATGTGAGAATGAAAACAATTGCCTTGTTCCAAGGAAATTTTATTAAAGTAAGCTTTCGGTGAATAAAAAGGCTTATTTTTTTAAAAAAATTATCTTCATTTTACCATTACAGTAGTTCCAAAATAAAAAGTTGCTATTTGATCTTTAAAAAAAACTTGGAAATTATAATATCTAGGATTTAATTGGTAATAAAAGAACGTTTTGCATCTTAAAAATGAAAGTTATTTTCCTAGAAGTTTTAAGGTTTTTGTAATTGTACTCATTTTTCAAATATAAACTGTAAATCCTGCCAAAATATTCCTTTGAAAAAAATAAAGCCCGGTTTCAAATTTCCATTGTTTAATTTTTTTCAGTTTTGTATTTAATCTCAAACAGTAAGAGAATAGAAATATCGAAGATCTTTACATATTCGTCTATGTATTTTCATATTTAGTTATCGAGTAAATCAATACAAAACTCTTATTTTATATGCTTGTACGCATGGCATCTAAATGAAGTCATTAATTAATCAAATTTATCAATATTTGTGTTAAAAAACTACAAATAGCTAGTTCAAAAAAGCTTTTATTAATAATAATATCGTTCATACTAAAAATAATGTCAAATTCAATAAGTTACTGAATTTTTTTGGGAAAATCAATACAAAATCTTTACTAACATTAAAGAAAATAAAAATAAAAAGTTAACTCCTTTATGTTATTCAAGAACTGAAGAGATGTAATTACTAATCTCCGGTTAATATTTTTCAAAGATTGTCTCTATTTTCATTCTAAAATGTTTCAACTTCAAATAAGAAAAGAATCCTGAAGATTCAAATTTTTTTAACCTTTAAGTGAAATGATATATAAAGGTAATTGGTTTTGGCAATATTCTCTCTTTTTTTCTGAATTTTAAAATTTTAATTATTATCATATTTTAACAATATTATACTTTATTAAATCAAATCAATCTTAGCTTTTATTATTATCATAATAGCAAAATTATTTTAACTAAATCAATTAAAATAATTCTAAACTAGTCATTCCTTAAAACTTTAATTCCTTAAAACTCTTTTCTTTAACTCTTTAACTTTTTTTTTATTTAAAAAATAGAAAAAACACAAAAACTAAAATAAATCAACAAATAATTTAACAATGAAACTTTCATCATCTTTAGCATTATCATTATTAGCCTGCGCTAAATATGTTGTATCACATGGTATTGTCCAAAATCTTAAAGTTGGTGATACTTGGTGGATAGGTTCTCTTCCATATACTGATCAATATGAATCACCAGTTCCAGAAAGAATTGTTTGGTCATTTTTCACTGCAGGTAATGGACCAGTTGAAGATGTTTCATCAAATGATATTGTCTGTAATGTCGATGCAAAAGCTGCTGCTTTAACTGCCTCTGTAGATGCCGGTTCAGATATTACAATGTACTGGACTACATGGCCTGATTCTCATAAAGGTCCAATTATGACCTATTTAGCTGATTGTGGTGGTAATTGTTCAGATGCAACTCCTTCATCATTATCATGGTTCAAAATTGCAGAAGATGGTTATGATGCTTCAACAGAAACTTGGGCTACTACCACTTTAATTTCCAATAATAATTCATATACTTTTACAGTTCCTTCAGATATTGCTGCAGGTAATTATATGTTAAGACATGAATTATTAGCTCTTCATAGTGCTGAGACTTCAGGTGGTGCTCAATTTTATCCAATGTGTGCTAATTTAGATATTAGCGGTACTGGTACTGCAACCCCAAGTGGTGTTGCATTCCCAGGTGCTTATTCTGCTTCAGATCCAGGTATTTTAGTCAACATTTATAATGGTTTAAGCACATATACTATTCCAGGTCCAACTGTTTATGGAGGAAGTTCTGCTACTTCTGCAGCTGCTTCAGGTTCTGCTACATCTGCTGCAACCACTGCTGCTTCATCAGCTTCTGCCACTGCTTCATCTGCTGCCGCAACTTCTGCTGCTGCTTCAACTGCTTCCTCTGTTGCTGAAACCACATCCACTTCTGCTGTTACAGTAGCTGCTGTTGAGTCTTCTTCCGCTGTAACTTCTGCTGCTGAAGTTGAAACATCTGCCAAAGTTGAATCTTCTGCTGCTGTTACCTCTGCTATTACTTCCGAGGCTGAAGCTGCTAGTTCAACTGAAGCTGCTATTGCTGAATCTTCTGAAGTGGAATCTTATGGTACTAGTGAAGCTGCTGAAACTTCCATGGGTTCTTTCAGTACTGCTCAAACTTTAACTACTGTTACTAAAGCATCTTCCTCTGCTACTGTTGCTGAAGAAACTACTTCTGCTGCCAGTACTGCTGCTGCTGAAACCGCAGCAACCACTGCATCTGCTACTTCTAGTAGTTCTTCTTCATGTTATTCAAGTTCTGTTGAATTCAACAAATGTCTTGATGCAGTTAATGTATGTATTGCCTCTGCTCAAAAAGCCGGTGGCTATGAAGGTTCAACCTGTGAAACTGAAAGATCATCTTGTCAAATGTGTTAGGTTTTTTTTCCTGTTATTCTGTTCTTTTATAATTTTTAGTTGATATCCATATTATTATTTACTATTCCTTAAATAAATATTCTTTCAATTAAACAATTGCATCAATTGAAACTTTGATCGAGTCTTTAACCGAAAACACAAAGAAAGTTCCAGTCACGGGAACGCGTAAAATAAATGTGAACCCTGAAAGAGAAAAAAAAAAATTTCAAAGACGCGTCGCCCAAATTTATTAATAGTTGGGAATTGAATTTGATTATTTATGTCAAATTGATTAATTTCAATGAAAATATATATATTTAGTTCTAATATTTTATATATTTCATTGCATTTACTTGTGTTCGAGTAAATTTTAATCAATTAATAATCAATCAAGAATTTTCAAAAATGGAATTCGAGTTAGAATTGGATCATAGGCCTTTATTGCAATATATAATTTCTTCAAAGATTATATCTAAAGTTAAGTTAATTCAATTTCTAAAAAGTTATATAAAACAGCATTATTCAGAAGATGAAGAACTATTACATAATATTAGAAAAGAAATGAGATCAAATCATGACTTTTTGTCCGATTTATTAGAACAGACAATTCATAAAATTAATTTATTAATTGAACCAATGAAATATGAAGTTAAGAAATTTAAAAATCATTTACATATAATTGAATATGAAGGAAATAGTAATAATAATAATGATGATGATGAAAATAATAACAGAAATAAAAGAAATGGAAATTCACGAACTGTTGAATCTGTGATTTATTATGTATTCATAAATAAAGCTATAGATTCACCAGCAAAACTATCAACATATTTTTCTCCTGAAAATATTGAATTTATAAAAGCTTTAATTGAAGATATTTTCAAAAATAAAAAAGATTCATATTCTATTGGTTCAGTTGATTTATATAAATTATATTCTTTACATGTTAAAAATAAGCCATTGAGTTCATGTGCAGAATCTTTAAATATTTTAGTTCATAATGGTTGGTTAAATAGAAATGAAATGGAACAATATTATCTTTCAAGTAGATCATTAATTGAATTAAAAAATGCATTAATTGATAAATATGGAATAGCGAATGAAAATGATTTTGATAATAGTAATAATGATGAAGATCAAGGTTTAATTTATCTTTGTAAACTTTGTAAAGATATTTTCACTCAAGGTTATAAATGTTATAATAAAAATTGTAAAATTAGATTTCATAAAGATTGTTTATTTAATTATATAAATATTAAAGGAAATTCAAATGAAAATGGATCCATTACTTGTCAATGTCCGAATACAAATTGTGAAGAAATATGGGATTTTAATCAAATTGATCCTTCCCAAGAAATTTTTATAAAAAAATCTAATCAAGATGAAGGAAATGAAAGTGAAGATTGAAACTTTTATAAATTAAATAAAAAGTTTCATTCAATCATTTCAATATATACAGTATCTTTAGTTCATTTATTCAAATTTTCAAACTTTTGAATTATTTCCATTAGACTTTATTTCAATAATCAAGATTAAAATTTTGTTAATTTACATATTCCTTAATATAAAACATTTGTGCTAATTTTTTTAAGAAATTTTCTATCATATTTCATCATCATAATCTTCTTCTTCATCGTCATCAGAAATAATATATTCATTTAAAATATCCTGATCATTTTCATTTAAATTGAAATTAATTTCATTATCATTATCACTATAATTTTTAATTTCAAAATTTTGTAAAATTGGCCATATGAAGTTATTATTATTTTTAGCAGAAGTTGTTGATAATGAAGTTATACAACCATAACATAAATCTATTTCATTTACTGATTCATTTTCTTTTTCATTTAATGAGCTATCAGGTAATACATCCTTAAAAGACTCTAAATAATTTTGATAATTTGATAATTCTTCTTCAGTTTCAGGTTTAATTGGATCATTTACAGTGATTTTATTTAGGAATTCTTTTGCATTATCATATAATATTGAATTACAAATCATACATGTTTTTACTTTGTTATTAGTATCGATATTATTATTATTATTATTATTACTATTATTATTTGTAGATAATTTATTTTTTGGATTTGATAATTTAAAACCAGTTCTGACAACAGTTGAAACAACAGTTGAATAACCACTTTTTTCAATATTATTGAAATATTGAGTAACTAATTGATCTATTGACATATTTTTAATTAATTGATTATTTTTAATTGAATTTAAATTTATTAAATTTTGATTGAATTTTTTAAAATAAATTAAATATTTATCCAAATTTTTAAAATTAAAATAATTTTCAATTTCAAAATTTAAAATATCTTGTAATGGATATAAAATTTGAAATTTGAAATTATCATTAAAATTACTTAAGTTGGTGAAATTTGATTTATAATTTCTATAATTATTGTTTAAAAATTTGAAAATTTCACTTGATCTACCTTTTGAAATAAGTGATAAAATTTTTGTTGATAATAAAGACATTGAATGGTAAAGAGTAATTGTATCACAGTTAAATAAAATTGCTATTAATTGTATTGAATTGAAATTAATTGTATCAAGTAAATCATTTTTAGTTGTGATATCTTTAATATTAGATAATAATGAATCAATCGATTTTCTATTAGATTTTTCAGTTGATGTGTTATAATCAAATTGATAAGAAGAGAAATCATTTAGATCTAATTTAATTTTTTTCAAATTCTTTGAATTATTTAGATTCATAAAAAAATCTAAATTCAAAGATTTAAATTTTAAGAAATTTATAAGATTTGGATTATTAATTTTAATTTGATTGAAGAAAAGATTGAAATCATTGATAATTGTATTATTTTTATTATAATATAAAATAACAATATAAATATTGAAACCAATTTTTCCATTATGTAAATTAAATTGTTCATTTAATAAGTTTAATAATAAATCTAATAAAGATAAAGATTCTTTGATATGATTATCAAATATTATAGGTAATAAAATATTTATATTATTATTATCATTTTTATAATTAACTTTAAATTTTTCATCAATCATTATCTTTCTTTGTTTGCCAGTGATGAATCTAATAAAACAATCTTTACAAAAAAGTTCTTTTCTTGATTTTATTAATGAATTTTGTTTTTTACATCTTGAACAAATGGGATTATTATCTGGATTTTCCTGATCTAGAAGTTCATTTTCTTTATTTGACTTATCCATTGTTGGTTATCCTTTTCTAATGTAATTCAAATTAACAATCTTTTCATAGATTGATGAAATATTTCAAGTATTTCAATTATTTCTTTCAGTGATAAAAAAATAAAAATTTAAAAAAGTTAAAAACAAAAGGAATCCGTGTGATATCCGGTGTTCCGCCCAGTTCCATTTTCAGGATTTTAATATATTATATCCGTGTACATCCTTGTTTTTTTTAATTTTCCGCGGTGACAAGGCCTTTTCGCGTCGTATTTTTCTCTGATTCCAAACTTAAGATTTCCAGCGTTAACGTTACAAGAGCCATTTGATAAACAATCGAGCATTGAAATAAATGAAAAAGATGAAATATTTATTAGTTTATCAATTATCATTTATCAATTATCATTTATCAATTATCATTTATCAATTATCAAAATAAATAATCATCAAGAAGTAAATCAATCAATGATCAATTGATCAAGAATATATTAGAAATAGATTAAGAATAATTTTGGTGAAAGAAGGGAAAGAAGTGAATAAGCGCGGTATAAATTTGAATTAAATAAAAACAATGTCAACAATAATTGAATCAACTAAAACAATAACATCAAAAATAATTGAAACAACAACAAATTCAATAATAAGTACAAATATTGGATATATACCAATACCATTTGATGAAACATATATTTTATATAATCCAGAAGATTTATTATCATTAATATGTGTATTTTTTTCATTATTACCAATATTAATATTAGTTTTTTATTTTTCATGGTTTTTAATGACAAGAGAATTTGAAAGTTGTTTAATGGCATTTGGACAAATTTTAAATAATTTAATAAATTATATTTTAAAAAATTATTTTAAACATGAAAGACCAAATTTTTTAAATAATTTTGAAAATTTACCAATATTATTAAATGAATTTGGTATGCCAAGTGCTCATTCTCAATTTATGGGTTTTTTTACAAGTTATTTAATTTTAAGAATTTTTTTACAATTTAAAAATTTTAATAATTTTGAAAAAATTTTTATAAATTTAATTTTAATTTTTTTAAGTTTTATGACTGGATTTTCAAGAATTTATCTTTATTATCATTATAAAAATCAAGTAATAATTGGATTATTAATTGGTTATATAATCGGAATAATATATTTTTTAATAATTTCAATATTAAGAGATTATGGTATAATTAAATTTATATTAAAAAATTTTAAAATTTTTAAAATTTTTTATATTAAAGATACATTTTTTGATAATTATGGAAAAAGTTTAAAATTTGAACATGAGATTTGGATGAATAAAAAGGATCTTATTGATGAATATGATCTTAAGAAATTGTACTAACTAAGTATGTAGTTTAATCTCAATTAGCTATTTATTATCTATTTATTATCTATTTATCATCTATTAATTTATTTATCTATTTAAATCTTTCTATATATGTATGTATGTATATATGTATGTATATATGTATGTATGAATATGTAATTAAGCATCTTTTTTAGAATCTGCATTAGAATCTTCAATGGAATCATCAATTGGATCATATTGTTTAAATAAAGTATTAAAAAATGCTCTATAATGAGTTTTAGAGCCAATATTATCAATATTTAAAATTTCTTCATTTGATAAATTAAAATCCTTTATATTTAAAAGTTCATCCATTCTTTTTGGATTTGAAGTTTGAGTTAAAGGTTTTATACCTTTTTGAATAATATATTTGATTAAAATTTGAGTATTTGATTTATTATATTTTTTAAATAAATTTTTATTTAAATAAATAATTAATTCATCATTATTTGAAAATTTTGGATAATATAAAGGTATTAAACTACCAAAAGATTGAATAAAAATATTATTATTTTGACAAAATTTTACAACATCAGTTGATTGATTTTGTAAATATGGATTAAATTCAATTTGATTTAAAATTGGTTTAAAATTTTTAAAATTTTTTAAAATTAATTCAATTTTATCAATTGTAAAAGAAGCTAAACCAATATATCTTACTTTTTTATCTTTAATTAATTTTTCCATTTGATACCAATATTTTAAAATATCAGAATCTGAAAACCCAGGATTAATCCAATGAATTAAATATAAATCAATATAATCTAGATTTAAAAGTTTAAGAGATTTTAAACATGCTTCATATGGACCACTTGGAGTTCTTGGAGATCTTGGAGCAAAACCAGGATCCCATTTATCAGTTATCCATAATTCATTTCTATTTAATTTAAAATTATCAATTTGAATTTCATTATTAATTTGATTTTTATTTATTAGAATTTTTGGACCAGTAGTTAAACCATTTAATAAAATATCATTTAAAACATAATTTAATTCATCATGAGTATTATAACATTCTGCAGAATCAATTAATCTAAAACCTTTTTTTAAAGATAATTTTAATGAATTAATAATTTTAAAATCTAAATTTGAATTAATTTTTAAATTTGATTTTTCTTCATTTTTTGATCTTTTTGTTCTTGATAATTTTGTACCAATTCCAAAACCTGGAACTGGAATATTTTCAATTGATATTAAATTTTCATTTTCATTAAAAGTCATTTTTTATTATTTAAGATTATTTAAGATTATTTAAGATTATTTATCTATGGTGTTGTAATTAGAATTTGAATTTGACTTAGAATTGAAATCAATGGGATATATAAAGAAATTGAGATTCAGAAAAATAGAACATGAGGAAATGAATTGTATTTATATGATAAGATGATTATTAATGAATTTGTCGGAAATTGAAATAGGGCGGTATCGGCACTTGAATTAGAACTAAAAAGAAAAAGAATATTAAAACAAGTTCGAAATAAAGAGAAGTTGAGAAGATAACAAATTCAAAGGAAGAAAGAATATTTAGAGTATTTAGAATAAAAACAGAATTAGGAAGGCAATGAAGTTGTGAGTAATGAAAAGAGTGAGTAATAGGCTAAAGTCGGTGTTGGTGCTGAGAGTGAGTAATGTGGGCTTGTCTCGGGGGCTCAATGCGATGGACTGAAAGGAGAACCGGAGTGCTGGTCTCTCCGGGAAAATAAAATAAAATTGATTAGTCAGCACCCACAGTGACGGTAGCAGCAGAAGGAGGTACTAGTGTGAGGAAGGAGGCAGGCAGATGCAAACCTATCCAAATCAGGAAAAAGAACAACAAACAGCAACTCAGTAAACTGGAGCACATAAACACACCGGGAACAACGCACCGGCGCGTGGAACAACATGGATAAGCCCGAAGTTTCGGTCGCTGGAAAGTTTGCAATTCTCCGAGGCACACAGATCCAGAGCTTCCATAGCAACCAAACAGCGACAGCGTGGCACCAGAAGCGCAGTGTTGCTCAGGTGTGGCGCTGAGCGAAGATGTGTGGCTTATTGGAAGTCCTCGGTCTGTTTGCTGCCAGCGGTGATAGCCGGTGTAGTCTGGAAGCAGTCTGGAACTAGTCTGCTAGCGGAAACCGGCAGGGAGCGTTCTTACTAATTGAGCCTGCGACTGGAAGAGATCCCGAGTTCCGTTGCTTTTTGACTTGCTTTCTACGTTCGGCATTACTAATACATTTTAGTCATAATAATCTTAAAAATCATCGTATTTTTATCTTCTTATCGCTTAATCAATCCATCAAGTATCTGTTTCTCTTTTTCTCTTTTTCTCTGTTTATTTACTGTTGACAATTGGAAAATTTCTATTGAATTCCATCTAATTTCATGAAATTTATCTCATTGAAAAATTATTTTTTTATTTAAAATTAATATAAATATCATTTAAATTATCTTCTTTTTAAAAATTTTATTTTCTTCTTTTATATTCACTTCTAGTCTTTTTCTTTATCTTTATCTTTATCTTAATCTTTATCGTATTCTTTTAATTAATATTTTTATATACTAATTACTTATTATTTAATACTTAATACCCTATATCATTCATTTATAAGCATATTGTATATTAATATTATTAATAATAATAATAATATCTATTATGGAAAAAGATAGAAATCAATCTTCAGATGCAGAATCTGTTGAAAATTTTTATGGTGAAAATTTTCAAAATAATGATCATCATCAAATAAATGATACAAATGATTTAGTTAGAACTATAACTTCAAATCAAAATAATAATCATGAAGGTGATCAAATTCTTGAAAGATTATCAAGTATTGCAAGAACTTTATCAAATAAATTAAATCAAAATGATATTAAACAAGTTTGGGATAATACTCCATTAGCAAAACAATTAAATGAATTATTTTCTCCTGATCAAGGTATTAGACATACTGGTGTAACTTTTAAAAATATTTCAACTCAAGGTCTTAATTCTGATTCTGGTTTTGCACCAACTGTATTAGATTTAATAAAACCAAATTTTAATAAAATTTTAAATTTTAAATCAAATAATAAAAAAAATTCAAAAGATATTATTCAAAATATTAATGGTATTGTTAAAGCTGGTGAAATGCTTTTAGTTTTAGGTAGACCAGGTTCTGGTTGTTCAACTTTTTTAAAAACAATTTCTGGTAATTTATCTCAATATTTAGGTACAAATGGTGAAATTAAATATGATGGTTTATCACAAAATTCAATGTTAAAAAATTTTAAATCTGAAATAATTTATAATCCTGAATTAGATTCTCATTTTCCTCATTTAACTGTAAATCAAACTTTAAATTTTGCAATTGCTTGTAAAATTCCAAATAAAAGAGTTAATAATATTTCTAAAAATGATTATATTAAAACTTATAATTCAATTTTATCAACCGTTTTTGGTTTAGATCATGTTTTAAATACAAAAGTTGGTAATGATTATGTTAGAGGTGTCTCAGGTGGTCAAAGAAAAAGAGTTTCAATTGCTGAAGCTTTAGGTTGTCGTGCTTCAATTTATTGTTGGGATAATGCAACTAGAGGTTTAGATGCTTCAACTGCTTTAGAATATGCTCAAGCTATAAGAGTTTCAACAAATTTACTTAAAAAATGTGCTTTAGTTACAATTTATCAAGCTGGTGAAAATATTTATCAAACTTTTGATAAAGTTACAATCTTATATGAAGGTCATCAAGTTTATTTTGGTAATGTTGAAAATGCTGTTGATTATTTTATTAATATGGGTTTTGAAAAACCTTCAAGACAATCAAGTGCAGAATTTTTAACTGCTGTTACTGATCCAAAAGGTAGATCTCCAAGACCAGGTTTTGAAAATAAAGTTCCAAAAAATGTAATAGAATTTGAAAATTATTGGTTAAATTCAATTGAATTTAAAAATTTAATTAATGAAATTGATGATTATAATAATAATATTGTTTCTGAAGATCAAACAAAAAAATTATTTCATGATTCAATTTCTTCTGAAAAATCAAAAGGTCAAAGAACAAATTCTCAATATACAATTAATATTATTGAACAATTTAAATTATGTACAATTCGTGGTTTTCAACGAGTTATCGGTGATAAAGCTTATACAATCACTCAAGTTGTTGCAAATGTTGTTCAATCTTTAATTATTGGTTCTTTATTTTTTAATCTTGGTAATAGTACAAGTACTGCTTATTCAAGAGGGGGTGTAATGTTTTTCTCTGTTTTACATTTTACTTTCATGGGTATTGCTGAAGTTTCAAATTCTTTTCAAAATAGACCAATTTTATTAAAACATAAAGGTTATACTTTATATCATCCTGCTGCAGAATCTATAGCTGCAGTTTTAACTGATATGCCAACAAAATTATTAACAATTATTGCATTTTCTTTAGTATTATATTTCCTTGTAAATTTAAATAGACATCCAGGTAATTTCTTTTTTTTCATTTTATTTTTATTTATAAATTGTTCTGTTACTGCTGGTATGTTTAGTTCAATTTCTGCTTTTTCAAAAACTATCTCAACTGCAAATTCAATTGCAGGTATTTGTATGTTAGCAATTGTTATATATACTGGTTATGTAATTCAAAGAGCTAATATGCATTGGTGTTTTAAATGGTTATCTTATATTAATCCAGTAACTTATGGTTTTGAAGCTTTAATTGCAAATGAATTTCATGGTAAACAAATGAAATGTGATTCAATTGTACCTTCAGGTTCTGCTTATGATAGTATTTCAAATATTTATAAAACTTGTGCTTCAACTGGTGCAAAAGTTAATCAAATTATTGTTTCTGGTGATGATTATATTAAAGAATCTTATGGTTATTCATATTCTCATGCTTGGAGAAATTTAGGTATTGCTATTGGTTTTTGGATTTTTTTTATACTTTTAGCTGCTTTTGGTATTGAAATTTTAGATGAAGGTAAAGGTGGAGGTGAAAAACTTTTATTTATTAAAACAAAAGATAGTAATATTGATATTGAAAAAGGTTCAGAATCTGATATAACTAATGAAAAAAATGATGATACTCCTATAGATGGTTTACAAGCAAAAGATATATTTTCTTGGAAAAATGTTCATTATGTTATACCAACAAAAGATGGTAAAAAAATTAAATTATTAGATAATGTTCAGGGTTATGTAAAACCTGGTACTTTAACTGCTTTAATGGGTGAATCTGGTGCTGGTAAAACAACTTTATTAAATGTTTTATCACAACGTATTTCATTTGGTGTAATTACTGGTGATATGTTAGTTAATGGTAGACATTTAGATTCTTCATTTCAAAGATCAACTGGTTATGTTCAACAACAAGATTTACATATTTCTGAATTAACTGTTAGAGAATCTTTACAATTTGCTGCAAGACTTAGAAGACCTGCAAGTGTTCCTGATGAAGAAAAATTAGATTATGTTGAAACTGTAATTGATTTATTATCAATGTCTTCTTATGCAAATGCTGTTGTTGGTGTTTCTGGTGTTGGTTTAAATGTTGAACAAAGAAAAAAATTATCAATTGGTGTTGAATTAGTTGCAAAACCTTCTTTATTACTTTTCCTTGATGAACCAACTTCTGGTTTAGATTCTCAATCTTCTTGGGCTATTGTTCAATTAATGAGAAAATTAGCTAATTCTGGTCAATCAATTCTTTGTACTATTCATCAACCTTCTGCAACTTTATTTGAACAATTTGATCGTTTATTATTATTAAGAAAAGGTGGTCAAACTGTTTATTTTGGTGATATTGGTAAGAATTCAAGTACTTTAATCAATTATTTTGTTGCTAATGGTGGTAGAGAATGTTTAAAGAGTGAAAATCCAGCTGAATATATTCTTGAAGTTATTGGTGCAGGTGCAACAGCTGATGCAACTGAAAATTGGAATGAAAAATGGCTTAACTCTAATGAATGTAAAAATACTGATATTGAAATTGAAAAAATTAATCAAGAACAATTAGCTAAACCTGTTACTGAATCGAACGCTGAATTACACAAAACTTTTGCTGCACCATATTCAACTCAATTGAAATATGTTATTCGTCGTACTGCTACACAATTTTGGCGTGATCCAACTTATATTAGTTCTAAATTTGTTTTATTAATATTTGGTGGTTTATTTATTGGATGGACTTTCTTTAATCTTAAAAACAGTCTTTCTGGTATGCAAAATGCTGTTTTTGCTGTTTTTATGTCTATTGCTATTTCTTCTCCATTAATTAATCAAATTCAAGAAAGAGCAATTGCTTCTAGAGATTTATTCGAAGTTAGAGAAAGTGCAAGTAACACTTTCCACTGGTCAACATTAATTATAGCTCAATACTTAATTGAAATACCATATAGTCTTGTTGGTGGTGCTGTTTTTTACTTATGTTATTATTTCACTTTAAGAGCTGACACTTCTGCTCAATATGCTGGATTCTTTTATTTAATTTATGGTGTCGTTTTCCAAATTTATTATGTTTCATATGGTTTATGGATTGTTTATGTTAGTCCTGATTTACCATCTGCTTCAATTATTACTAATTTATTATTCTCTTTTATGTTAAGTTTCTGTGGTGTTTTACAAATGCCAAGTTTAATGCCTGGATTCTGGACTTTTATGTATAAAGTTTCTCCATATACTTATTACGTTCAAGCTCTTGTTTCTACTGTTGTTCATAATGTTAAAGTTGAATGTAGAGAATCTGAATTAACTTATTTTAATCCTCCAAGTGGACAAACATGTGGTGATTATACTGAAACATTCATTAGTACTGCTGGTGGTTATATTTCAAACCCAGAAGCAACCACAAATTGTGGTTATTGCTCTTATAAGACTGGTGATGATTTTGTATCTAATTTCAATATTAAATATAGTACAAGATGGAGAAATTTTGGTCTTTTCTGGGTTTATATTTGCTTTAACATATTTGCAATGTTATCTTGTTATTGGGCTTTTAGAGTTAAAAAGTTTAAATTCAATTTATTCAAAAAGAAAAGTGATTAACTGAAAGTTCTGTTTTAAAATTTTGTTAAATTATTTTTCTCTTTTTATATTCCATCCCATTCCCATTTGCATTAGAAATTATTATTTCAATTACTTTTTATTTTTTTTTTTTTTTATTCTCAACCTATTTTTTGGATCAACTACATCGATCAAGCTATTCCCCTCTTTATATTTTTAGTCAACTACATTATCCCATCCTAAAATTTTTTATTCAGTTTTATTATTAGACTTAAATTTTTTTATATATTTACTTCATTTCAATATTCTTTTCCCAAACATCATTTAATATATCCTAAATTTTATCTCTTTTTTTTTCAAATAATTAATCAATAAACATTCTATTAAAGGTTCTAAATTTCGAAGAGAAAACTCACTTGTTGTTAACGATATAGTACTGTAAAATAATTTAAATCAAAAAGTTTTATAGAAAAAAGTTAAAGAGATAAGAAAAAAAAAAAGTAATCAATGAATTGCTTTCATAATTTGAAAAATCATTCATCAATGTTATAACCATATTTTTTGAGAAATTTTATCCTTAATTTTTCACCGAAAAAAACATTAAGATAAAGACAGATGAAACCAAACCATAAAACAAAAGCACTTATAGTACAAGACCAACCAATTCCAATATTTTTGATTGAAGTTAAAGTAGTTGCAGAACCAATACCACCAGCAATAAACCTAACACAATAATTACCTCCAACAGCATCACCACCTAATTGAGGCATTGAATCAACACAATAAGCATTAATTGAAGGAAAAATACAAGTTTGAGAAAATCCATTTAAGAACATCATTATGATTGGCAAAGCCATTCCACCTTTTTTAAAATGTAAAGACCAGCCATATATTAACATTGTAGCTGGATTTATAATCCCAAAGGGTATAAGAGTTGATCTTAATCTATCTTCAGGAATATTTTCACCTTTTCTTTTGATATAGGATTTTAACATAAAATCTGCATATTTTCCACCAATAAAAGAACCAATAAAGTAGCCAAACCCTGGAGCTAAATAAAATAAAGCACCAAATATTGGAGAAGTTAAATTAAATCTTGGATCAACAACATATCTGATTGGAGTTAATAAATTATACATATTATAAGTTAATGAAGAAGATGCAATTCCTGCCAAAATCAAATTTGGATATTTTAAAGATAAACAAATTCTAAAAGGATTAAACCAAATCCAAATAAATTTTTTATCTGAGTTTGTATCTTTAATTAGTTTTTGCATTTTGGTTTGTTTTGAAGTTTCTTCTAAGAAAAAAAAACTCAATAAAAATACAAAAGCTCCTAAACCTGCTAATAAATAAAAAATAACTCTCCAAGAAGTATAATTCACAATTATACCACCGATAACAGGACCAAGAGCAGGTCCAACTTGGGAACCTGATAAGGTCCAACCCATACCATTACCTCTTTGAGTTGGATCATAAACGTCAGCAATTATTTGAGCACCAACTGAGAAAAAAGCAGTACCAAAAATTGCAGTTGAAGCTCTGAATACATAAAACATTGCTAAATTTTGAGAAACTGCAACTAATATTGAAGAAACTGAATAAAAAAAAATACAAATATTAAATACAGGTCTTCTACCATATAAATCACTTATTGGAGACCAAATGCATGGAGAAACAGCCATCATAAAACAATAAACACCATTTGAAAGATTCATTATTGTTCCAGAAGTATTGAATCTTTCTGCAATTATTGAAATTGCAGGTAAAAAAGCTAGAGAAGACATTGGTGATAAAAATGCAGAAATTGCAGCAATGAATACAAATAAACTTTTTTTTTTATCTGAAAATCTATTCCAATTTTCTTCATTTGATAAAGTGTGATCTGTAATAACTGAATCGAGATTTTGATTATTTGATATTGGTAAAGATTGAATTTTTGATATTGCATTATCAGTTAATTGATTATTAATTATTGGTATTTCTGGAGATGTTAGGATCGAAGTTACTCTTTCTAGATTATTTGACTTGTTTGATTTGTTTGATTTATAAGATCTATTTGACTTATGAGATCTATTTGTATAAGTTTGTTTAATTTGATAAGAATTTTCGTTAATGTTATCATTATGTAAAGAAATTGGAAATTCTTTATTACTTTTATTAATTTTTTCATTATTATCATATTTTTCACTATCCTCTTTATCACTAATATTATTATTGTCAACTGAATTATTTGAACTTATATCAGAATCATTTTGGTAGTTATTTTGATTTTTAATAATTTTTGACATTTTTGAAATGTAAATCAAAATATTTTGATTTTTATATTTAAAGTATTAAATATTTAAATGATTATAGTAACTATTTTCTTCAATTATAAATAAGATTTGATTTGTTATATTTTACTTTGAGTATATTTACAATATATATCTGTATATATAAGTTAGTGAAAATACATAAATAATGAATAATAAAAATTTTTTTTTCTTCTATTTTTTTTTCTGATAAATGTTTATTGAAAGACTAGGACAAAAATAGCCAGTAGATTTATGAAAATTAGTCGAGTCACCGATAAAGTGAAAATTGAAGTAAATAAAGACTATTATTAAAATTTCGGAAGATAAGAAAACTTGAAGAAATAATAAAAATTTTTAATCTTCATTTTAATTATGGATATAATAAGGATTTGATACGGATTTAATGCTCATTTCTTAGCTATATATATCTTTTGAATTACTCATGATTTATATTCATTTAATTTTTTTCAATTCATCTTTATTTTATTTCTATTATTGAATATTTTTCTTATATAATTTCTCATCAATTGTTTTTGAATGAGATGAATTGTTGTGAATTTTCAAGTAATAAAATCTAAATGGACCAAGATTTCTATGCCAATAAAAGTATATTTTGGATATTTTCGGGAAAATGCCAAGGATTGTTAAGTACCCGCGACCGTTGAAACGATTTCCCAGAAAAAGGTCGAGTCCCAATTTATCTTAGTAAAATCGAGATTTGATTGAATCTTAATCAAATCTTAAATGAATCTTAATTGAACCTAAATTGAATTTGGCCTGTCTCGGAGAAGCATTCCCGCACCCGAAACAGGAGAAAAAGAAAATACAAAAGTGAAAAATAAGAAAAAAAGTCACGGGTCAAAATATAATATAATGTGACAGTTTGATTACGTCATATATGACTAATTTTTTAAAAAATTTAATTGCATGTGCTATCACTCTCCAATGAATGGCAACCAAATCACATGTTGTGTTGGTCGGATTTCACGCGCTTTTATGGGCGCCGCAAAAAATAAGATGCGCGGCGTGCTGGTTTGCGGCGTGTTTGCAGAAATCTTGGGCGTGTTTTTAAGCTCCGTGCTAACTTGATTTAACATTACGAATACTCTAGTGCTTTTCGTAAAGAAGGTGGTTAGTGTGGCGGGTGAGTTTTTGCTACCCGGAGTTCATGAACTCTTCTTTCAGCAGCCAAACAAGCCAGAAGCCTATTATTTTCCTTCTAGCTGGGAAGTGTATAAACACACCTTTATGATTGGAACAAATTGGAATAGTTAATTGTTTGAGATCATTACCAATTGCTAAAATTTACTTAGTAATCAGTGAATCTATTCTAATTTTAAAAATAGGCAAAACACGAAAAATATGATTCATTATGATTGAAAATAGGTGTTGAAAAGGTCTATTTTTGAATATTTTTTCAATTTAATCTTCACTCAGGGAAAACATAACCCAGCTTTAAAGGAATTGCTTTATGTTATTGATAACCTAACAGTTTTCAAGTTTAATAACATATCATATCATATCATACCATACCATACCATCCTAGAGCATACCTTACAATTATGTACTTGGCTCACCATAATTAGTCTGGCCAGCCGACAATTATGAGGATAACCTTCTTGCCAATGGAAAATATTTATTAAATTCAATCGAGTCTGCCTTAATAAAACGATTTAGATTAGTAAGTGTCGGCACTCTACCAGAGATTGGAAACCCTCACTGTGCTATACCTTCTTAAACGCGACATTCTCACCTGGGCTGGAGTGTCTTTATCGCCACACAGCACACAGCACACCACAACAGCGCTGCAAGTAAAACACTGCAACACATTTTGTCTGGCTACGCGCGCTATAATAAATATCACCAGCCACATACTTACCATTATGTGATGTTTATAATTATAAAACGCACACTATACCTATGCCACACACATAATACCTTTTAAATGCGCGCATTACCCATTAAATGATCGAGCGTTTGAAGTTGAAGCTGAACAACAGGCAAAACGTTAACGTTTGAGGTCCTACATATTCTTAAGATAATATTAATACGTAACGAATATTGAATATTGAATATTAAATATTGAATATATCAAATATATTGTTAAGTAATTATTATCAAATATATCTTTAAATATATTATCAAGCTTCAAATATTAAGAACTGTTTAGTGTCAACTATTATCAAATATATCATCATCTTCAAATAGTGTTGTATTTTCATCATCCAATTACTTAAATCAATTCAATCAAACATATTTGATCTCCTTCATTATTCCTAATCAACTTGTTAATAAACTTATTAATGTTCACCGTATTTTACAGCTAATCTAACAAGAATAACATTAAAAATAACAATAAGAATAACAATAAGAATAATAATTTTAATAATTATATATGTTTAATATCTGTAGCTAAGCTCTTTACCATTTATATAACTAATCAGCCAATTAGTTAATTATTCAGTTCAAGTAATTTACTACGAATATATCAAATATCTTCCAATCTCTCAATTTTCCATCTTTACGTCAAAAATTATTATTCATAAATAAGTTAATATTCAAACCCTTTTATTTTCTTCAATTTCTCTTCATATTTCTTATATCTTATTTAACTGTCATAGTTTTATTATTCATATTTCAAATCACATATTACATATTACACAATTCATACTCACTATTTCTTATCACATTCATTTATTTATTTTTATATTCATCTATCATTTAGCTAATTCTTTCATTACCAATATATCCTATCCTATATTTGCTATCATATCATCTAAATAAATAATTCAATTATATTATCAATAATCTAATATAATGTCTTTATCTGCCACCGCTTCAAATTTTGATACTTCTTTTTCAAACCCAGGGCCAGCTCCAAAACCTCCAACAAATCAAAATCAACAATCTCAATCTCAAAATATAAATCAAAATCAAATTAAAAATAATCCATACAATATCAATCCTTCAAGACCTGCTCCAAGACCTCCACTATTAAGAAATTTAAACTCTCAAGCTTCAATTCAATCTTTACCTCAATCTCAAAATCAATCAAAATTAAAACAAAAACAAAAGCCAAGTTTAAAATCTCGTTTATCCTCTTTAAATACTAGTTTGACGAATAATAATAGTAATAATATTAACAATAGTAGTAATAATGCTAGTAATGGTAATAATAAAAGTCCCAGCAATATTGATCTGCCTTTTATAAATTCAAAAACTTTATCGATCTCAAACATGAATTTAGGTCCATTATCACCTTCATCTCAAACTTTTCTAATAACTCCATTATCTTCTTCAATTATAAATCAAGGTTATATTTATTTAAAAGAGGATGGTATATTATTCTCAAAATGGTCAAAAAAATTCTTAATCTTAACTAAAAATGACTTAATTTTTTATAAATTAGGTAAATCAAATTCAAATAATTCAAACAATAATTCAATAACTTTAAAAATTCAAAATATTTCAAATCCAAATATTAATAATATTAATGATGGTAAAGCTGATGGTATAGATTATTTTAATAATGATTCTTTAATTACTTTAAAATTAAAAGTTTCTTTAATCAAAAAATTAATTAAAAATAATTTAAAACCATTTTGTTTTGAATTAATTACTTCTCAATCTTTAAATAATAATAACAGTTCCAATAATAATAATAATAGTAATTCAAATACTAATTTCGAAAAATCCTTTTATATATCTTGTAAATCAGATAAAGAATTAAATTCATGGATTGAAAAAATAAATAATTCAACAAGACATTCAAATTCTTCAAATAGTACAAGAGGCTCAAGTAATTCTTTATCTCAAAATTCTTCTTTTACAACTATTTCCTCGAATAATTCTTCTAGTGTTTCACGACCAACTAATTTTGCTCATAAAGTTCATGTAGGTTTCGATCCAAATTCAGGTAATTTGATAGGTTTACCTGATACTTGGAAAAAATTATTAAAAACTTCAAAAATAACAAATGAAGATATGGCAAAAGATCCAACCGCTGTTATTGAAGCTTTAGAATTTTATTCTGAAATAAATACAGATAAATCTTCTAATTCTCAAAATGATATTGCTTTAAAACCATTCAATTTAAAAAACAAAACTTCCACTTTAAATTTACAAGAAAATTCAAGTTCAAGTACAATTAACAATAACAATAATAGTAATAATAATAATAATAATATAAACGCAAATAATCAAGTTCCAAACTCTTTAAATTCTGGTAAAATACTTAATGCTAAATTGAATGAATGGAGTAAGCCTCCAACCTCTCAAAATCAAATTCAAAATCCAAAATTAGATAATTTTACACCTTCAAGAAGAGCTCCTGCTCCTCCAAAACTAAATAATGGACCTCTGAAAATACCACAACTGCAAAATCCTAATTCAAATACACCTCCATACTTAAGATCCAAAAAATCTCAAAATAATTTAATGAATATTAAACCAAATACTTCATCTAATAATATTGATATAAATAATTTTACAGAAGATGGGTTAATTCCAATGAGAAATGCGCCAGCACCCCCACAGCAACTGCCTATTAAAAATTATAAACAACAACCTAATGATAATGCCATACCACCAAGGGCTGATTTAAAACAACAACAAAATTTGGGAGTATCAAATCATTTCCCAAAACAACCTTCAGGTTCAAGTATATCGCAACAAAAACCACAGTATAAACAGCAACAACAGAACCAATACTCTCAAAATCAATATAATAATAATAGTATGAACCCATACAATAAACAAAAACAAGATGAATATAATTCACCCTCGAATTTAGCTCCAACTAATCCATTAAAAATAAATTTCAAGGATAAGCAACAAACTCAAAATGTACAAGATACTTCAAATAAAATGGATCAATTACATTTACATAATAATAATGCTAATAAAATTGAAGATCCTCAACCTCCAAAAGTTCAAGCACCTAAATTAAAACCATTACACACAGTAAATAAAAGTCAAGATCGTTTAAATAACAATGAGGGTATGAATGTAAATAAACAGAATGGACAAGTTCCAGTGCAGAATCAGCTACAACCAAAACAATTTCAACAACAACAACAACAACAACAGCAGCAACAACAACAAATGAAAGGTCATCAACATCAGAATGCAACTAATCCTCCAGTTGTTCCAACCAAGGATAAACATCCTCTTAATAAAGTTCGAAAGCAAGATACTAAAAGAATGTCACAAATGGATAAAGAGGAAATTATGACTAAATTAAGATCAGTTGTTATTAATACAGATCCAAAACCATATTTCCGTATGATTGAAAGAGTTGGACAAGGTGCATCAGGTAGTGTTTATCTTGCAACATCTTTGAAAAGAAAAGGTGCAAAAGTTGCAGTAAAACAAATGAATTTAATGGAACAACCAAGATTAGAATTGATTGTTAATGAAATTTTAGTTATGAAAGATTCTCAGCATAAAAATATTGTCAATTTTCTTGAAGCATATCTTAGAGGTAAATCTGAATTATGGATTGTTATGGAATATATGGAAGGTGGATCATTAACAGATGTTATTGAAAAAAATGAATTATTAAATGAGCAACAAATTGCAGCTATATGTCTAGAAACAACAAAAGGTTTACAACATTTACATCAAAGACATATTATTCATCGTGATATTAAATCAGATAATGTTTTATTAGATGCACGAGGTAATGTTAAAATTACTGATTTTGGATATTGTGCAAAATTAACTCAACAAAGAAATAAAAGAGCAACAATGGTTGGTACTCCATATTGGATGGCACCAGAAGTTGTTAAACAAAAGGAATATGATGAAAAAATTGATGTATGGTCATTAGGTATTATGACTATAGAAATGATTGAAGGTGAACCACCATATTTAAATGAAGAACCAATTAGAGCATTATTTTTAATTGCTACAACAGGTACACCAAAATTAAAAAATCCAAAAGCATTAAGTGATGGAATTAAAAAATTTTTATCAATTTGTTTATGTGTTGATGTATCATTTAGAGCAAGTTGTGAAGAATTATTAAAACATGATTTTTTAAAATCAGCATGTCCAGTATCAGGACTTGCTCCATTATTAGAATTTAAAAGAGAAGAAAAAATTCAAAAACAACAGAGGATGATGGAAAAAGAAAATCAAAATCAACAATATCATAATCAACAACCAAATCAAAATTATTGAGTAGACAAATAACTAACTTCATTAATGATCGGAAAGAAAAAAAAGTTTGTAAAAAGAAATCACAAGGAACAGATCCAAAAAGTAGTGATAATATTATTATTTAACATGTTTACTTTTAATTTTTTTATCTTAAATTTTTTCAATTTTTTCAATTTTTCAAATCCTTTATTATTTTTCTTTAGGTTTGTTTCAGATTTTTATTTTTTATTTTTTATTTATTTACTTTTTTTTTTCTTTTGTTAGTTTTATTTATTTCCCTATTGTTAAATTTGTTTTTTTTTGTTAATAATTATTTATTTCATAATTACACTAATATTATATATACATATGTATATTGAGTGTTTTTTTTTTTCTACTTTCAATTTATTTTTTTTAATCAATTTCAATTTCATTCATTTATTATAATAATAATAATAATAATAATTAGAAACACTTCTCGGATTTTAGTATATGCACATAAAAACAAAAAAAATAAGAAAAAAAAAGAAAAAAGAAAAAAGAAAAGAAAAAAGAAAAAAGAAAAAAGAAAAGAAAAGAAAAGAAAATAAAAATATTTATTTTGTTTTGTTTGTTTATTGGTAACTTATTATTGGTAATTTGCTTATCTAAAATATGATTTAATGATTTATATATATATACAGTATATGAGATATGGAAATTTAATCAAATAGACTTTTTTAAATCCTGTTAAATTTTTATCAAATAATTTTTTGTTTCTTAAACATTTCTTTTTAAATTAATAATTCTTTATAATTTCTCTTTCTCTCTTTCAAATTTATTAATTTTTATTGAATTTTTTTTTCTCTTCTTTTAATTTTTTGATATAATTTATATATAGTTATTGTGTTTTTATCATATTATACTGCTATTAGTGAATAATAAATTTTACTTTAATTTAAATTTAGTAACTGAGACCACTTTTGTGGATGAATGAAAACACAGTTTTGGTTACTTTTTCAATTAAAAAGTAAAAAGCACAAAGAAAAAAGGAAAAAAAAAAAAAGTTGCGTAAGCCCGGAATTGAACCGGGGGCCCAACGATGGCAACGTTGAATTTTACCACTAAACCACTTACGCTTACATGACTCAAGGATGAGAACAAATTTTCACAACTTAAGGGAAGGTTTTTTGAAATAGATTTTTTTTTTTTTTATTTTGGAATTTTTTAGTGATAAAAGTAATTATTGTCTCATTAATGGATATAAAAGTCAATAAATTAATTGAATAAATAATAGAATTTCTGTTTCTTCGTAGCAAATTGGTTAAAAATAAAGAAAATGCGAGAAATATGTGATAAAAAATTGAAAAAAAAAGAACTAAAATATTCAAAAAATGATATCTAAACGAATACCAAAAAGCAAAGCGAGTAGCACAAAAAAGGACTCCGCGACGGGGAATTGAACCCCGGTCTGCCACGCGACAAGCGGCAATTCTAGCCACTAAACTATCACGGATTTTTCTTGTATTTTCTTGTAAAAATATTTTTCAAACATTCATTAGTTCAAAAGTAGTAGTACAAAATCAAGATTGAACCCTTTAAAACCATCCATTTATTTTTTATTTCTTTTTAGTGTGATAAATTGAAGTGTAGGGATGAAAAAGTAAAAAAAACCCTAAAAAAAAGAAAGAAACCACGACTTTCAAATACTTCTTCTGGTTGGAATATAATCGATTGAGTTGGTCGTGAAGCTAAGCCAAATTCTGAGCCTTTTACGATTGAAGTGTGTACATTAATTGGTGTTTTTTTAACCCGCAATCCACATCAATACCTGTGATTCGTGGAGTGCCCCAAACAAAAAGTACAAAAAAGTCCCGCGCATAACTGGCACAACGCTAAAGCCAAGAATCCAGGCCAAGAAAAGCGTAACCCGTAATTTCACCTTCCATCAAATCCACGGGTCACCAGCCACGATACACTAACAGTTTTAGTTCCGGGAAGCCTTTGCGTTTTTCAATCTAGACCCCCAGTTCCGGTCAACTCTTCCTCTCACTTCCGGGAAATTCCTGATGCAATTGTGTACTTGCCCGATTAGGTGTTCAATGATCTAAAGTGAATATATTCACTTTAGTTATTCTAAGCATTGCTTTCACCAGTACAAATCTGTAGCTGTGCTAAATATACGGGCTCATCCATCGATATTAAATTTGAAAAAGACCATTTAGTAATTTTATTCAAATAAAATCAAATCAATATATTCAAATACAAATTTTAAAGTATCTTTATTGTTTTTTAAGTAAAAGAATTCAATGAACAATGTTCAATCATTAGATTACTTGGCTGTGATCTAAATATCTTATTCGATCTCTTTGTATGGGCTATTCTTATTCTTCTGCGTTTTTGTAATAATTATACAGTAGTGTTTTGTAGCGTTGGGGAATTTTACTGTAATGTGGTTCCTATCATGCCATGCATTTTATACACTGATTTAAAAACAAAAGCAATATTTCCAAATTTCACTTTTAATTTCAAATTCTACTTGACTTTTTTGACTTTTTTTTTTCTATTTTACTGGTTAAATTTGACGATCCGAAAACAGAAACCATATTTTACTATTAGTAGATAATCTAATTATCATAATCTCATATAATATCTTATAATATCTTATAATATTATATAATTTTTATATTTATTATCATTAATTATATGTGGCGTATTTTATAAGCTAATTTTTCATTGATTTTTATAATCATTTATTCCATTATCAATACTATTTTTTTTTATATAGAATTTTTTACTCTATTGTAATTTGTATCATTTTATTCTAAAATATTTCTTTATCAACTAATAATCATTAATTATATTTTGTAAATCATTTCATATTACTTTATTTCAATTTCTAAATTTACAAATTATTAGATATTTTATAAAATACCCATTTAATCAATCCTAGATTATAAATTCTATTATATATAAAATGTCTACTAATATAGATTCTTATAATCATAATTATTCTCCTATTCAAAATGAAATTTTAAATCATTCAATTATAAATAATGTTCAACTTGAAAAACAAATGAAAATTCTTCAACATAAAATTCAAATTATTGAAAATGATCAACAACTATTAGAAAAACAAGTTAAAAAAAAATTTGCAGGAATTAAAGATACTAATTTATTGTCAATTATTAATTCAAATAATAATAATAATCAAATTATTCAACCTGCTGATTTAAATTTAAAAACTTATTCTTCATTATCTGGTCATAATGAAGAAATTCAATGTATTACTTGGGCAAGAGATTCAAAACATCTTTTAACTGCAGATGTAGCTCATAGAATGTTATATTGGGATGCAACTTCTGGTTTTAAATTATGTATAATGCGTTTAAATCCAACTGAATATACGATGTCTTCTGCGATTTCTCCAGATTCAAGATTAGTTGCTTCTGGTTCTTTAGATAATAAATGTTCTGTATTTAGATTACCTGATTTCAATTTTTTATACTCCCATAATGTTTCAAATAATATTAATAATAAAGAACCAAATGGAAACTCTATTCAATTAAAAAATTTAATGACTCCTTCAATATTAACTGTTTTAAAATTTAAAGATAATCAAGGTTCAATATCTTCTTGTCATTTTATTGATAATAATTCTTTATTAAATTCTTCTGCAAAAAAAATATCTCTTTGGGATTTAAATAAAAGTATAGCAAAAGTTGAATATGAAGAAAATATATCTGAAATTTTATCTTTAGAAACAAATTTTGAAAATCCGAATCCTTCAAATGAAAATAAAAATTTATTCATTGCAGGTGGTATACGAAGTTCTGTAAGAATATATGATTATAGAATAGAGAATGCAATTTTAAAACATAAAATACCTGGAGACAAAGATCCTCATAATCAAAGAAGATTTTATAATGATGTAACTGCTGTTAAATTTTTACCAAATGATAATTATTATGCTGTTGGAACTTCAACAAGAGAAGTATATATATATGATTTAAGAGTTGGACCTGTTGAATTACAAAAATTCACAACTCCTGATGAATATAAACCAAGAAATACAATGAATGATTATAATATAAGTTATGGTGGAAATGGAAGTCCTTCAATACTCACTCTTTCTTCTGATTTCGATGATGATGGAATCATGGATATCAATTTCAGTAATTCTGGAAGATTAATGTTTACTTCTGTAGATAATATTGGTGGTTTAATCTGGGATATATTCACTGGAAAAGTAATTCAGCAGTTGCCAACCACTCGTCATATGAGAATCAGTCCTGATGGTCTTGGTTTAGCTGCAGATACAAATAAAAATGCTGTAAATATTTGGGCTCCATCATAATTGTTACCTTAATTTTTATTTTTATTTTTATTTTTGTTAACTTTTACTGTTTTTTTATTGTCTGTTGTTCACTAACTTCATTGAGTTTCCTTGTCTTTTTTTTATTATTCAAAAGTATAATTATTAATCATTTTCTTTTCTTGAAATGCCTGTTTGCTCTTTCTTTCTTTCTTTCAATTTTTTTTCTATTGTTTTCTACATTTTCTTCTTTTTTTTGAGATTAATTTAGTTTTTACATAGGATATCTACAGTAATTTACTTCCACGAATGTTTTTTTTTTCTTATTTCACGTTAAATCATTTATTGTATGTATTTATTTTTTAATTTTTTTTTTTCAAATCTTATATTGCTGATAATCCCTTTCTTCTAACTGTCCATTGAAAAATTTTTCTAATTTTGTACAAATTTTACTATAATATTGATTTTTTATATTATATGTTCTACAATTTTTAAGAATTAATTTCACATCAGAAACAAATTGTTCAAATTTTTCATAAATTCCATTTTCTAATTTTTCTTCCATTGTTGAAAAATCCATTGGTTCTTTAATTATTGAAAAATACCCAGGAGCTTCTTTTTCTGTAACTGGAGCTAAAAATGGTCCAGAAACTGGATGACTTTGTAATTCTGCTAAAATATCTTCCATATGTTCATAAAATGAACCTTTTTTAGGTTTTTGTGCTAAATTATCCATTTCTAAAGTCCATCCAGTTTCTTTAAGTCCAGGAATTAACATTGGATCAATTTTTGCATTTGGATTATCTTTAAAGATTTTTAAACCAGGTCTAATAATATTTGAAGAATTTTTATGATTCATAGATTTAATTTTTTGTTCAATTGCCATTTTTTGTAATACTAAAATCTTTTGAGAATCAAGATATCTAATTTTTGGAACAATTGTACATTGCATAAGTTTTACACCTTCATAATTTTTTATATATCCATCCCATAATTTTTTATCTAAAGTAACTTTTTTAGTAAAACCTTGTTTTTGAAAATAACCAACAGCAGAATTATCAGCACAAGTTAAAATATGTTTAATTTTTGTTCTGGAAGTGATATAATCTTTTAAATGATTCATTAATAAAGCTCCATCACCTCTTCTTTGAGCTGTAGATGAAACTGCACAAAATGCAATTTCTGCAAAACCTTTTGATTCAAATGGTCTATATGTTATTCCACCAAATACTTCCAATTGTTTTCTTATTAAAGCTATAGATATATGATTTTTATCGTAAATCAATCTTGATATATATTGAGGAGGCATTTCAGGTAATTGTTTATGAAATACATTTTTAAGACCAGTGATAATCTTCAAACTTTCTTCAGAATCATCATTATTTACAACTTTGAATTCTATATCACCTTTTTTTTCTTCAACCACTGCTACTTTTTCATTAAAACTATAAATATTCTTACCAGGAAGTTTTACATTATAAGTAACTGAAATGTTTTGAGGATCATCAGATTTTACTTCTTCTATTTCAATTTTATTATAAAGTGGATTTTTATCTAATAATGTATCTTTTTTTTTTAATTCAAGTGATTCACTTAACTTATCTTCTTCTTTATCTTTGATTTTATTACTATCATATTTGAAATCAGATTTTATTCCAGTTTTATTTTCTTCATTATTGATTTTTTTTTCAATTTTTAGTTTTTTATTTGAAATTTCTTCATTGATTAATGATTCATCCTCAATTTCTCTTTTGATATGATGCATTTACTCTAGACTCAGATTAAACAATCACAGCTACTTAAAAGACTTTTGATAAACAGATTATAATGATTTTATAAAACAACTTGATTCAAAGCAAATTCAATTCATTTATGAGATTGTTGGCTGACAGTGCTGCTTTTTTATCGTGATTTTGTGACGTTCAAATTCTTTTTTGCAGGCAAATTTTTTTTTTATATGGCGAAATTTGAAACTCTCTGAGGTTCTGAGAAACTTCACAGCCTTAAAGGATGATTTATTTTTACAAAATTGAGCATTATAAAGAAGAGTGATAAATCCATGAAAAGTAAAAAAGAACAAGTATTTCATATAACTTATCAAATGGTTTATATTAGTTATTGATGAAGTCTGAGCAATATAGTGTATATAATATAATACAGTGTACAAGACGTTGCTTATATAACTTATATAAACAGACACAAACCAAATTCAAAAAACTAACTACATCTCCATGCCACAAATGAGTAATCAAAATAAGTGGAAAATGGAATCGATTGAGATATTATATAAAACTGTAAATAAAAACCATAAAATTAAAAGTCAAATGAAACAAACTAAGAAAACATAAGCCCTAAAGAAAGTATTGAATTAATAAAGAAAAATAAAGAAAAAAATAAAATATAACAAATCTCAAAAACCCTTAGAATTCTTGAAAAAATATATTAAAACACAAAGATAAATAAAACAGAAATAAGAAATAACAACTATCATTTAGCTGATTTTAATAATACAAAAAAACTAACCCAATTGAAAAATTTTATAAAGAAAGAAAACAAAATTAAAAGAAAAGAAAAAAGATAAAAAGGGATTATTAGTAAAATTACCAATCTTCTACAAACAAACCAACTTTAGCTTTTGGGTCTGGTTTCAGACTATCCAATTTATTATCAAGTACATCATTTGCATTATCAGAAGTTGAAATATTTTTATTTAATTCTTTATTTGTATTTACATCTTTTATTTCATTTTCTAAATTATTCTCGATAATATTATTAGTTGGAGATTCAACATTTATTGAAGATTCATCTTGGATTGGAATTTTAGGCATAACTAATTCTTTATAATCTTCCAATTCTTTTCTTAATTTTGCAGATAATTTATTTTCTTCTAAATCATATTCATTTAGAATTTTTGATTTTTCATTATCTAAAGTAATTTTCAATTCTTTTTCTTCAATTTTTAAATTTTTTAGAATTAATTGATTTTCATTTAATATTGATTTTTTTTCATCAATTAAATTATTAATTTTTAAATTTTTTTCATTTTTTAAATTTAAAATTTCTAATTTTTTTGATTTTTTATCATCTTTTTTTTCTTCTTTTAATAGATTTGAAATTCTAATTTGTTCTTGTTTTAATCTTAATTTTTCTTCTTTAATTAATCTTTGTTCTTCATTATATTGAAAATCTAATTTTTTTTGAGTATTAACTCTTTCATTAATATCATTTAAAATTGGATTAACATTTTTTAAAGCCATATTATTAATTTCATCATGAGATAAATATAAACCAGCACCAATATCAATTTTATTTTTATTTGGATTTGAATTTCTTTCTTTTGCTAAATCCATTGCAACTTTAATTGCATGTGCATTTAATTCTGGATTACCAAAAATATAATTAGTTGAATGATCTTTATTAATATTATTAATTCTTTCTTTTGCTAAAATTTCAGCTTGAATTAAAACAGAATTATTAAGTTTTGAATATTTATAAATATCAGAATTATCTTTTTTAATATTTTTAGTTGCATGAATTGCACTACTTTTAATATGATTATCAATATTATCATTAGAGTTTGTTGAAAAATTAGTTTGTAAACCAGTTCTATAATTAGTTTTTGGAGTTGATAATCTTTGATTTAAAGAAACATCAGCTTTTGAAAGAGCTTTTTGATGTAAAGTATTAATATTATAATTACTACTATCATTGATTATTGATTTGGCATTTGATGTTGAAGTTGAAGAAGATGATGAATATGATGAAGATTTATTAAGATTTGAAAAAGATTTAGCAGCATTTAAAGCACCTAAAGAATTTGAAGAAGATGGTTTTTGATTTTTTAATAAATTTTGATGAATTCTAATTTGATTATTTAAAGATTTAACAGAATTTAATCTTGCTTTAATTGCAGCATTTTCAGCACCATAAAAATAATTTATATTTTCATTTGAATTTTCATTATTTATATTTGAATTTGGATCCCATTTAATAGGAATTTTAGTATTATGTTTTGCATTAATTGCAGCAGAAGAAGATAAGAAATTATCAGGATCAATTGAATTTATATAATTTGAATTTGAATTTATTGTAGAAGTTGAATTTGTATTTGAATTTCTTACAGCAGAATTTGAAGCATTTGAAGCTTGAATTGAAGAATTTTTATCAATTTTATATGGTTTAAAATTATTATTTAAATTTTTTGGAATTGAATTAATTGCAGATAAAGCAGCAAAATTTGTACTTTTTTTATCTGGTAAACCAATTGTTGGTTTATCAGGATTATTATAAATACCATATTTTAAATTTGATTGATAAATTGCAGCTTTTGATAAATTTTTACTATTATTTTTATAATTTGGATTATTTATAATTGAAATATTATTATTATTATTATTTGAAGAGACTGAAGATGTTGATGTTGATGATGATATTGGTAATTTTGAAAAATCTATTGGATTTAAATTTGAATGTGATTTTAATTCAGACATTTTTGAAAATGTTTATTATGATTTATTATTATTGATAGATAAGGATTGATAAGGATCGATAAGGAATATAAGTAATTTGAATAATTGAATAATTGAATGAATGGGGAACGAATAAAAGAATAAAACCTTTTGATATTTGATTCAAGTTCTTTTTCAAGTAAGTTATTTGAATACTCAATTGATTAATATAATAAAATAAAATAAAGGAATTGATTTGAATAAAATATAATATAATATATAAATTACTTCAATTCAATAAATACTAAATGAGTATTAAATTTGAGTATTAAATTCAAAATATATTTGCTGGATGAGTCTGGAACTGGAGCTGGGAAATGAAACGAGCGAAAGCAACTTCAGTTCGCAAACACAGGAACACGCGGCTGCGGAAACACATCCAGGCACGGATTATATAGTCATGTGACATTGCTAACGTATGTTACATAACTCGAGTTACGTAACGTCAAAAAAAAAGGAAAACAACCAGCACCTGGAAAATGACCAAAACGCAGGTGCAACGCAAGTCAAAGGTGTTTACGCAAGTCTGCAGCGCGCAATTTCATGACAAGAACCGAGCAATCCGAGCTAGTAAAAAAGGAAATACCCTCGAGCTGCTATTTCCAAAACCGGGAAATGCGGCTGGTGCTATTATTACTGTAACTATTATTTTGATTATAATCACTGCACGTGCTGTGTTATTTAATAAAGTCATAAGTCCGCCATTATTTCCTCTTCTGACACACACGCAGCTTCGAAGATTCACAAGAAGCAAAAAAATCACTTTTTATTCAAACTCCATCACAAGTGAAAAGCTTTTTAAATCTTCTCACAGGTCAAAAATCCAATTAACCTCTCAAAGTTATAAAACTTCATTCAGTTTCTATTAATCTATCTAAGCAAAAAATGAAAAAAAAATGAAAATAATCAAAGATAAATTGAAAATAATTAGCATTTGAAACTTTATAGCAAACCACACTGGAAAAAATAAACAAAGAAGAAGAGAACGAAGAAAAAACAAATCATATTTATCAAAATCATGGAGTCAAAAAAATATATTACCAAATTAGTTATAGCTAACTTAATTTGAGAAAAAACTTAAAAATTCTTCATCATTTTCATATTCACTTAAAAATGCACCTAAACTACCTAAATAACTTTCATGTCTTAAAAAATATGCTTTTTTATTACCATTTGACCAAAATTTAATTGCATATGTTAAAGTTCTAATAGTAATTAAATGATTTCTAATATAACTACCTGCAAAAAATATTTTTTTTAAATTATGTTTTTCTGCTAATAAATATGATATTTGTCCAATATTATTTGAAATTCCAAATAATAATGATTTTGAAATATCTTCTTGTTTAAATTTACTTAATCTATTGAATTGTGTTAATGATGGATATATATTTTCTTCTTTTCTATGATGTTCATCTTCATCATCATCTTCATCCTCTTCATCATCCACTTCTTCGTCTTGTCCTTTATCTATTTCATTATTCATTTTGTTATTTGTATTTGAATATTTATCAAGATTAGATATTGAACTAGATATTGAATTTGTATCAATATCAAAATCATCAAAATTACTTGTACTATCCGTATTCAAATTTAAGCTCATACTAGTATTCATATTTATACCACTATTCATATTCATATTCATATTCATATTTTTATATTTAATATCATTTCCAATACTTATATCATTATTTATATTCATATTACCTTTTGAATTGTTTTTTTTATTACTTTTTGACATCACCGGTATATTTTCTTTATTTAAAGTATTAATAGTAGTATTATTTTTATTATCATCATCATTATCATCATTCAATTTACCAGTAACTTTTTTAAAAACTTTACCAAAACTTGAAGCAATAGTTGTTGATTTTAAACCAATTTTATTATAATCTGTACCATAAATATCTCCAACTAACATATCAACATTTTCATTATTACCTTCTGAAGCCATTAATAACATATCATCATAACTTTTTGCATTTGTTAATAATGATAAAAGTCCCCATAATGTACCTCCACCAATTGATGAACCTCCAATTCTAATAAATTCAGTTGGTGATGTAACTTTAATCATTGAAACTCCAGATCCTATATTACATAATAAATATGGATAAATTGATTCATTTTCTTCTTCAAGAGAAATTTTTTTAAGTTCTTTTAAATTTTTTTCATTAAAAAAACTATTTGCATTTGAATTTAAATTATCATCATAAATAAAAATTTCTTTTGGTATATTATTAATTAAAAAATTTAATCCATATATTAAGCATTTCATTTCATCTGCAGCTTTTAAATATGGCTTAAAATCTTTATCTTTATCATTATCATTATCTTTATCTTTATCTTTATCATTATCATTATCGTTTTTGATTTCATTGAATTGTTTTAATTGTAATTCTTCACATAATTTATTACTAAATTTTATTGCACCACCACCAGTTGCAATAACATTAACATTATTATTTATAAATATATTACTATTACTATTACTACTGTCACTGTTATTATCATTTTGATTGTTAACTTGTTGAATTAATTTTTTTAAATAGTTCACAAAATCATCAATTCTTTCAGTTTCGATTTTATAAAATTTCAATCTACCACCACCATTATTGTTATTATTATTATTTAACTCAATATTCAAATCAGAATTTGAATTAGAGTTTGAATTGGAACTTGAATTAGAATTTGAATTTGATTGAGTTTTATAAAAATGAACAACTTTAGCTAATGAACCTCCGATATCAATAGCAATATGATGAATATTATTAGATTGAAATGGTAAAATTATATCCTTTGGTCTTCTTATTTTAATCTTCTGTTTCAGAATTGATTTACTCTTGTTTCTTTTTACTTTACTTAAATTGACTCCAGTATTATTAGTGGAATTGTTATTATGATGATCGAGAATATAGGCACCTTGAACATTGAACTCGTGAGTTTCAGAAGAACTTGAATTAGACATTATTATTACTATTATTATGAATTGAAACAGAGTCTTTATTACTGAATTTGATTATGAAAATGAATATATGATGGAATTAAGTTAAAAGGCGAGAGAATTGTCTTTATTTATTTATTTTCTAAAAGTATTTCTAAATGTATTTCTAAATATATTCTTAATTATATCAATCAATGGCAAATCACTGGCTTATCTGTAGTCTATGGGAATAAATAAATATCTAACTCAATTGCAGTTCAATGAAAACAAACTATGACTCAAAATCAATCGCTCCTCAAATAGAACTCAAACCCAACTGATTCTAACTATCTTAATTTGTTATTTAATTATATATTTATTTGATTATATTTATATATTTATATATTTATTTGATTCTTTCTTTCTTTGCTGCTCTCATTGCCTTCTCTCTCTCTCTCTCTTCTTTCTTCTCTTTGCCTGGGAACGACCGTTTTCGTCTTGGTCTTCGTTTCGTTTTCCCTGCCACGGCCCAACACCCACCAATTCCACTTTTGCTTCCTTCGGCCCTGCCTTAAAAACTCACCCACAAAAAACTCGGTTTTGCCTGTTTTTTGATCGTTTCGATGATGCTGATGGTTTTGATGGTTTTGATGAATTAAAAAGATTAAGAAACTGTCAAATAAACTGCAAATTGCCTACTGAAAAGTTGTTCATTACAAATTATTATTCATATTCATTATAGATTATATACATATTGCTTGACATATATGTATATTTATATAGATATAGAGAGATATAGAAATAGAGGTAGAGAAATAGAGAAGTACTGAAAAAAAATTATGTAATTTCAAATCATCGATCAAATTCTGCTTTTATAACTTTGGAAAATGGAGAAAAATTATGCATAGTTGGTGTATTTGGTAATGAATTATCTGCAACATCTGAATTGGATCCTCGATTTACTAAATGTTGTAATCTTTTTTGCAATTGAGAATTCAGTAAAGATAATTTTCCAACTTCATTTTCAAGAAATTTTATTCTATCTCCTGCATTTTTAATTTCTTTTTCATTTTTATCTTTCAAATTTCTTAAAGCTTCTCTTAATGCATTTCTTTGTTCTTCTAAAGAATTTGAATTTTTATTAATAATTTTAATTTTTAATTGTTCATTTTCAAATTTTAATAATTTAATTTTTTCTAAATTTAAATTTAATTTATTTTGAATTAAATTATTATTACTATTTAACATAACATTCTCATTTTTTAATTTTATAACTTGATTTAATTTTAATTCTTCATTTTCATTATTCAATTCAGATATTTTAACCATTAATTCTGGTCTTTCAATATTTAAATTCATAATTTTTTCATTTAATTGATTAATAATTTGATTTTTTTCATTAATTTCATCATTCAATTCACTTCTTTCATATGATTTATTTATATTATTTGGTGGTATTGTTCCATTTTGCCATAATAATACATGTTCTTCAGAAATATATCTTTTTTTTCTTTCATTATTTAATTCTTCTGAAATTTTACTAATTTCAATAGATTTTTCTCGAATTTTATCTTCATATTCAATTTTTATACCCTCAATTTCATTATATTCATTTTTATTTCCTTTTTGATTTCCATTAATATTTTTAGAACTAGTTTGTGATGTATAACCTAATTTACTTTTTCTTAATTCATTTTCAAGTTGTAATTCTCTTTTAATACTTTCACTTAATTCTTTACTTAATAATTGAACTTGTCCCATTAATGATGAATTAGCTTCCATTATTCCTAATTGATCAACTGTTAACTCCAATGTATCCATAATTATAGATTTTCTATTACTACTACTATTATTATTATTATTATTATTATTATTATTATTATTATTATTACTTTGATTATTTCTTTGATTATTGCTTTCATTATGAATATTACTAACATTATTACTATTAAGAATATTAGAATTCTTATAATCATCAATAATATTCTTATCATTGGAAATATTCTTATTAGTAAAGTTATTCTTATCAGCCTGTTTACTTGAAATATCACTACCGGAGCTTATACTAATTGCATTATTTCCATAATATGATGAAACTTCTGATTTCAGATTATTATGACCATTACTAAAACCATTATCATTATTATCATCTCTATTATTACCTGATCCAGAATTTGGATCAAGAGAATTTGAAACTTCTTTCAAATTAAAGTTAGAAGTTTGATCTTCATTAGATACTTTACTTATAATCTTATTATAACTAGTATTATCATTTTCACTTAATAATTCCAATTCAATTTTATCATTTATTTTATCAAATGTATCTCCAATTGAAAGTGCTGATACTCTTTTATCTGGTTTCAAAATATACTTATTCTTCATTCTATTATTATAATCATTAATATTCTCACCTAATCTATCAAATGTTTTAGGTTGTTCAATATTGAAATTATTTGAATTATTTACATTTTCTTCATTATTGTTATTACTATTATTATTGATAGATTCTTGATTTCTACTTGGTTTTGGATCCAATGAAACGACTTGAACAGGTGAAGACAATTGCTCAAGTACAAAATTTGAATTTGCATTTGTATTTGTTCCTGAGTTTGAATTCAAATTTTCTTTTTCAGATTCATTACTTTTCAGTGATGAAGGAGGTGATGCCATATATGGACCAAATATTTTAACTCCATCGGAATTATTTTTAATATTAGTTTTTTTCTTATTAAATAAACCAATTGGGCTCTTAACAACATTTTGGTCTTCAGATGAATAAATCTTTTCATTTTTATGATATCTTTCTTCAGTATTTAAAACTTGATTATCATTATTATTTTCTGAATTCGTATTTACTGTAGGACTTGGAGGAACAATTTCAAAAACATTATTATTAAGTCGAATTTTTCCATTTTTTTCTAATTCTGTTTCTTTTTTACCTTTATTTTTTTTCCATGACATTTTTTTAAAAAAACCTCCGCTTGGGGTTTTTTTGCCTTTACTATTACTTTTAGTTAATTCCGAAGAGGAAGTGGAAACTTTTTTGATTTGTAATGGTGAATTACTTACTTTATTACCTCCATTACCACCTGAAGAAAATGATAATCTTTGAGCATGAAAACCTGACTTTGGAGTTCTTTGGGCATCATCACTATGATTACTAATTCTATTAAAAAAACCTTTAGATTTTCTTCGAGTTTTATTAATTGGAGAAGCTGAACTTGAAAATGAACCAGGGGTATTAAATGATGAATCAAATTCATCTTGATACGTCACAGGTGTTTTTGCTCTCAGAGACTCATGCATTTCAGGAGAATTGCTTTCACGATTATAATTATTAGGTCCATCATAGTAATTCAGTTCAGGTTTACTACCATTGATATCCTTTACAATATTGCTATTCATATTGTTATTATTATTATTATTATTATTATTATTATTATTATTATTATTATTATTATTATTATTATTATTATTATTATTATTATTATTATTATTATTATTGAAATTCATACTATTCATATTCATATTATCATTATTTATTTGGTTAGTATTCATATTATTATTAATGGTACTACTCATATTATTATTTTTATTTGTATTAAAAGTATTGGGATCTTTTTTATTCTGAACAGAAAATTGTGAGGCTGTATAAAAAGCTTCACTGGGTATTGAATCGTCTTCATTTTTTGAATTACTTCCGAAAGTTGAATAAATTTGATCTGACTTAGCATTATTATAACCAACTATTTCCGAGACTGCTGAATCGTTAGAAAAATGATTTGACAGGGAGTTTTTGTTTTGAGAATTATCTTTCTCTGCTTCGAATGTGGCTTTTGTAACAAAAGGTATATCAGTGAAAACTTTATCATCGGCAGTTGTATCAAGCTTATTATTAAAATCAGAAGATTGTGATCCTAAATTGGTATATAAGTTTTTGTTATTCAAAGGCAGAGGAGGTTTCCTATTTGAGATATTTGTATTGGAAACTTTTTCTGGTGGAGGTGGTTTTCTTCCTTTTTTACTAGGAGAAGAAGACTGCAGAGCAGTGAGAGCAGTGTCGTTATTGTTTAACAGTGATTGTGGAGATACACCTTTTCCAGAAACACTTGATACTGTAGACTGTGGTGCAGAACTTTCTATATTTCTACCTGATCCAATATTACTTGAATTATCCTCGCTACTTGCACTATCATCGAAGTCGAGTTTTTGAACATGAAGATTTACATTTTTATTAAAGTCGATAAAATCAACATTTATTGGACTTTGCAGAATTGGATTATCAGGAGGCAGAGATGGTAATATCTTCATTTTGATATTTTGATCAGAATATTCGGAAACAGATGATTTAATCGGAGAAAGTTCATATCTAGAAATTTCCTGTTTTTCAGTTTCATCAGATTCTTGAGTTTTGGTTTGATATTTTGATATTCTAAAATCTACTGGAGTGGTTATCTTCTTGGGTGTTGGTGGAATATATTCAATTTCTTGAGGTACAACATTATCTGTTCCTGAAGTTTTATCATTGATGAATTGAGGTTTATTAGTATTAGAGCCATCTTGTTGAAAAGAATTTGTTTCAAACTCTGAAATAGAAAGTGATTCTTCTTTATGAGTAGGAAGAGATGACCTCTTTTTGGATGGAGATTTAAACCCATTCAGATCAGCTAATTTTCTATTTTCAGGGCTAAAATTACTATTATAATTTGATGTTTGAGCTTTTGAGTAGATGGATTCAACTTCATCTATACTTTCCAAACTTTCCTGCATAATTATATTTGTACTACTACCTGATCTGTTGAAAGAATGCAAGTTGTTAGCACTATTTGAATTATAATTTGGGTTATTATTATAAACATTATTTTGAGGAGCACTTTGGAAGTTATTTTGAGGAGTATTCTGAAAATTATTTTGAGGAATATTTTGAAAATTATTTTGTGAATTATTTTGCAAATTATTTTGTGAATTATTCTGTAAATTATTCTGTAGATTATTCTGTGAATTATTCTGTGAACTTATTGGAGATTGATTTGAGTTATTGAACTGATTATTATATTGATTGAAAGAAGGGGTTGGAACTGTAGCTGGAGCTTGAGTAAGGGGTGGACTTGTAATTGATGGTAGATTATTCATTGGCTGTTTATTAGGTAACATATTTGAGTTATTCGATTGAATTTGTGAATTATTAATAGGTTGATGATTTATATTTTCATCGTTTTTAATTTCATTTGATCCTTCTTTATCATTTAATAAAACTTCATTTGATAAACTGGATCTTTGAACAGGTAAATTGTTTAATTTTGAATTTGATCTTGAACTTATCAAAGGAGGAGATTTTACAGTAGGTTTTTGTTTTTGCTTTTGCTGTTTCAATTGTTGTTGTTGTTGTTGTTGTTGTTGTTGTTGTTGTTGTTGTTGTTGTTGTTGTTGTTGAGGAGAAAAATTATTAAAATTCTGTAATTGAGGTGAAGAACGTTGAGGTATCATTCTTCTTGGATTATTTGTTAAACTCATTGATCTTGGACCATTTTGATTCATATTCATACTATTTGAAGTTAAAGACATTGATCTTGGACCATTTGGATTCATTGGCATATTCATTTGTTGAAATCTATTTGGAGGTACTTGACCTGGTGGACCCAAGACCATTCTTTGTTGACCTGGTGGACCCTGTGGGCCTGGTGGACCTTTTTGAAATTGTCTTGGAGGATTACCAAACGGTATTGGAGGTTTCATATTTGGTGGTAATCTTGAAGACATATTAGTTAAAGACATAGATCTTGGACCATTACCAGCTTGTTGAGGGTTGAAACCTTGATTTGGAAAAGATCTATAACCACTTGGAGCCATTTGCATTGGATGACCTTGAAATTGAGGATTTGGAGGGACTCCAGGGGGAACTCCAGGAGGAACTCCAGGAGGAAAATTTTGAGGAGGAGGATATCCATTCATACCCATTCCCATATTCATGTTCATATTTGAAGTTAAAGACATTGCTCTTGGAGGTTGTTGATTTTGTTGTTTAGCCAAATTTCTTAATAATGCTTTTTTTTGATTTGTTTTTGCTTTTCTATAGTCTTTACCTGTTAATTTATTAGATTGCATATCAGTTTGTAAAGTTGGAATAACAGGAGCAGTATCAGACATTAAAGATGGGTTTCTTAAAGAATTTAAACCAGTAAAACTTATTTCAGGAGTAGTAGCATAATCAAAATCTTTTCCATCGTCATCATCATCATCTCCGCCGCCACCACCACCACTTTTACCACCTTTTTTGAATTGGTTATGAATTGGAAAATTGTGATTACCATTGCTAGGATTATGATTTATATGAAATGCATTTCTTATACTTGTAAAAGAACCAGTTCTTGGTTGAGAATTAAAGGAATTATTACGTATATTACCAGTTTGAGCTAAGAAATCAGTTGTATTTTGTAAAGATAAAGAAGAAGCATTTGGTAAAGTATTTGATCTTGAGCCTGGATTTAAGAATGGTGCCGAACCATTTGGAGAATTGAAACCATTTGGTGGACCTTGATTAAGATATGGTTGTTGTTGTTGAGAAGGTGGAATTACACCCGGAGGATAAAATTCACCATGTGTTGTATTTATTGGAGCTTCAAAAGTTAAATCTATATTACTTTCATTTAATAATTTATCTCTTGCAGAAGGTTTTTTCAATCTATGAGATGAAGGAATTGCATCCATGATTATATTAATATATTTTTATCAAATGGAATTTGAATGAAATTTGAAGTATATATTGGAATGTAATGGAGTAAATTGAAATGAATTGAAATTTTATTAAATTAAAATGAAATGAATTGAATTGAATTGAGATGAAATGAAGTGAGATGCAATAAGTATATTATAAATGATTAAAATTTCTAATGAGATGAATTGTTTTTTTTTTTTTTTTCATTGAATGAAACATATGATATTGATCATAATATCAATAAGATATAATAGTTATGTAAATAAAATAAATGAAAAATAATATGTGAGTTAAAGAAGAAGAATAGTAATAGTAATAGGAATAGTAATATTATTATTATTATTATTATTCTTATATTAATAGTATGAAACCAAGTTTACTAGTGTAATAAATAAGCTACTTGTAATACGAGTGTAATGTATTGATATAAATATTACACTGCAGTAGTGGAATTAGTATTGTTATGATGAATAGATTTTATTAATAGCTACACTAGTCACAGTAGTACTATTATAATTAGTAGATCTTTTACTTGGATAGACTTTTTTCTTAAATTACTTCTTGATATTCCCTTTAGTTATTAAAATGTTAATAATAATAAAAATAATAATAATAACTACTTTCTTATTTAATAAAGAAGTTATTCAAAGTAATGAAAAAAGAAAAGAGAGAAATAAAAAGAAGATTCAAGGAGAGTTAAATTTTAAAAAATTGAAAGATTCCGGTAAAAATTTACCAAATTTAAATATCAGTATGAAAAGTTGTAGAAGATGTCAGAGACGACAATGCTTTTTTTTTAAAATTAATTATCTAAGTTGATTAATTGATTGTCCCTTGGCAAATAAGTGGTATGGGATAATATTAAGACACAATTTTACATTAAAAAGCTAATAAAAAAAAAGCTATTTAGAGAAAGTTTTTAAATTTATTGAAAGATCAAATGAAAAATTGAGTGAAACTTGACTTGATATTTTAATATTACTTTATTTTAATAGTAATAGTTAGTTTATTAATTTTAAAATGGTTTATTTTTTTTTGGTAATTTCACTTTATTTGATATTTCACTTTATTTGAGATTTATTTCAGTCCAGATTTCACCTGAGATTTCGCTAGAGATTTCACTGCAGACCAAATTTGGACTGAATTTTGAAGAAAAAATGAGAAAAGTGAGCGGTTACGTAAGCATACAACACCAGCCACCAAAATCTCCCTAAAAAACCTACAGCAGCTTAATGCATCAAAACACAGATTTAACACAGTACCTTTAGACTGGTCCTGCGTTGCCAAGGCGGAAACGGAATCTCCGGAAAGATAATTATCAACGTGGCTGGTGAAAATATATTTGACCAGCCACTTTGATGGCTCGGAAGTGTTTTAGAAAAACTATTTCCTCTTCATGAGACATGAAGAGGATCCAGAAAACTGGTTTCCGAAAACATTGAATCCATTTAATTGGCGCTAGTTTAGCTACAATTGAATTAAAATATTATACTGTGGATTGCTTATAAAAGAACCAATCCACAAGACAGATGCATGCACTATATATTTTATGTCCCTGCCCTAAAATAAAAATAAAAATAAAAACCCACGGCACGTGAAACTTCAATCTCGCTCACGTGCCGTTTACATCCGCGTGTTCCATTTCTCGTTCCGCAAAACAATCCCAAAACAATCCTAGAGAAAAAACCAAAAAAAGACCTGAGCCAGAGCCAAAACCACAGCCAAAGGCAAAAAACGTGAGGAAACTGAAAACTGGCGCTGAATTTGAATTCACGCTTTGATCTTTTCCTGATTTTGTTCACTCTTTCACTTCCAGAGAAGAGAATCCCACCTTTTGAATTCAAAATATAATTTATATCATTATATTACATTTATTTCACCTATTTTACTTACTTCACTTATTTCAATTATACTTCAATTCTTCTTTTATTTTATATTTTATATATTCATATATTCATATATTATTCAATATATAATTCTGTTTATAATTCAATTTATTTTTTAATTATATTCTAAAGATCATAAATTTCCTCCTATATCTATTATTTTGTTTTAGCTTATCTTAAATTCTAAAGGATATTTCAATATATAAAATATATTCAAAAAACTTTATCTAAAGATTACATTAAAAATCTTTTCTTAAAAGTTTCATTCAAAAGTTTTATTTACTATTTTTATTTAAAAGTTTCATTAAAAAACTTCATTTAATAAGTTTCATTTTTTTTTTTTTTTTTTTTTTATAAATTAATAAATTAATAAATTAATATCAAAATATCAAAATATATATAATTAATAATGTCTTCAACAACTTCATCTTCTAATTCATCTTCATCAGAACCTTCTTTATCATCCTCATTATCTTCTACTTCTACTTCTAATTCTTCTGCTATAACTTCCAATTCAAATTCTCTTGAAAATTCTGATATTATTTCAACTCAATTATTTTGTAAAACTGCAAAAACAATACAGATTATAAAAACTAATCCAAATTATAATTCAAATATAATTTTAGATAATACAATTTCAAATACAACCAATACAAATAAACAACAACCTTCTTCTTCTTCAACTTTAATAATTAGAGCTTCTGCTTATTCTCCAAATGGTTCTTATTTTGCTTATACTCAAGAAAAATCTGTTTATATTATAAATCCATCAAATTTAAAATTATATTTAAAATTAAATTTTAATAATGATGTTTTTGATATTTCTTTTTCTCCAAAATCAACTTATATTTCAATTTGGGAAAAACCAATAAAAGAATCAATTATTCAAAATGATTCAGGTAATTGGTTAAATAATGTTTCAATTTATAATTTAAATTTAAATATAAAAATTGCAAGTTATTTAAATATTAATCAATATGGTTGGAAACCACAATTTACTTCTGATGAAAATTTTTTAATAAAATCAAATAATAAATTAAATACTCAAATAAATTTTTATGAATTAAATTTAAATCATAATACAATTTTAAATCTTGATAAAAAACCATATGTTTCATTAATTTCAAAAAATAAAATTTCTAATTTTTTAGTTTCTCCTGGTCAAAATCCAACAATTGCAATTTTTTTATCTGAATTTAATTCAAAACCTGCTTGTGTTAAAATTTTTCAAATTAATAAAAATTTAGATTTTAATAAACCAATTTCTTTTAAAACTTTTTTTAAAGCTGAAAAATGTCAATTAAAATGGAATTCATTAGGTACTTCTTTATTAGCTTTAGCTTCAACTGATGTTGATTCTTCAAATAAATCTTATTATGGTGAAACAAATTTATATTTATTAGGTATTGCAGGTTCAACTTCAACAACTTCTTTAAGAATTTCTTTAGATAGAGAAGGTCCAATTCATGATTTTAATTGGTCTCCAAGTTCAAGAGAATTTGGTGTTATTTATGGTTATATGCCAAGTAAAACTGCATTTTTTGATTCAAGAGGTAATTTATTACATCAATTAAATCAATCACCAAAAAATACAATTTTATTTTCACCTCATGCAAAATTTGTTTTAGTTGCAGGTTTTGGTAATTTACAAGGTACTGTTGATATTTATGATCGTCAACAAAAATTTAAATTAATTACAACTTTTAAAGCTGAAAATACTTCAGTTTGTCAATGGTCACCAGATGGTAAATATATTTTAACTGCAACAACTTCACCAAGATTAAGAGTTGATAATGGTTTAAAAATTTGGTATGTTAATGGTAAATTAATTTATATAAAAGAATTTAAAGAATTATTATCTGTTAATTGGAGACCACAATCTATTGAATTATTTCCACCAATTAAAAAAGTTTTAGAATCTTCAAATATTCCAATTGAAGATGAATCTGTTAAACTTTATCATATTAATCATCCAATTAAAAAACCATCAAATGGTAATAATTCTTCAAAACCAAAAGGTGCTTATGTTCCACCTCATGCAAGAAATAATTCAAGTAGATCAACTCCAACATCTTTATATCAAAAAGAATTAGAAAAAAATTTAAGTAATAGTATTGCTATAAGTAATTTTAAACCAGGACCAAAGAAAATTCCTGGAGCCCCAGAACCTGCAGAATCTAAATCAGCTTCAAAGAATCGTAGAAGAAGAGAAAGAAAACAGCAACAACAACAACAAGATGATGAAAAATCTAAAACAAGTGCAAGTAATGGAAATAATAATAATAATGATGATGAAGAAGAAAGAGATAGTAATGGATTTGTAATTGGAGGAGTTCAATCATTTGAAGAAAAAAAAATTCGTAATTTATTAAAAAAATTAAGAGCTATTGAAACTTTAAAAATGAAACAAGCAGGTGGTGAAACTTTAGAAGATACACAAGTTTTAAAAATTAAAACAGAAACTAAAGTGAGGGCAGAATTAGAAGAATTTGGTTGGACAGGAAATTAATTGAATTATTTATTCATTATTTGATTTAATCTAATCTTTTAATTCATTCATACATATAACCTATATACATTCTGTATATATATATAATTATTCTATATCATTAATTTAGTCATTCTTTAGTCATTTTTTTATTTTGTTATCTGTTTAAATGTTGTTATTTTTATAAATTTTTATCAATTTTTATCAATTTTTATCAATTTTAAAAATTTTATAGTCATTTTTTCATTTTATTTAGATTTTTATGATTAATTCATTTCTCTTTTTTAAAATTTCATTTTTATTAGGATATTGATTTCTTTAAAAAAAAAAAAGGGGAAAAATGAGAATATTCAATAACAATAGCTATTCATCTGAGATTCAAATTCCGTTTGTAATCCATATTATCGAATAGTCAATCGTATTTATCATTAATAATAGATGATTTGATCTCTAACCAGAGTAAAGTAACTTTATGATTATTTTTGAATTCCAAATTGGGAAGTTTTAAAATTGATTTGTATCATTTACCACATTAATTTAATCAATGATCAAAATTGAAATTTCAAACCCACAAAAGTGGTCTCAGTAATTTATTTATTAAATTATACCGGGTAACCAGTAGTGTTTTTGCTTTTAACTGTTTTGGGCCGTGTTGTGACTGCGATATTTAATAGTTGCGTATATCTTGTTCTGTAAGCGTAATCATAAGACCATTATATATTTATCACGTGAAGAGCACAAACTCTCACGATGAAGTTGCTTTTTGTTTGTTCGGCTGACTACGCGGGCAGAGCTTCTTTTAGCTGTTCTGCTTACGCTCTGATTACGTGATTGCTTTCTGAACCTTTTCAAGGAAGAGTTTTATTCCAGTGAATATTGAATATGGAATATTGAGCATTGAATATGGAAGAGTGAATGAAGGTGGAATATGAAATATTGAATATTGGATATTGGATATTGAATATATTAAAGAATTTATGATAAATTTTGAATTTTAACACCAAATAATAACAGTGATAATAATAATAATAATAATAATAATATACTAAAAATGAAGATCAGTCAAGGTATGTTGAATTATAAAAAATGTGAATGATAGAATTAAAATAGGTCATATTCTAAAGATATATTATATTCAAATTAAAAAATTAAATAATGAGAAATGTAGAAGAAATTAAAGGAATTTATATTAAGTTAATAAGAAAAGTTATTTGGATTTTTCAATTTTAAATTTATCTTCTAATGAAAATGAATCAAAAGTTTTCAGGACTGTATTTAAAAGCACTATATAATAAATCGAAAAGGAAATTGAAAAAGTACCATTCGAAATCTTAAATGGATATAAAGTTCTTGAAGTTTTTTCAAAATTGGCTATTGATTTGAAACTTATCAATAATAGGTTATCAAAAATGTTAAATTAATCATATTTCAAGTTCTTTTCGAATTTCTTTTAGAGATTTCATAAAAATAATGAATACATTATTACTAAACAATACAAAGAATCATTATAAGAACTACAGGAATATTAATATGAATTAAAATATCATAATACCTTTTTACATACTCTTTCAATGACATTCATTTCAAATAATTAATAAAATCTCATCAAAAACTAACAATTTTTTTTTTTTTTTTTCCAATTTTTTATTAAAATAGACGTTTCAAGTTCTAGAAGAAAAGCTAGAAAAGCTTATTTCACAGCACCATCTTCAATTAGAAGAAAATTATTATCTGCTCCATTATCAAAAGAATTACGTGAAGAATATGGTATTAAATCTTTACCAATTAGAAAAGATGATGAAGTTAAAGTTGTTAGAGGTTCAAAAAAAGGTCAAGAAGGTAAAATTTCTTCAGTTTATAGATTAAAATTTGGTGTTCAAATTACTAAATTAACAAGAGAAAAAGCAAATGGTGCTTCTGTTCCATTAAATATTCATCCTTCAAAAGTTGTTATTACTAAATTACATTTAGATAAAGATAGAAAAGCTTTAATTGTTAAAAAAGGTGGTAAATCTGAATAAATATTAAATTATTAAATAATTATTAACTAATCAATCAAATAAATCAATTTTTATATCTATTTGTAGTTAAATAAAATAAAATAAAATCTTATTTATTGAAAATAAATGTAATAATGTATTCTAATTTCAAGTTCTTTTTTAATCTAAAATACTAATTTGTAAGTCTTTCTTTCAACTCTTGATCATTTCTACATTATTTTGATAATTATAGTACATTTATTTAAAATTATTTATTTTTTAAACAGAAAAAGAGAAAAAAGAAAATAAAAAATGATTGAAAAACAAAAATAAAAAAAACTTAATGAAATAAATAATAAAAAATGTTTAAAAAGTATATGAAAATGTATTTTATTGTAATTTACTGTATTTGAATGAAATGAAATGTTTTTCCCACTTTGTTTTGTTTCATTTTGTTTATATGATAATTGATATGCTATAGAAATTGATTTTTTAATAAAATATTTAAAATTAAAACTTTTTTCTCATTTTTTGAACTTTTTTATATTGACCTCTACCACTATTTTGAGTTTGTTGAATTTCAGAATATTTTCTCTTGAAATATGATTTTTTATCATTGTCTAACATTATTTCTTGTAATAAAGATCTTGATTTGATTTTTTTATTTGGATTTAAATTTAAATTAATATTTGAATCAATAATTGTACCCATTTGAAAAAATTTTGGAATTTGCCATTTATCTTTTTTATAAAATCTTTTTGGATCTAAAGCATTTCTTTGTTGTAATAAAATTAAATCTCTTTTAATATCTTTTGTAATTTCAGGTTTTGACATATTAAACCATTGATCACCAGAATCGTTTGGATCCATTTTTAATTTCTTTTTCTCAGATTTGGTTAATGGTTTTCCTAAATTATTTTTGGAATTTTGAATTTCTTTTGTTTTTTTAATATTTTCATTAATATCTTTTTTTGCCATAATTAAATAATCTTTTTCTCCAAAAGTTTTATCATAATGACGTTTTTCTAAGGTTGAAATTAAAAGTTTTTTAGGTAATGAATTTATTGAATTTTGAATTGAACTTAATGAATCTTTTTCCAATGTTAAAGAATTGGAACTTGCATTTGAATTATTTGAATTAATATTTGTTTTTAATAAACTAAATAAATCATCCATTTGTAAATTATTGAAATCTTCTGCATTACTTGTATTTATCAAATTATTATTCATTGAAGAAACAGTTGTAGTAGTTATAGAAGATTGAGTATCAGAATCTTCACTTTGATGAGCATAGCTTGTTATTGATTCTGTAGTTGACTCTATGGTTGAAGAATCAGATAAAACAGCAGAAGCAGCAGCAGCAGCAGAATTGATAGAATCCTGAGTAGCAGATTCTTGGAATGTCAGCATATCGTTTATATATCAACACTTGAATAAAGCAATTAGGAAATAAATCTATCTGGAAATAATATAATAAATAATACAATAAACTACTTCTTCTGTTTCCTTCTCGTTGCTTTTCGATCCCTCTGCTGAAAAAGACTTGCACTTTTCTACGCTTTTCTCGCTTTGGAGTCTTCGCAGTCTCAGCAACGTTCTTTTTTGAGGAAATAAAATAAAATAATTTTTTTTTATTAGAGACTCACGTGATGAATGCTCATCCACAACATGTTTATTTAAGGGTACGAGGCGCAGTTAAATGATGGCTGGTGATTTTGAAATAAGGACTCCCCCAGAACTGGCTTTGAATTGAATATAAATATAAAACTAACAGTCAAATTTTTATACTACTTTTGATATTTAAAACAACAGTTTCTTATATACTGTATATATATAGTTATAGAAAGTGAAATGAATTAAAATAAATTAAAAGGTCTATGAAAAGAACAAGAATTGAACAAGATCACAAATATTATCAATATTTTTTTTCAGTATTATTAAACAGTCTACTATACTCCAACCATTTTGAATAAATTTCTTCTTCAGTAAATCTTACATGTTTTGATCTATAAAATAGTTTTTCTTTTTTTTGAAATATCATAATGTCATAAGCTTCACTCGCATAATTTTTCACTATATTCTCATAAAATTCTCCACATTTTTTACAAAAATCTAGTGATCCTGAATATCCCATCATCCATTTAAGAGGATTTGATCTATTACATTGAGTACATCTTGCTATAGAACCATTTTTAAGTCTAGACTTTTTCATTTTTGTTTTGGATCTTAATCCGAAATTTGGATCATCAGGAGTTTTTTTGCTTGTACTAGGAAGAATAAACTTTAAATACTTTGGTTCAGGTTGGGAATAATCTGATGTGGAATGAAAAGGTTGACAATAATTAGAAATCTTAGGGAAAGTATTGAAATATTGATTATAAGCATTATTTGTATTATTGTTAAACATTGGATTTATATTTGAAGGTTGTGTAGTGGAATTTATTGGTAATGTTTTCTCAACTGTTTCTGACTTTAATTCATAATTTATAGGACATTGTGGATGATTAATCGGTTCAGAAATGCTTTGATGTTGTTGTTGTTGTTGTTTTTGATCAAAAAACTGGCCATTGATAGAAACACATTTTTTTTTCACTTTTGATAAATCTGTATTATTATCGGTTTTAAATTTATAATTATTTTGAAGTGTAGATATTGGGTGAGCAATAGAAATATCATTTTTAGCAAGCACAGGATTTATTGAAGAATCATTAGATTGAACTTTTTCTTCTTTTTCTTCTTTTTCTTTACCTTTATTTTTAATTTTAGTTTTAGTTTTAGTTTCATTTTCCTTTTTAGTTATTCCAATATATTTTGGAGGTAAAATATTTTTTTTAGTTATAAGATAATTTTTTAAACTATATTTAGAACTACTAATAATTTTTTTATTAGAATTAAAATCAAAATGATGTAATAACGTACTTATTTGAGTAGTTTTAAAGGTAGGAGCTAAAGGTGGTGGTATAGCTTTGAAATAATTTAAATTTTTAAATATTGTAGTATTAGGATTATTTATTTGATTTATTAGTATATTATTATCAATATTATTATTAATAATAATATTATTATTATTATTATTAATATTATTATTATTATTATTAATATTATTATTATAAGAATTATCATTATTATAAGTATTACTATTATAAAAATTATCATTATTATAAATATTACTAGCATAAATATTATTATTATCAATTCTATCTTGTTTTATAAATTGTACATCAGAATTATCAGACTTACCAGACTTATCAGATTCTTCAGATTCCTCAGATTCATTGGATTCATTGGATTCATTGGATTCATCAGATTGAGGCTCAAGAGTGTTATTGATAACATGACTATTATTATTATTATTATTATTATTATTATTATTATTATTACTATGATAATAGTTATAATCATAGTTATTCCCATAGTTATTATCAATAGAATTTGAGATTGAATTAGATGCTGAAGAAATATTTTGATTATTTAATAATTGAGAAGAAGTACCAACACTATCTCTAAGTTGATTTGTAGGAATTATAAAGTTTTCTTGATTATAATTATCTATGTTGAATTGATTAATTTGATATGGTTGATAATATTGATTATGTTGATTATATTCATCATATTGATCAAACTGATTAGATATATCAAATTGATTTGTTTGATAAGAAAAAGCATTTTCAGTATTTTCAGTATTTTCAATATTTTCAATATTTCGATAAGGTTGATTATTTTGAAAAGTTAAAACTGGAACAGGAACTGGAGCAGAAGCAGGAGATAAATAATGAGAATTATTTAAATTATTAGGTACTTGAGTTATACTTTGTTGATTTGAATAATTGAAATTTTGTTTAGATGAGTAATTTATTTTATTATTTTGATTTATATATTGATTTTTATAATTATTTTGTTCCATTTTTTTTCAAATAAAAAACTAAAAAATATGCAAATAACATATTTTATTAGCAAGAATTTAAGTAAATTAATTTAAATAAAAGAATTTGATATTTTTTTAACAATTGAATTTTTTTTTTTATTATTTAAGATGTTGAATTAACCAAATTAAAAGAATAAAAGGCTTTCCTAATATATATTTTTTGAATAATAAATAGAATACTCTACTTTTTCAATAAGGATATAGTATATACTAGTAATATGATATTCCATTGACAATACTTCATTGTATCAGCTATAAACAAAGATCATGTTGATTCAGTAGTGGGTTTTAAAAAACATAGCTGTGAATTAATCTCATTAACATTGTTGTATATATTGGATTTAGTCTTTGGTCTTTGTTTTCATTCAAACCACAAAAGAAAATAAGTGAAGAATTGGAGAGAATAGCCCATTTTAGTTACTTTTCTATTCCTAAAGAGAGTGGTCTCTTATTGAATAAGAATGAAAGAATCATTTATTTACAGTACTCTATCTTAAAGGATTCACTCTGTCTTATCCAATTCTGGGTTTGATTCATCATTTCAATACTTCCAAAATATGAATTTATCAATAATTATTTATCAGTAAATTATTGTATTTTATCAACTATTGTTTATTTTTATACGTATTTAACTTTTGCCGACAAATTCGGTTACTGTCAAACAATAAAAATAAAAAAAAAAAAATAAGTAAGTAAGAAAGAAAAAAAGGATGGTCCCTAGCAGGATCGAACTGCTGATCCCCGCGTTATTAGCACGATGCCTTAACCAACTGGGCCAAGGGACCTTTCCTGTTGGAAACAGTTATTTTACAATTTCTTGTTCACTACAGATAAACACCACTCTAGGACACATTTTCTGTCCCTGGATGTCCTGTATATATAATTGTTTTGTCTCTGATTACATCAGCACCCACTCCCATGGCTCCTTCCCCGGCTCTTTGTCTGCTTCGTCTCTCTCGAACTCCCAGAACATTCGCTTTGAACATTCGCATCAAACTTTTGTATTTACTTTCCCAGTCAATTCTGGGCTCGAGGTTTACCAGCAATCTTGACTGGAGTTTTGCTTTGATTCCACTCCAAATTTTAGGTTAGGGTCTAAAGGCTTAGCGTATTTCATCTTTTAGAGCAACTAGTTTCACTTCCTAAATTTTCACCTGTTTTTAGTCAATTCATGCTTAAATTCATGAAAAAACTAAAAAAGAATGCTTGTTTTATTCCATATTATATTTGCTATTCCATTCAATTCTATAGATTCTATCAATTGATTATGTTTTACATAATATTTACATAATGTTTACATAATGTTTACATCATTTGTAATTAAAATATTTATTTAATTCTGATAATTTAAATCAGTCCTGTTTTGTTGTTTTTCTTTTCTATTTTTTCTTCAAAAGGAAAGTAAAATATATATTCTTTTTTTTTTTTCTTCTTTTTATTATTATTTGAATCTACATACTTTAAAAAATTCAAATAGTTATAGAATACTTTTAATATACCTTATATATAAAATTTAAAAATGGAATATAATAGACCAGCTGTAGAAGTACCTTCTCAATCCAATCAAAATAATAATCAAGAGAATTCTCAAGAGAATAATTATTCTCAAAAACAACAATCAAATTCAAAAAATTATAATAATAATCAAAATTTACAACCAAATAATAGTTCAAAAGATAGTGGTAGTCAAAATTATAATGATAATAATGATAATAATAACTATGAAAAACCAATAAATTCAGAAAATTTTGAAGAATCTTTTAAAACAAAAAATAAATTTCATGATATTCCATTCACTATTTTTTTTTTACTTGTTTTATCTGGTTTTATTGCAATTTCAATTATTACTTTAAGATCTTATTCAAAAACTTATTCATTTCAAGGTAATAGTATTTATGATTCTTCAAATTCTTCATCTTTAGATACAAATGCTGTAATTTGTTTAATTTTTGTAACTGTTATTGCATTAATTTTTGCAATTTTAACAATGATTCTTGCAAGATCTTATCCAAAAAAATTTATAATTATTGGTTTAATTACAAATATTATTTTTTCAATTGGTACTGCAATTGCATATTTTATTATGAAATATTGGTCCGCAGCTATAGTTTTTTTAATATTTGGTTTATTTTCTGCTTGGATTTATTGGAGTTGGAGAAGTAGAATTCCATTATCTGCAACAATTTTAACAATAATTATTAATGTAATGAAAGATCATCCAATAGTTTTATGGATTTCATTTTTAGGTGCTTTAATATCTTCTGCTTTTGCAGTATTATTATCAACAACAATTGTTGCAACTTATATAAAATATGATAATAAATCAAATAATCCTGGTTGTTCAGTATCTGGTGGTTCATGTTCAAATGCAAAATTAATTGGAATTTTAGTTTTTATAATTTTTTCAGGTTATTATATTTCTGAAGTTATAAAAAATATAATTCATTCAACAATTTCTGGAATTTATGGAACTTGGTATTACCTTTCAAAATCTGATCAAGGTTATCCAAAACATCCTGCTTTAGGTGCATTTAAAAGAATAATTTTATATTCTTTTGGTTCAATTTGTTTTGGATCTTTAATTGTTGCAATTATTGAAAGTTTTAGACAATTAATTAATATTGCAAAACAAAATGCAATTAATACTGGTGATAATTTTTCTGCAATTTTTTTATGTTGTTTAGATTTATTAATTGGTATAATTCAATGGATTGCAAGATATTTTAATCATTATGCTTATTCATATATTGCTTTATATGGTGGTTCATATATTAATGCTGCAAAAAATACTTGGAAATTAACAAAAATCAAAGGTATTGATGCTTTAATTAATGATTCTTTAATTGGTACTTCATTATCAATGTTTTCATTATTTAATGGTTATATTACATGTTTATTTACATTTTTATGGTTAAGATTAACAAAACCAAATTATAATAATTCAAATAGTTTTTATTTACCTTTAATGGCATTTTCTTTTTTAATTAGTGGACAAATTATGTTAATTACAACAACTGTTATTACTAGTGGTACAAGTACTTTTTTCATTTCTTTAGCAAAAGATCCTGAAGTTTTCAAATCTTCTTATCCAAATGAATTTGATCAAATTTTTAAAAATTATCCTCAAGTTATGAATAAATTAATGGATACTCATGCAGAAGCTGTTTGAAATTTACCTTATTTATCTTTTTATTCTATATCTATTTATATACAGTATATTAATATATATTTATTCTATAATAAATTACCTTTACATTAATATTAATATTAATAAATTTAACAACACCCACAAAGACGGTCTCAGTGCAACTTTAATACAATTACAGGACTTGTCCTATATTCAAAATAATATATAGGACAGACCTGCCTCAAACCACCGCCAAATGCAGCACTTCACCAAATTCACCAAATTCACCAAATTCATCAAATTCTGCTGTTTTTGCAGTTTTTGCTGCTTTTGCGATTTTGTTTCCAGTTCCACTGTTTTTTTAGTTCTGTGTCAGAGCACTTAGATTTGAAGATGACTTTCTCTTCATATGCTGGAAAGAGAAAAAAGTTGGGGAAATTGGCAACTTTATAAGTGAGTGCTCTTGAAAATGTTGATTCAAAATATATTTCAATCAGTAACTAAAAATTACCATAATTAAAATATTTCATTATTATTATCATTATTATTATTATTATTATTATTAAAAAGATAATTGTGTCAATAAAAATAATTCTTTTTTGTTAAAGTCCTCAAGAAAAATAAAAAGTTGCTATCAAAAATTCAAATATTTACTCTATTGTTATTTTCTTTTCAAAAAGTAATAAAAATCAATCATCCAATTCAAAATTAAAATGACTCCTTGTACAGCTAATAGTAATTCCAATAATTCAAATTTTTTAAATGATAGGTTCAAAAATTCTTCTTCAATGGTTAAATATAATTCTACTGTTAAAATGATGAAAGGCTCACCTTTATCAAATAATAATAAATTAACTGATTCAACTAATACCAATTACAATAAAAGTGAACCTGTTTCACCAAAAGATACAAAAGCTAAATTCTATTCATATGAACAGCTTATTCCAAGTTCTTCCAATGAAAAGAATTCTTTTAAGAAAAGAACTGTTCGTTTTTATTTTCCAAAAAAATTTGAAAAAGGTTCTGTAATTTTTACATCTGAAAATTCAGATTTTGATGATTATGAACAAAAAAAAGAACAAGAAAAAAAAAAGAAAAATGGAAAATTAGAAGAAAATGAAGAAGAATCTGAATCTGAATATGAATCTGGATTAGAATTTCTTCCAAATTGGCAAAGTGATACAGATAATAAGAAATTTCTTCATCCTAATTATGATAGTAGTTGTGATTCTCTTTCTCAATCTTTATATGATGGTTCTGATAATCAATCAAATTCAGCTGTTGATTCAATTGAATTTATTGATGCTCTTATTGAATCAAATAATAAAAAAAAATCATTAAATTTTAAAGGTACAAGTAGTAACAATATTAATAATAATAGTCAAAACCAGAATCAAAATCAAAATCAAAATAAAAATAAAAATAAAAATAAAAATAAAAATAAAACTAGTGATTATATTCCAAATCTTTTTTCATTAAATATTCCAAAAACAAATGATTATAATTTTTTTCAAAATTTAAATGAATCTTTATTAAGAAAAATTCCAAATTTACCTTCAAATGATAATTTAAGTAACAAATTGAATAATAAATTAAATAATAATTTGGAGATTAATAAGAATAATAATAATAAAAAAAGACCAATTGATTCAATTTCTTTAACTTATTCAAAAGATAAAAGACGTAAACTTTAATACATAATTTATCTAAATTTTAAGTATAGAAAGCATTTTAAATTTTTTCCATTTTTCTTTAATCATTTTATAGATATTCAACCCCATTTCCTTTTCAACCTTTTTATTATTATTATTAAAAAAAATAAAAACATAGCAAACAAATAACAAATATTGAAATGAAATGAATATATAGTCAAAAGTAAAAAAAAGCTGTGATAATGATTTTGATCAACAATTAACCCTTTTTTTTTGACCCGTTATAATTACATACATATAATAAACATACAATTTTTTTTTTTTTTTTTATTTTATTTAATATTTTTGTAATTATTTTTTTCTTTCTTTCATTGCTTCTCTTGCTATACTTCTAGCTTCTTCAATTTCATTAGAAGTTCCTTGAGTTAAATCGCTTGCATATTTATAAGCTTGATCCCAATTTTTATTTTTTAATTCATATTTTGCAAGCCAAAGTTTGGATTTACAAATTTCATCTGTTATACCATATTCACCTTCTTTTAAACATAATTTCATATAAATTACTGCATTTGGTATATCTTTAATTTCTTGATATAAAATTGCTAATTTATATAAAATTATTGGATCCATATCAGATATTGATAAAACTCTTCTATATGATTTTATACTTTCATTATATTTATGTAATTTTTCATAACAATTACCTAAAGCTTGCCACATTCTTTTATCTAAAGGATTTAAAGCACATGCTTTTTGATAATAATATAATGAATATAAATGCATATCTAAAACTTCATAAGCTTGACCTAAACCATACCAAGCTTTAAAATCTTTATTATTTGTATCAACAGCTCTTCTATAACTTTCAATTGCTGCATGACTATTTTTTAATTCAACAAATTCATGACCCATTAAAGTCCAAGCTGATAAACATGATCTATTTAATGTTAAAGCTCTTCTATAATACATTATTGCTTTTTCATGTTCAAATTTTAATGAATAATAATTTGCTATAATACAACAAGTTTCTGGTCTAAATTTATCAATTGAAGAAGCTAATTGAGCTAAATATGATAATTTTGCATTTTTTTCCATAACATATAAAATATTTGAATAAATATCTAAATCATCTAATCTAAAAGGATCATTTAATAAAATATTATCAAAAATTCTTTCAGATTCTTGATAATCTAAATGATGATAAGATATTAAAGCATTTTGAATTTGAATAAAAGAAAATTTTGGAAAAATATTATTTAAAAAATTCAATTCTTTAATTAATAAAAAATTTTGTTGAAAAAATTCTTGATGAATAACAACAGAAAAAAAATTTATCATAATATTTTTATTATTTAATTTAATTTGTTTTAAAAATTTTTTTGATAAATTCGAATTTGTTGAAATATTATTTGGATTAAAATTTATAAACCGATTTAAAAATGCTAAAGCTTCATCAAATGAAGAAATACTTGAAATTAATTCTTGCCAACATGACCAATTATATGGATATAATAATAAAGATTTATATAAAGATTCTTGAGCTGAAGTTTTATTTTTTTGTTTTAATAATGTAATTCCATTAAGATAATATATAAAAGGATTTAAATATTCTTCATTTTTTTTATCTATTTTTTTATCTTTATTTTTTTTCTCAATTTTATTATTATTTATCTCATTATTTATGTCTTTAATTGAATCTTTACTTTTATTATTTTTACTATTCTTATCATTATTATTGATATTATTATTGTCATTATCATTGTCATTATCATTATCATTATCATTTTCAATATCTATTTTGTCTTTATCAAGTTCAGTATCATTTTCATTATCATGTTCATTTAATTCAATATAATTATCAATTTCTTTCAAAATTAAAGGTAAAGATAAATTTTGAGCAATTGAATCTTGTTGACCTAAAACACCTTCAGTATCTTCTTCTTTCTTTTTCTCCCCAGAAAGATACATTGAATATAATTTAATGAATAAAGATAAAGAAGATTTTGATTTTTTTAAAATATTAAAACATCTTGAAAATTCTTTACAATCAAAATATGATTTTGCTAACATTATTTTATCCATTTCTTTTAAGAAAAAAGGATTTGATTGATAATTGGATATACTAAATGAGTTTAAACTGGTATTAGAGCCTACTGTTGTTGTTGTTGTTGTTTCTATTAAATTTGATTCATTTTCAATTTCAACTAATCCATTCAAAGCTTCTGCAGACCATTTAGCGCTGGAATAAAGACATAAAAAAGATAAAGTTGTGAAAGATTCTCTGAGTTCGTGTCTAATTGGAAGTAGGTCTTCTTCTTTTATATTTGATAGATTCATTATGCAACAGTTATTATATTAATTGTATCCAAATCCAATTCCATTCATGATTACTCAATTTCTTTTATTTCTTCTTGTTGTTCTTCTTCTCTTCTTCTTGGACCTTGTTTTGTTTTGAATTAGATTCATGTAAACACTCAGCAGGCAGAAACTGTAAACACTGTCGTAAATGCCGTTACCCTCCCGCTGTTATTAATTTGATTGAAACCCTTTCCTGTTGTTAAAAGTGTATTGGAAGATGAAATTATATTGAAAAAAAAAAGTATATTAAACATTAAACAAATACAGAATGAAACAAAGAAACAAAGAAACTAAATAGTAAAGAGATTATAAGTGAATTAGGAAGTATTTATATACAATATAATTAAAATCCATGGTTTTTCTTACCCCAACCTTTTGCAATCATTGATTTTTCTAAATTTTCCCAAAACCATTCTGCAATTTGTTTATCTTTAAATCTTAAATCTCTATCTAATTGAACTTTTTCAACATTCCATTTATTAACTTTTTCAGGTATAATTTCACCATTATAATTAAAGTAATAACCTTTAATTTTTGAGAAAAGTATATTCGGATCAGACCATAAATAAGTTTTAAATTGCCACTCTTGACCAGTTGTAAAAATTGCAACAACTCTATCCCAATATTCTATTTTAGTAAAAAGATCAGTTGAATTAACAACCATAAATTTTAATTTTCCTAAAACTTTTGAAGTTCTTTGAATTTTAAGTAAATTTAAATGACTTGAATTTGTAATATCAGGTATTTGAAATTTTCCATTTTCTAAAAATTCTTTAATATTTAACATTGTAATTAATGCAGTTGAAGATGGTGAAATAATTATAATTGGTGTTATTCTTTTATTATTATTTTTATTTATTGTTAATCTTGATGAAGATGTTGATGATGATAATAATGATGATCCTGGTATTGATGTTGAGCCAGGTTTATTTATTGATGATGTATTTGATTTTATAAAGGAATTTGAATTAGATGAACCTCTATTTGATGAATAATGATCTTTTAATTGAGAAATAATTTTAATTTCTACATCTTTTGTAAGATAATTAAAATTGATTAATTTTGAACCATGAAGATATGTATTATGATCAATTAAACTTCTTTCATTTGATAAAACTTTTTGTAAAAAATCATTATCAATACTATTACTATTATTATTATTATAACTTAAATTTTTACTATTACTATAACTAGTGGTACTAGTAATACTATTCAAAGTATTATTATTTAAATCATTATTTAATGATAAATTACTATCATTATTATTATTATTATTATTATTTGTTTGACTAGACTGTTGCAGTGATTGACTATTATCAGTTGTACTTGAATTTTCAATTAATTGAAAAGAAGATAAATCATTTGATTTACCATTTAAATAAGAATTTAATTGAGATCTTTGATGAAATGATAAAGTTGTAATTTTTTTGAATTGAGAATCTTTAAAATAATCAGAACCTAAAGAATTTTGATGTAAAAAGCATTGAATAATTGATTGAAAATTAATTTTTGAATTAATATTATTAATATCTGAATATAAATTAGTTTTTATAAAAATATTAAATAATTTATACTTTAATTTATCATTTGAATTATAAATTTTTATAGAATCAATATCTTCAGTTAATTCTTTTGAAATTAAATTAGTATCTTTTGAAGAAATTAATTCAAATCCATAATTTTTAATAATTGAATTACGAAATAAATCTACTGCATTTTCTTCTGACATTTTTTAGATTGTTATTTGATACTAATCTTTATTGAATATTTATGATTATTTATCAGTTTCTAATCAAAAGATTAATAAATTAATAGAGCAATAAACTAATATTTATTTTCGAGAGTTCACTCAGTTGTTTGTTATCTACTTGAATGAAAAACAAAAACCGGAAAGCACGTGCCAGTTTGTATAACTATTTGGTCGGAATACTAAATGTATCAGTGTAAAAGGAAATAATTAAAAAAATACAGTAATAAATAGTCAGGTGATACCGTCGGAAATACATTTATAATAATATTAATTATGATCTATTTAAATAAATAATTGATTTATTGAGTTTTCTATCTATTTATTAATCTATTTGATTGGATTGATAATTGAATTATATAAATTATAATTTGAAAGTATTATTAATATTTGATGGCTATTCTAATTCAGATAAATATTTTTCAGCATCTAAAGCAGCCATACAACCAGAACCAGCACTTGTAATTGCTTGTCTATATCTTTTATCTTGAACATCACCAGCTGCAAATACACCAACAACATTAGTTAATGAAGAACCTGGAATTGTTTTAATATAACCATCTTGATCAGTATTAATTTGATTTTCAAAGATTTTAGTTGCAGGAGTATGACCAATAGCATAAAATAAACCATTAGCTTCAAGAGTTTTAATTTCATCTAATTTTGTATTTTTAATTTTTAAATTTGTTAAAAAATTTCCATCACCATTTGCTTCTAAAGTTATAGTATTAAATAAAACTTCAATTTTTGAATTTGATAAAGCTCTTTTTTGCATTACAGTTGAAGCTCTTAGATGATCTTTTCTAACAATTAAATAAACTTTTGAACCATATTTTGTTAAAAATAAAGCTTCTTCACAAGCAGAATCTCCACCACCAATTACAACTAAAGGTTTATTTCTAAAAATTGGTACAGCACCATCACAAACAGCACATGCACTTATACCTTTTTGCCAATATTTTTCTTCACCAGGTAAATGTAATCTTTTTGCAGAAGCACCAGTTGCAATAATTATTGAATCTGTTAATATTGGAGTTTCTGGATCCCATTCAGAATACAATTTAAATGGTTTTTCACTTAAATCAACTTTTGAAATAGTTTCAGTTATAATTTCAGTACCAAATTTTATACTTTGTTTTCTCATATTATCCATTAATTCAGAACCATTAAGACCTTCTGGAAAACCAGGAAAATTTTCAATTTCTGTTGTTGTTGTTAATTGTCCACCAGCTGCAATTCCATTTGCTAAAAAACCTTCATATAAAACTGGAGACATTTCTGCTCTTGCTAAATAAATAGCAGCAGTATGAGCTGCAGGACCAGAACCAATTATTGTTACTTTATTATGAACCATTTTATTATTTTTATTATTATTATTATTATTAATTGTAGAATAATTTAATTTATTAGTTGTATTATTAATTATATTACTGTTATTGTTATTGTTATTATTTGAATAAGAATAAATTAAAGGAAAAGATAAAAAAGATAAATGATTGTAATTTGAAGAAGGATTAAACTTCTTAAATATAAAATTATTAAACTTAAAAGGTGAAATTTTAAAAATTTTGAAATAAGGATAATTAATTTACACTTGATAATATTATTAGTAAGAATAAAGTTCTATAAATTATTACTTTTTTTTAACTTATAAAATATATTTATCGATTACTTATTTATAATTAATATTCTGGATTCTAGTTTAAATTAAATTGAATTGAAATTAAATGAGATTGAAAGAGATTGAATTAGAATATAATTTGAAATGAAATAAATGAATCCAGGTCTGGATATCTTACCTAAAAGCGTTAACACTGTTTTTACTCGAGGCCCCATAATTAATAATTCCATTATAAATACGATTAAATGCCATTATCATTATAAATCAGTGCAATTCTGGCCAAAAGCAAAAAAAAAGACCCGAGAGAGCCCTACAATAAACCCCGGAACCGGAACTCCGTCAGTTTTAGGGCTCTGTTACTAACTGATCCACCCAATTCCCATTTAGTGTTTAATGTGGCGTGTAATAACCTCTTAAGTCAGGCTGTGCTTTGGACCCCGTTAAACACGGGGTTTACCATTCTTTCCACGTGCATATCTTTTTCTTGAGCATGCATGCCTGAAACAAAAAACAGACAATAACAACAAGAATAACAATAATAACAATAGTAACAATTGTTGTTAACGCCAGCTCTCAAATCAACGTTTATTTGGCCATATTCGATATTGATCAAATTAAACCAGATGGAAATAACCTGAAATAACTTGAAATAACTTGAAATAAAATATATCAAATAACACTGTTTAATTCAATTCAATTATACATCACTTACAGATCAATTATAGATTCAATCAAGTTAGCTTAAGTACTTATTATCATTCTTTTTATTCGCTATTTCAAAGGAACAATAATGCTCTTTATTTCCTATTAATTGTTCAAAATTTAAATGTTTCCTGTAAACAATTCAATTGTAACTTCTTTAAATATTGCTGATAATCAAATAAAATTAAATTCAATAATGTCTGAAGTTAATAATTCAAATACTATAGTTCCAATAAAGTCAATTGATTCAACTAAATCTACCAAATCAACAAAGTCAAATAAGTCAAATAAGTCAAATAAATCAATTAAATCAAATAAGTCTGCAGACATAAAAATTTCAAGACTATCTGCTGTCAAAACTAATAGCATTCTATCAATTTCTCAAGATTCAATTTACTTTGAAACCGCTGATGAAGATGAAGGAGAGCTGGAAGTTGAAGCAGAAGATGAAGTTGAAATTGAAATCGATGATAAAAAGAATTTTTTAAAAGATGAAAAGAATTTGAATGATGAAAAGGATCTGAATAAAATTGAAAATACTACAACTTTAAATGAAACAAATTCTTCGATAAATTCAGTAAATAATAATGTATTGAATATATCTGATAATGATATAAGTAGTACTAGTGCAAATAGTAATATCTCAAAACCTGATACAATCATTAAATCCCAAGATCTTGATATTAATAAAGACGAAGATAACATCAAAGATAAAGACAAAGAAGAAGATGAAGATAAAGATTATATAATTGAAAAATATCAAAATGATTTAAAATTAAAAACAAATGAATTAGTTAATTTAAATTTAAAATTAGATAATTTAACTCAAGAAAATATTAAATTAAATCTTAAAAATAAAACTTTATCAAATGATTTAAAATTTGAAAAAAATTTATCTCAAAAATTAGAAAATGAAATTTCTGGTTTATCAAAAGAAATTGAAGATCTTTCAAGTTCTTTATTTAATGAAGCAAATAATATGGTAAAATTTGAAAAATTTGAAAAATTTAAAATTGAAAAAAAAAATTTAATTTTAATTAATCAAATTAATGAAAAAAATAATTTATTAAATTTATATAAAGATCAATTAAATGATTTAAAAAAAATGTTAAATGATTTAATAATTTCTGAAAAAAAATTAAAAATTAATGAAAAAAGAAGAAGTGCAGCTTTAATTAATCATTCAAGACATACTTCTCTTTATTTACCAAATTCTCCAATTTCTCAATTTAATTCAATTTCATCTAATTCAAAAGATAATAATTTAAAAGATAATTTAAATCAAATGTTACAAAATAATATAAATAATGACCAATCTTCTTTAAATGATCCTTCAAATAAATCTAAATCTTCAAAATCTTCAATTGAAAAATCAAATGATAAATCAAAAGATTTGAATGAAGATACTTTATATCAATTAAATTCAAATTCTGATATTAATTCAAATATAATCTCAAATACCACCACCATTCATAATAATTATAATAATAACAACAATTATAGTAAAATAATGTCAAATAATTTAAATAATTTAGAAAAAATTGCAAATAATTTATCAATTGATAATATTATTTATTCTCCAACTGTTCAAGCAATAAGATATGATTTAAAAAATTTTAAATATTTCATGAATTTTTTAAATTATATTGAATTATCTAAAAAATTAGATAATTTTAATAATATTAAAAATAATTATAATGATTTTAAAGAAACTAAATTTTTTAAAAAAATTTTAAATGAAGATATTGAACCAACTTTAAGATTAGATGAAGCTCCTGGAATTTCCTGGCTTCAAAAAAAAACTGTTATAAATTCAATGATGAATGGTAAAGTTATTATTGAACCAATTAACTCTTTATTTAATAATAATAATAACATCACCAGCCATAGCACTGAACCCTGTTCACTTTGTGGTGAAGATAGAAATAGTAAACCAGAATATTCAAGACTTTATATTCTAAAAATTTATACCACTAAAAAAAATAAAAAAGTTAATTCTTCAAATGTAACTTCTCCTGTAAAACCTCCAAATTCAAATACTGGCTTTTTTTCCTCATTAATAAAAAGATCAAGTTCTTCAAATAATATTACAAACATTCAAAATAATAAATATTTAAAAATCAATAATTCAAATTTATCTATAACTAAATCAATCTCAAATTCAATCACTAATTCTTCTGATATTAATAGTATTAATAATATCAGTGATAATAATAATAATGATGAAATAGTCACTACTGAAGTTATCACTAATGAATTTCCACTTTGTAATTATTGTTTAAATCGAATCAGAAATGTTTGTGAATTATTTGCTTTTTTCAGATCAATTAAAAATGGTATTTGGGGTAAAAAAATTACTTCCAATCAATTTCTATTAAAAAAATGTTGGATTGAATGCTGTAGATTAAGATCAAAAATATTTTGGAGTAGAATTGGAATTTATGAATCAAATTTAAATAATATTATTGATAATAAAGATTTTGATGAATTTCAAATTAATTCAAAAGTTAATTATTTTGATGATTATATTTCAAAAGATAATGACAATAATGGCGATGATGAAGTTGAAATTAATGAAGATGATATAGATTTAATTGTCAGTAATGAAATTCAAAAATTTAATCTAAATAATAATGATAGTCATTTGAAAATTAACTTAAATCAATCACATTCTTCTTCGAATTCAATCTCAAATTCAATCTCTAAGTCAAATATGAGTTCAACATCAAATCTACACTCTTCATCAAATATAACTACATCATCGGATACAAATTCACTATTGAATACTATCAATGATACATCCTCCAAAGATGATATTCATTCAGAACTTGAAAAAAATGATGTTTCAAAATCAAGCTCTGAGAATGAATCTTCAAATTCAAATATTTCAAAATCTAAAGAATTACCTGATATTCCTGATACACTGACTCCTAAAATAGCACAGAGTAGTCAAATCACAGATATTCCAATAACTCCTAAAACCCCTCAAACTCCTCAAACTCCTCAAATTACGATTGAAAGTAATTAGTTGTACAGCTTAGTATTTTTTTCTCAATTTCAGCTCAGTTAACTTTCTTAAATTTTTTTCCGTATCTACTCCTTTCTTAATTAATTAATACTTTTTTTTTTCTTTTGATAACCATAATTTCAAGGATGCTTCTATTAACTTTTTGACTTTCATTTATATCTTAAATACATACAGAAAATGTCTTTTTTTATATAATTAATACTGCTCGTCTTTGTTTCTTTTAATTCATTTTTTGGTGCATGTTTTGTTCTTGCTAAGTGTTTTYTTTCATTTTCCATTTCTTATATCTTATTTATATATAATAATACATTTCTATTCTATTTAATTTTACCCAAAAATGTATGATTTCCTACAATATGATATTTTACAAATTATGAAATTATTGATTAATGAAGTAGATATGATAATATAATGAAAAAATGAAAAATAAGCAAAGAATGAGATTAAAATATTTTTATAAGTGCAGAAATGTTATTGATAAAATACAATGAAAATGAAGAGAAAAAGACTAAACTAAAAAAGAAAAAAATACAAAAAAAAAGAGAAGAAACAAAAAAATATTGAAGAGAATACAAAATTTATTTAACATTGATGAATATAGTAGTAATATCATCTTCTTTACCACCTAAATATGGTTGACCAGTTAGTCTTCTTAATTCTTCAGAAAATGGACTTGGGAAATTTTCATCTAAACTTAATTCTCTAACATTTTTAACAAAAAGATTAGCAATTTCTTGGAAAGATAATTTTTTCTCAAGTACGTGATTTTTCAAGAATATTTCAATATCTTCAATTAAAATATTATCAGTAATACCATCAGTAGAGAATAAAACAATATCATCTTTTTTTAATTGAAATTTATATTCATCAGCTTGTAAAGGGGAGTCCATTAAAAACTTTCTTTGTTGTTTTTTAGCATCATCTAATATATATTGGGGTATTATAGATAATTGATAAGGAGTATTAAAACCATGAGTTTGAAATTTAGATTGAAAGATACATTTAAAATCTCTAAAGACAGAGACAGAAGAATCTCCTAAATTTGCAATTTTTATTTGGCCATTTGGATTTAAAATACCTAAACAACAAGTAGTACCACCAATGTGAACTTTATTTTTAATTACAATATTTTTATAAGCTAAATTTAATAACATTCTAGGAGTTAAAGTATTTAATTCTTCATTTGAAGAATTTTCAAATATATATTTGATTGAATTACATAACTCTCTACTAATTTGAGAAGAATCAAATCCCATTTCTGCCCAACCACCAACACCATCAGCTACACCAACTGAAATTTGTTCATAAGATGGATCATCTTTTTCTGGGTTAAATTTTCTTTCGGCTAAATAATAATTATCTTCACCTGTTGGAGAAACAACTTTTTTTTGATTTGATTTTTTCTTTTTTGAATTGAAAAAAGGATTTTCTTCTCTATCCTTTGGTGAGTAAGCTACAACTATATCGTATTTGAATATAGATGAATCTGTAGAATGAGAAGATGAAGATGAAGACGATGAAGTTTGATGATATGAGGAATCTGAATTTGAGTTAGAATATGAAGTTGAGGAGTTAAACGAGGAAAAAGGATTTGAAGATGATGTTGAGAAATTTCTCGAATTGAAAAAAGTTTTTTTAATTAAAACTGCTTCTGAATTATTTGAAATAGTAGTCAAATAAGATGATGATAAATTACTTTTATATCTGAATAAAAATTTTGAAGAAGATAAAACAAAACTGAATGATTTTGCAAAGCTGTTTGACAATATAAAATTAGAATTAAGTATATTCATCTTAAGCTAAACCTAGATTGTAATTATTGCAAAGCAATGGGGGTATTTAATTATTCAAATATTTTAAATACTTTGATATCTAAAAATTGACGATTTGAATTTGAATTTAAAATTGAATTTGCTGAAAAAATATTTTAACGAAGAAGTTAAGTTTAAATACAGAAATGCCAAAAAGTCTTGGAAGCGATGAGTATGTTTGAGATATTATTTCACTTTTTAAATGAACAATAATATCCAGTTGAATGAAGGCTGATTTTATGGAAAAGAACTCTTTTTTATTTTTTATTTTGCTTTTTGATTACCTTTATTTTTATCTTTAATTATTTTTCACCATCCAGTTTCAGCATGTCGAATTTCTTTTTGCATTTTTTCCTGTTATTTGCTTTTTTTTTGGTTTTCTGGCACTGATTGAGACTCGGCCGGAGCGGTGTCCAAGAGAAGCGACATCGGTTCGAGTTCTGGTTCGCGCGATTATGGAACATGTTTTAAATGAGGTTTTTCATTTGCACCAACGAAACCTTCCAAGAAAATACAATCAACAACAAGATTATAAGAACAATTCGATATGAATTAAGAGAATAAAAGAAGATAAGAAAAGATAAGAGAAGACAATATCAGATAAGAGAAGATAAAACAAAACATATCTTGTATAGGTTATAAGAAATCAAAAAGATCAGTTCCAGCTAGTTTCATAGAAAATAAATAGAACTCATAATGTCTTTAGTTCAAAGAACCTTTTCTAGATCTATTTTTGATAATAATAGAAATATTTCTATAATTACCAGCAAATCAAATAAATTCAAATTCAATCAACTTAGGAGATATAATAACTATGGTGGCGTAGAAGGTGATGAATTTTCATTTGATATTCCAACTGTTGAATTGAGTTATGATAAACATAGTGAATATGACTCAAGCTTGGATCCCAAGGATATCAATAATCCAATTATAATATTGCATGGGTTATATGGAAATAAAAAGAACAATAGAACTGTTGCAAGACGATTAAGCTCGGTTATGAATAGAGACGTTTATTGTTTGGATCTAAGAAATCATGGCGATTCACCTAGAATTGAGAGACATGATTATCCATCATTAGCTGCAGATGTTGAAAAATTTATAATTGAAAAAAAGCTTTGTAAAGATTCTTTGAATTCTAATACTTCAATCAAAAAACCAATTGTAATTGGTCATTCTATGGGTGCAAAAGTTTTAATGGCAATCATGTTAAGAAGAAATAAACCTGAGAATCAATTATTATCCTTAGGTATAAGTGTTGATAATTCACCAGTTGATTATAATTTATATCCAAAACATACAAATAATAAATTTAGTTTATATTCAAAATTATTGATTGATATTTCAACAAATAAAAATTTAAATTTTAAAAAATTAAAAGAATGTGATGAATATTTATCAAAATATGAAGAAAATCCTGCAATTAGATCATTTTTATTAACAAATTTAAAAAGAGATTCAAAAACTGGATTTTTTATTGAAAAAGTTCCATTAAAAATTATTTCAAATGCAATTAATTTTGGTTCAGTTTATTCTTGGCCATATGATTATAAAACAAGAAGAAGCTTACAAAATATTTTATTCATTAGAGGTTCTAAATCAAAATATGTTGCTGATGATTATTTAATTAATATTGCAAATTTTTTTCCAAATTTTGAATTAAATGAAATTGATTCTGGTCATTGGGTAATTAGTGAAAAGCCAAAAGAATTTATAGAATCTGTTAAAAATTATATTGAATTAAAAGAAGAAGTTTTAAAAGATAATGAAGATGAATTAAATAATTATAAATCTGGTAATCCTTATGATAAAAATATTTTAAAATAATCATATATAAATATAAAACTTGAATTATGAAATACAACAATTGTAAATGTATATTTGTATATGTATATGTATATAACTTAAATATATAACTTTAAACGTTTATATAAATAATAGACAATTAGACAAAATTGACAAACTTATATATTTGTATATTTGCATATTTAACCCTTAAAAACCAAAACAAATAACCTAAAAAACTAATAATCTGCAAATAGTAAATACATAATAATAATAATAAGAGTGAAAAAAAAGAAATAAAAAAGAAGAGGGTAAAAAAGTGACGATTTTAAAATTTTAACAAATTAATGAAAGAATTAAATGAAAAAATAAAAAATGGAAAAAACGAAAGATATTATGTAAAAATTTGAAATTTGGATATTTGAAGCAGCACTTGAAGAAGATGAAGTTGTAGACGAACTTGAAGAAGTAACTGAAGCTAATTTATTTGATTCAACAGTTTCTGAACTAATGACACTTTTAACAATTGAAGTTAAATCAGATGAAGAAATTGAAGAATTAGTTAAATCTAAATCATCTGAAATAAAAGTAAGAGTAGTTCCATTTGAATCAAATATAACACCACCTTTCATAGTTGCAGAAGTATTTCTTTCAATATAACCATAAACTCTTAAACCAGATTCAATATCATCAGTACCTTGATAATCATGAATTGAATTAAATAATTTAAGAGAATCAGTTGTATTTAAAATTTCAAAAATATCAAATTCTCCACAACCTGATCTCCAACATGAACAATTAGTTGATAAAGGATATTGAGAAGTTCTTGGAATTCTAGCATTTAATAACCAAATTGCAGGCATATTATAATTAGTTGTATTTGAATCTGATTCATCATCCTCAGGCATTTGAAATTCGAATAAAAACATTTTTGTTGTACCATAAAAACCATAATAAGCAGGTATACCATCTCTGTAAACACCACAATCTTTTTTTAAACCAGAATCTGGACATGAAACGTTTGAAAAAATTGCAAATTCTTCATCTGAAGGAATTAAAGTATCTTCAGATAAAACTTTTGAGGTTTTTGAAAATGTTAATCCATCAGTATCAACATATGATAAAGCTTGGCCAAGACAATAAGAATCATCACCTTGATTACCCATGAAAGTTATATTATCTGCAGAAGAACCATCATAATAAGCAGATCTAGTCCAATCTTTATTATCTGAACCACCATAAACATAATTTTCAGAAGTATAAAAAGCGAATTTGTTTAAAATTGTTGGACCCCTGATATGAACAGATAATTCTTCATTTAAAGGAGAATTAGTTCCAGAGAATGAAACTGAATTATCAGATAAAGAACAAGAACACGAATCTTCTGGGGTTCCATCAATTTTAGATACTTGATAATAAGTTCCTTCATAACCTAAATTTTCAAATTGTAAAACACCAGCTTGTTTTGAGGATGAAGAAGATTTAGATTTAGACTCGACTAAGGAGAATAATAATGGAATTAAGGATAGTGATATTAATTTTGAAAACATTTTGAATAGCTAATTATTTGAATAATTCTAATAATCTAAATTATTAATCAAGCTAATTATTAAATGAAGTTTGAAATAAATAAGAATTGAGTAAATTTTTCAACAAAATAAAACAAACAATAATAAAATAGGGATTGATCAAGAGACAAGCTTATATTTAAGAGAAAGAATATAAATATTAATGTACTGAACTAAGAAAATTGTTTCTAAGAAGTATTATTGTATGGAACGAATGGGAATTGTATTAATGAAATAGTGTAATTTAAATTGTAACTGATAGTGTTTACCAGTGTTAAACGGTGAATGAGTTAAAAATAGAAAAAGAAAGAGGATTTCAATAGAATTCTGCAGATTTCACGAAAGTTATCAATTAGACTCAATAGTAAAACAAGATTTTGGAAAATAATTGAAAAAAAGATGCTGAGATAAAAGAAATAAACAATTGTCGAAAGAGGAACTACTTGGGCTTGCTTAGCACAGATCTCATAATCAAAGCAGATATCATTTTCAAAATCAGAGATTAAAGAGTAATATGAGCTTCTTCAAACAAATTGAATAATATTTTCATAGTCATTATCATTATTATCAATATCATTTGTAGTCGAGTCAGTCAATTGGATTTCAAATCTGAACGTTTGAATCGAATGATGAAGAGAAACAGTGAACCGGAAGCATAGCCAAGTCCCTGAGACAAGCTTTTTTTCTCTTTTGAAAGCTGTTTTTCCTTGTGTTGTGTTTTTGCTTGTATCAATTCATCACAAAACCCAGCCCATTTCTTTTACCTTCTTTCTTTTCTTCTTTCTTTTGTCTTTATTCCTTTCAATTTATTTTCTTTTCTTCTTTCTTTTTATTATTTTTATTTCTTTCTTTTGAGTAATTTTCTTTTTTTTTTTTCATTTTCTTGAGATTTTTGATTTTATTCATGCAACTGTAAACATCACACTACTTTATAAAAAATTTTCATCATATATCTAAGGTTTTAATACACTTCAACATGCAGAAAAAAGAAAAAGCAGCAAAAAAACCATTTAAAGCGCCACGTGCTGAACACCAGCCACATAAAGCCACCGAATAATTCCAAACAAGTCAAGCAAAACTTTAATGATATTTGAAATATAAAAGGAAATAGCAGAAGAACAAGAAGAAGAAGAATCAAGAACAGGAAGGGAAAGTAAAGGGTAGACAAAAACAGTTTAATTGAATGAGTATAGTTTGTTTCATGGAAGAGGTTCAAGAGAATAATTGAAGAAATAGCTTTAAAAAGTAAAACCCACCAATGACACTGTTTATTTTATCAATATTTAAAAAAAAAAAACTAAGAAATAGAAGAATTTTAAGAATTTAGAAATTTTTAAAGGAATTTAGGAGATAAAGAATAGAATAAATTAATAGTGATTTAAAGGAAATTTAAAACTGATTTAAATAAAATTTAAAAAAAATATTAAAGCTAACATATTACCTATTATGAAGATTTTTGAAACTTGTTTAATGGAATAAGAAGCACCAGAACTGGATGAAGATTCAGAATCAGAATCTGAAGAAGTTGAAGAAGATGAAGTAGTAGTAGTACTTGATACACTTGTTAATTCTTCGGTTTCAACATCATCTGAACTAATAACACTTTTAACAATTGTAGTTAGATCGGATGCAGAAATTGTTGAATTTAAATCTAAATCATCTGAAAGAAAAGTTATAGTTGTACCATCAGAACCAAAGATTACACCACCTGTCATTGTTTTTGATGTTTGTCTTTTAATATAACCATAAACTTGTAAACCAGTTTCAATATATCCTGTACCTTGATAATCATGAATTGAATTAAATAATTTTAAAGTTTCAGTTGTATTTAAAATTTCAAAAATATCAAATTCTCCACAACCACTTGTCCAACATGAACAATTTGATGATAATGGATATTGAGAAGTTCTTGGAATTCTTGCATTTAATAACCATATTGCTGGCATATCATAATTAGTTGCATCTGAACTTGTATTTGCTTCAGTTGGCATTGTAAATTCAAATAAAAACATTTTTGTTGTTCCATAAAATCCATGATATGCAGGTATATCATCTCTATAAACACCACAATCTTTTTTTAAACCAGAATCATCACAAGAAATATTAGAATAAATCGCAAATTCTTCATCAGAAGCAATTAAAGTATCTTCTGCTAAAACTTTTGAAGTTTTTGAATATGTTAATCCATCAGTGCCAACATAAGATAATGCTTGTCCAAGACAATAAGAATCATCACCTTGATTACCCATGAAAGTTACATTATCAGCAGTACCCGAAGAACCATCATAATAAGCAGATCTTTCCCAATCTTCATTATCAGAACCATCATATTCATATTTTTCAGAAGTATAAAATGCAAATTTTTTTAAAATTGCAGGACCTCTAACATGTACAGAAAGTTCTTCATTTAAAGGAGAATTAGTACCTGAAAAACTAATTGCAGTATCATCTAAAGAACATGAACATGAATCCTCTGGAGTTCCATCTATTGCAGATACTTGATAATAAGTTCCTTCAAAACCAAGATTTTCAAATTCTAAAACTCCTGCTCGACTACTATATTTTGATTCTACATTATGTATTAATAATGATATTAATGATAAACTTATGTATTTTAAAAACATTTTAATAGATTTATTTTCAATTATTATTTTAATATTCTTCAGTAAAGTATGTTGAAAATATATTATGCTTTATTGATTATTTAATGTAAAACTTTGTAAAACTATTTTTTATTATTGGAAATTAATATAATAATAATCAGTTGTTAAAATTGAAATAATATTCTTAATTGATAAAAATATGGGAAGTTTTCAAAAAAAGAGTAAATAAAAGAATTGTCAAATAAAAAAGGGAATTGAATATATATATATATAAACCCTGCCTATATTTAAAGTATATACAGAATCTGTAATTTCAAGAAAAGATTAGCATTATTGTAGAAGAATATTCATTGATGTTTAATAATTCATCAGTTTCACCAAATATATATATTTTAAGCCATAATTTTGTTTTTTAAAAAGGCACAGTTAAAATGGAATTATTCTGTTAAAAAGGTATATTTCGATAAATTTGTTAGAAAAATGTATGATGGAAAAAGGAAATTTTCAATTGCCGGAACGCATATTCTTGCATGCCTTACACGATATTTAATGATTTTGTAACATTGAGTGCAAAAAAACAATCACACGAAACCAGTAAGCCAACTCGTAAGGCTATTTACAAGGCTAAGTAATTACAAAAACACTGGATTATTCAAACAGAATATTTAAAATTCTCAGTTAAAAATCAGAAAAATAAAGAAGGGAAATTAAAATGATTATGAAGACTCAAAAGACAGGGAGTGACTGGAGCTGAATTCCAGCGGTGTATCGATTTCGAAAAATACCGGTGAATCGCAAAGGCTGCGCTCAGTTGCCAAACACTGCTTGGTGAGGCCACGGGATTTGCCAGCAGCCATAAGCCTTTAAAAACAAATGCCGACTAGCCAATAATACGCGCTTTCAGAAAGCCTTTGCTGAGGCCCACTGTAGCGGAAACTCTGAAGGGGAATGAAAGCACAGATTCCCAAGAACAAGAAGCCGCAATGTAAACAAGCAGAAAACATTCTGAAAAAAATATCATCAATACTCTCGAATTTTTTAGTATCTTATTGAATATTTTGTGACGTTGGAGGACCTCATAGTATTTCTTGTGATAGGAAGTATTTAGTAGTGCCAAGGAATAATTTTGGCTAAGATTAAGCCATATAATTACTTTATGCGCGCAAAATGTATTACAGAAGGAAATGGTAAAGCGCGGGGCTGTATCCACAGCGATCCTGACCGGACCCGCGCTGTTTTGAAATTTCACTCTTTGCAACCCGCATATTCTCTGTCGTATACGATGTGTCTCCAAAAACATGCTCCTTTTCCGAAAAAAAACCATCTTTTCTTCGCTGAACTTCCAATAAAAGAAAATATAAAAAACAAGAACAATCCGTGATAGTTTAGTGGCTAGAATTGCCGCTTGTCGCGTGGCAGACCGGGGTTGAATTCCCCATCGCGGAGTTTCTTTTTTGCTATTGTTTTAGTTTTTTATTGTCACAATTTCAATGTTTTTTTTTAATTTTTTATTGCTTTTTGTTATAGTTTTTTCATTGATTCTATTTTGAAAGTATGTAATTCTAGTGCTTGGTTATACTAACTTTTCTTCTTAGCTTCTTTTCAACAAATGGGTTCTCTTGGTTTTTTAAATTATCATATAAAAGCAAAAACATTACAATTATTTAGAAATTTTCTATATATTAATTTACATTTGGCTTCTATTCACTCCATCCTTCTCAATATAAGTAAGCGTAAGTGGTTTAGTGGTAAAATTCAACGTTGCCATCGTTGGGCCCCCGGTTCAATTCCGGGCTTACGCACTTTTTTTTTTTGATGTGGGATTTTCTTTTTCCAGTTGAATTAAAATGCCGTGAACAATATGGGTTAATTTTAGGTTAACTTTTATTTTTTTTTCGTTGTTAAGCTCTTTCAAGAAACTGGTTGTAATATCATGAACTTTAACCAAACTCACAATTAAGGCATTGTGGCCGAGTGGTTAAGGCGAAAGACTTGAAAACATTTGACTCCGTTCGGTGGTTCAGGACATCTTTTGGGATTTCCCGCGCAGGTTCGAGTCCTGCCAATGTCGTTTTTTTTTTGCTTTCTTTTTTTTTGAGATTTTTGAAATTATAAATTAATATTTTTATAAAGAAAACAATTAGAAAAATACTTGAGCATTAAATGATATATAACTTTTATCGAACCAAAGTTCTTTGAAAACTATTACAATACTTCCAAGTTTTTTTACTTTTTTAGCCCCAATTGTTTGTGAAAGTTAAATTAGATGATATAAATAAAATTCTATTAGAGTAAATAAAATATATAAAGTAAAAAGAGTTGAATCTTTTATTATTAGATTGTTTATAATAATGCTGAGTTGAGAGAAAACAAAGAAAAAGATTAAAGTACATGAAAAGATAATGAGAAGATAAAGTGAGGAATTTTTTTGAGGAATGAGAAAAAGAAGTGAAATGATTCAAAACACCAAGATCAATAGTGAAAAATAAGGAAAATAAGGAAAAAAACAATAAAAAACAAAAAAAACAAAAAAATAATTTCAAATCAGTTCATCATTTAATTTCAATTTTATCAATATATTCTAATTTGACATCTTTTTCATCCTTTAAGTTAATAATAACAAACCAAGCTGTAATTACACTAAGTCCAAATAATCCAAAATTGATTCCAACAGATACAAGAACTGGTGCTGAGGTAGAACTTATACCATAAGCAACTGCTCCACCTGCTGCTTCAACTCCTCTTAATATACTTGTATATCTTGGAACTTCAACTGATTTTGTTGCAATAAATCCAATTAACCAAAAACAATAATTATATGTCATTGAAAACATTATTTGCCATATTATATATAATACCCAGCCTCTTGCAAATCCACTATCATTCCAATCAAATGCTGGACTAGTTTTTCTATTTTCATAATCTTTAACAACTACAATACCCCAAATCCATCCACCAAGATGAATTAAACTCATAAATATAAAACACCAAATTGCTCTTTTTTTAACTGAATATCTTTTCCAATCTAATACTGCTCCAAATATACCATTAAAAATAATTTGTGCAATTGCTGAAATTAATGATGCTAAAGCTCTTGAACGAACTGAAAAAAATAAAGTTAAATATGCTGATGCAACTGGTAAAAGATATGTTGCATAAAAAAATATTGGTAATAATAATAATATAGTTTTTGAAAAAAATAATTTAAAAATTTCTTTAATTTCAATTTTTAAAGGTATATGAATTGGTGCTTTAACTTTAATTCCATCTTCTCTTTGAACTTTTTCTGGTGATGAAAGAAACATACCAACAAATGGTGCAAGTGTTTGTAATGCAACAAATACAATAAAAGTTTTCCAATCTAATTTACCTCTTTTAGTACCTGTTGAATTAAATCCAAGATTTATTGCTCCTCCAATTATTGAACCACTATTTCTATATGCTAACCAATATGCTAAATATCTACCTCTTTTATGAGGTTCTGGATAAAGTATTAAAATTGCAGCTTCTGCTGCCCAAAATAATCCTGCCGAAACTCCACAAGCCCAAGCTCCAACATAAACAAACCATTCTGTACCATATCTATTATTTTGATAAATTGATGCTGCATATATACAAAATCCAATAGTACCTGTAACTAAAGAGTATTTTAATCCAATTGAATTAATTACTAATGAACCTGTGAAACAGACAAGAAACATCATACAATTTAAAATTGAATTTGCTCTAAGAACTAAATATGGTGTAAAATTTCCTGCACCTCCAGTTGAATTCATTGCATTATAAATTCCTGGTGCTAATAATGCTGTTATTCCAACAATTGTTATTTGAAAAAATGTTGATCTATAAAAATTTTTTTTCTCCAAAGGAACTGGAAGATTTGAATTAATTTCATCAGTGATTGAATTACTTTCACTTCCTAATTTTTCATTATCACTATTATTTTCATTATTCAATTCTGACTCAAAATCAATTTTTTCTTTATTTGACTGTAAATTTTCTGTCATTTTTGATTCACTTCTTTAGGGTATTGTATATTTATAAGTTAAACCAAATCGAAACAAGAAAAATAGAAAAAAGAAATGATAACTTCATATTGAAAAATCATAAAGAGCTTATATACATCTATTTATATCCCTTCAAAGAAAAAAAAGAAAGAGAATGAACATTTTCAAATTATTGGTTTCAGTTTATATGTTTGTTACCTATTGTAAAAAAAAAAAAAAAAATAAAAGTCGTCGCGATGAAAATAACTGTGGTGTTTCTTTTTATTTTCAGTCTCTATTTTCCAGTTTGGCTACAATAGTGGAATAGTCAAAAAATATCAAAAATTATCAAAAATAATGAAAAATATCAAAAATGAAGTTATTTTTTTACTATTATTTTTCTTCCCGCTAAAACTTTCGGGGCGCCCGCATAAATCGGCCGATTTCCGGGGCTTTTTTCACTCTTTTCTCGTCCATAAGCTCTTTAATAGCCCGAAAACGCTACAAATAATGCCTGAGTTTTATTCAATTAACAAATTTTCAGGGTCTGGTGGAAACTGGTTATTGTGGCAGAAAGTTGAGCAAAGTCAGATGATTGTGGGTGATTTATAAAGTGAATTTGCAACAGGAAATTTATTGTCCTATTTTATTGTATTTTATTTTATTCTATTCTATTATGTTATTTCGATGAGAATACTTCAATACGAATAATACGACTCCCCAAACTTTGTCCTGAGGTGAAGGGCATTTATTTCTAATAAAATGAAGGTTATAAGTGGAGCACTTGGCACTTACTGTTTTATTGTTCTTGAATTCTTTTCAGATCAGTGAATAAATAAAAATAACACACATATTATTTTAGAGTTGAAAATTTTGTTAATTAATAACTAAATCTCAATCATTTACTAAAATGTCTATAATAACTGAACGTCGTTCTGAGCTTGATAGATTTTTCATAGAATTAGAAGAAATCTATCCTAAAAATTCCACTGTGGAGAATCCATGGTATTTTATTACTGCCTTAGCATTCACAATTCAAAGAAAATTAGATAAATTAGTCTATTTAGTTAAATATGTGTTAGAAAAAGATGAAGGGAACTTAGAAAAACAAAGAAGAAGATATACTATCATTAGGGAATCAATTTTTAAAACTGGTTGTTTATATGGAAATGCAGTAATGATAAATGCCTTAACTGCAGTTAATAAATCTATTGATAAAAAATATATCAATACTTCAAGATCAAGAGATGCAAATAGGTCAATTGAAAATTTAAAAAAAGATGGTGATAAATATTTTTATAATTTATATGGTGATACAGTTGAACAAACTTTTGCAATTTTAAGAAATGTTTATCCAGATTATGAATATAGTGCAATTTCATTAATTTTTGGACCATTATTTGGTCATTTTAAAATTATAAATGAAATTGAAACTTCATATGCTATTTTTTCAACTTTTATAGCTTATAATTTACCTATACAAGCTGAATGGCATTTAAATGGTGCAATTAGAAATGGTGCAACCAAAGAAGAAGTTATGGCTGCGAGAAAAATTGCAATAATTGCAAGTGATGCTAATGAAAATGATGTTCCAATACCAACTGTTACTGAAAGAAAATTGACTTCGAAATTATAATTAATTTTCTTTTTAAATTTTATATAACTATATATCTATTAATCTATTATTAGTCAATTAGTCAATTAGTCAATTAGTCAATTAGTCAATTAGTCAATTAGTCAATTAGTCAATTAGTCAATTAGTCAATTAGTATATTAGTATATTAGTATATTAGTCTATGTGTTTATGCGTCTATATTTGGGTATTTACTAATTATTTATATTAACTAATTCAATTCAATCTTTTTTTATTAAAATCTAGCTTTTGGTAATGGATAATAACCAAGTTTATTTAAAATTTCACCACCTTTTTTGAATTTATTTAATTGTTCTTGAGTTGCCCAAATCGGAGCCAATTTTTGAATACTCTGTTCAATTTCAGTTAATTCTCCATCATTTATTAACCATGTATTACCATTTAAATTTGAATCAGTAGTAATTTGTAAAATTGCACTTGCAACTTGCTCTGGAGTATTTTTTGGTCCACCATTTGAAATCCAATTATCACTTAATTCATTCATCATATAAGTTTTTGTAAAAGATGGAGCAATTGCATTTACTTTAAAATATTTGAATTTATTTGAATATGTTTGTAAAGTCCTTAAAACTCCAACAACTCCATGTTTTGCAGCTTTATATGATAATTGTCCTAAACCACCAAAATATCCTGAGGTTGAAGCAATTAATGTAATTCTTTTATTACAAATACCTTCATTAAAATTTTTTGATTTTTTAAAATAATAAAGACTTAATTTAACTATATTCATAACACCTTTTAAATTTATATCTAATGGTTTATAATTTGGTTTTTCTAAATAATTTGTAGATTTATTTATATTTTCATCTAAAAAATCTATAGATTCTAATATACCTGCAACTGGTATAACAACATCTAAAGAACCATAATTTTTAATTATATATTCAAATCCATTGATTAATTGTTCCCAATTTAAAACGTCACAATATAAATATTTTATTTTCCTAGAAGAATATCTTTCAATTAACAATTTTTCATATTCTATTGAATCATTTTTTAATAAATCCATGAATATCACAATTGCACCATTCTTGAGTAATAATTCAACTAAAGCTTTTCCAATACCACTACCACCTCCAGTAACAAGAACAACTTGATCTTTAATTCTGAAAAAATTTGAAGTATTTGATTGAATTGATGTCATCTTGAATATTTTATAAAAATTATGACTTGAAAAAATATGTATTTCTTTTTTTTGGGTTTCCAGATTTATTTTTACCTTTGAGAATATAAAAAGAGAATATTTTCTGAAATAGCTATTTATTTATCAAAATATTGTCCTTCTTATTTTCGACTTAAATAATGAAGAAAATATGATTAGAGTCATTTCAAGATTCCATCTCATTGGCGATAAATTTGTTAATTCGAATTAATTTTACCGAGAAACAGCTGAAAAGAAAGGGTTTCTTCCCCTGACAATGAACTTTGAATTACTCTGAGGTTTATTCAAAGCTGTTTAAAATAAAGTGACTTGATATTACTTGTAATTATTCTAAAATATTGTCATAAATCATGCTTTATTTCAAATTCCTCATTGGGAATTTTTTTTCTTTCTCAAATTCGTTTATTTTTTTAAAAAGTGTGGAGGTGAAAAATTCCCAAAACAAAGCAAAATCCCGCAAAGTTTCAAAGAAACCCGCAAAAAAAAAATCAAAAAATCAAAAAATCAGATCCAAAGTTCTGGTCTCAAAATAAAACCCAATAATCTGGATTTTAAATATTTATCCAAGTGCATGGTCTCAAATATGCACGTGATTGTTTTTATTTTTTTATTTTTTTTTTCAAAAAAACTATTTGTATTTTTAAAGGAAAGTGAGATTTTTATTGAAAAAATGATGATAAACAAATCTAAATCCTTTTGAGAAACTGAAATCATGAAATAAGTGAGATTCAGTTCTTTACAAGAGCTTCAATAATGATCTTTGAGATTTGCATTAAAAGGTGCTTTTTAAATTCCTTTTAACATGTTTTTTTTTCAAAAAAACCAAAGCCATTAAGCTATTCCGATAATTCTTTTACATTTCCGAAATGGGTTTTTATGTTCAATCAACTTCTTTTATTCAAGATTGAATAGTTGAATAAAAGTAATATTATTTGAGTATGTTCTGAAATAGTTATAAAATGCTAAATGACAATGAGTGGCTGGCAGAGTTTAAAGAGTGTGAAGGGTGCAAAAAAAAAAAATTCTTTTATCCTCCATTTTTTTCTTTGATTTCAAAAATATAACTATAATATTCTTAGTTATTCTTATTGAATTATTTCTACATGAATATTTTATTATTATAATAAGGCCATAATCTGCTCAAAAGATGTCTATTTTTTTAATATTTAATAAAAATAAGAATAATTTATTGTTCTCAAGTTTGCTCGGGGTTTGAATTGATCCTTAATTTTTAATACTTCTCTAGAAGCATAAATAATATTATCTTCTTCAATTTATTATCTTTTTGATATTGATTTTTTCTGGAAATTTAAGCTCAAACCTAATTTAGTAAAATAATCTCATTCAAACACTCTTTACTATATTTCAATGTTCTATACCCCCTATAAAAATTTCAATCTAATGGTAACAGTTACAAAATAATATTATATTTATATATTCACTGGTTAATTCCTTTTAGAAATATAAGGTTAAATTTCTCAAAGGATATTTTTAATAGTTTTCAGTAAATGCTACTTAAATTTTTTATCTAAATGATCAATTCACTTAAAATATAAAAGTTATTCTCTCCAATTAAACGGCATTGCTGAATATAAAGAGAAAAGCGTTTATTTAAAAGAGTATAACTGTTTACTCAGAAGAATTTGTTTTTATCACTATGTTTAATATTCTTCAACTTGGGTTTGCATCTGGTTTTGAAAAGTATTTGCAAGAGCATCTGTAAAAACTTTAGATTGAATAGATAACAAGGGAAAATATTTATTTCAAAAAACTGAAAAAAAAGGTATAAATATGTATAGTATTTTCCCCCTTATTCAGTGTTTAAATTCTTAAATATTTTTGATAAGAATCATTATTATTGAAGAAAGATAATTATCATTCAAATCTAGTTAACTTACAAATTTATTAACAATTTTTTCTTTAATACTTTTTAATATCAATATGGACAAGGAAAATTTAAAATCAAAATCAAAATCTGCTGGTACGGTTCTTAATTCCTCTGCTTCTTCTTCAAATTCTTTTGAAGGTCAAGAAATAGAAGCTGATAAAACAGGAAAAGATTACCATGGATGGGAAAAAGTTAGATATTATTTTAGATCTCCAGGAAGATCATATTCTACTGTTTCATCTTCTACTATTATTACTGAAGACTATAAAAATTCTTTAGAAAAAGATTGTAATGGTGACCAAGCTTCCATTAATCATTCCTTAGTTAAAAACCTTTTAGTTCCAAAATCAACAATATTTGGTAGAGCTTATGATCATATTACTAGTTGTGCTGGTAATTCACTTATATTTTTATTAACTGTGTTGGTTATTATTGTTTGGGCTATATTAGGTATTGTATACGAAGCTCCTGATAATTGGCAAATTGCCATGCAAGATGGTAGTTCAATTCAAGCATATTTATCCGATTCTTTGTTGATGAGACAACAACAAAATCAAGTTAGAGATTTATTACAATTAATTGCAGAATTAAGATCAGGATCAATTACTTATTTAAAAATGTTCAAAGATAATTTATCTTTTTCAAAATCAAAAGAATGCCAATTAACTAAGGATGAAATTGAAGAAATCAATAAAAAGGTCATATCTGAAGTTGGTGATGCAGAAAGTTTAAAAACTAATAATTGGTATGATTCAATTTCAAATATTGCTTCGAAGATTTTTGGTTCAATTTATTGTGTTATTTTATATTGGATTGGAATTTTTATTTGGATTGGATTAGGTTCTTTACCTTATTTGAAATTCAATGATACATGGCAACTATATATTAATACTGCAGTTGCAGTTGAAATTACTTTGGTTTCAATGTTTGTTCAAAATATTCGTCATAGACATAATATTTATGTTCAAAAATCAATTGCATTAGTAATAGCTACTGATTATGATGTTGAATATAAGCTTAGAAAATTAAGTGGATTTGAAATGCCTGGTGAAAGAGTTATTATAAATGGAATGAGTTTCACAAAAGGTGAAAGAGCTATTGAATATTATGCTGCAATTATTGGTACAGGTGTAGGTATTGTTATTAGTATTGCTGTATTTGTAACATGGATTGCAATTGGTGAGAAAATGAACTTTTCAGATAATTGGTGGTTAATAATTGGTACATATACTGGATTAGTTGGTTTTATTGATGGCTTTACATTAAGATCTTCCTATTATCGTTATTATAATTTTATTTATGAACAATTTAAAAAAGTTGAAAATGAAGATTGCAAATTATTAAACACTTTAAATATCAAAGAAGAAGATAATAAGTATAAATTAATTACAGAACATATTCCAATGTCTAGTAGATCTTTCAATTATAGAGCAAGTGCTTTTGTTGGTAGAATTTTTTCTAGTACTTTAGCAGTAGGAATTTCAGTTTTAGTTGTTATTGCTTTAATTTGTATTGCAAGTGCAATGAAATGGGAAACAACTGCTCAATTAATTTGTAATTCACCCACAATGATCATCGAAGGATTTTGTTTATTAGTTTTATTAGAAGGTCATAATCAAAACAATGCTCAATTAAGAGTTTATGTTCATGATTGCTTACAAAGAAAATTATATTTGCAATATTACATCAATAAAATGACAAAACTGAATTAATTTCAACTTTTTTGCTCTATTAAATGAGCTTTTTAATCAAATTTTCTTAATTTTTTTAATTTTTCATACTTTTCCTAGTTTTTAAATAAAAAATTTCAATAAGTTTGTTACTTATTTTTTGTTGCTGAATCTTTTTTTTACTTGACGTTCTTTTTAATGTTCTTTTTTCTTTAATTATTTTTATTTTTTTGTTTTCTAAAGCTTATTTAATAAATTAACTTTAATATCAGATCATTCATTTATAAGTAAAAACAAAAAAAAATATATTCATCTTTTTTGTTGTATTTTCATAAATAAATTCAAAATTACTTCAACGAAAATAACTTTAGCGAATTATAATTAGTAGACATATTATTTACGAATTGCTTACTGTATTCACAAACAGTCTTCTTATCTATTGGCCTGGAGTCCTTGAAACTAAAAATCGGCCGTTTTTGCTTAAGTTGAGCTGTTTTCATGGGTTTATTTCTAGATTTTTACGATATAAACGATAAAATGTTAAAATAAAGTACTTTTATATAAAGTGAGAAATATAGAAACAATATTGAGTTTGTGTGAGTATGAACAATAGTAGATATATTTTAAAAGAAACTAGAGATCCAGCAACAATACATTGGTGTCATTTACAATGTGGAGTTACATGGAAAGGTAAACTAAGTGAAGAAGCATTTGCTAATAGGGAGGATTATATTTCAAGCAAATGTGAAATTTATAAAATAAAAAGTAATGAAGATAATAATTTAGCTGGATTATTTAGGTATATAATGGTGGATGTTAAGAAAAAAGATAAAATTGTTGGAGCATGTGAGTTATTGGTTAGAAATTATTATAAAATTGATTTAAATAATGAAGGAAAAGAAAATTTCAGAGAAATATTGTCACCATGTGTTGGGTTTGTTCATATTTTGCCAGAAGAAAGACAAAAGGGAGTTTGTGAAAATATGATTAGTCAATTGAATAAAATGATTGAGAATAAATATGGTAAGGAAAGTTTTTCGACTCTATATTCAGGAGTAGGCGACTATTATAAAAGAGTTGAATATGATTCAAAGAAAACTGGTTTAGTAATGATTAAACCATTTGAAGACTTCAAGGAAATCATTGATAATAAATATTTATCAAATGAAAAATATAAAATAAGCTTGATTGATGATATAACTAGAGTTGAAAAACTAATCGAAATCGATATGGTAAGTCAAAAAAACTTGTTAAAAGAAGAGTTTGAAAGAGATTCAATTACAAGAATTGCCTGCATTCCTGAAATAGAAACATATAAAGTACATTTTGAGAAAGAATTTTTCACAAATAAGTTTTTGAAAATCAACAGATCAAAAATATACGGATTGAAAATAGAAAATCTTTATACAAGAGAACTTTCAGGGTTTGTAATTTGGATATGTAATTTCATCCTGAATTACAAATTTTAAGATTATTTGTGAATGAAAAAAATTCGAATTTTAATAAAAAAGAGGAAATTTTCAGGAAATTAATAAATGAAACTAGAAAGTTTTCATATAAATTGGGAAATATAGATATTATAAAACTATGGCAAAGTGAAATTCCTTCTGAAATATATGAATCAATACTAGACTGGTTCAAAATTGATTTGAAACTTGAAACAGATGCTGAAGGTGGTGAATTACCTGCTATAAGATTCAATGATAGATCATTGAAGAACCAGAAATTTAAATGGGAATATAATTAAAAATTCTGTTGGTTCTAAGTTTGTAATTGTGTGATTGAAATATATCATAAACTAATCATCCAAGCCATTTGGTAATGATAATGAATACACTTCACAATACAAATAAATAACCGTAAAATAAAATCATTTTCCATACTCTCGGCAAATGACCTCGGTGACTGTACGCAGCCATGCGTTTTGGTGACTTGACTAGAGAGCAGGATATGTGTACCGCTTCTTAGTGCACCAACTAGGATTTTGCGGGGTCGAACTGAGTGATGGACTGGGCAGTTTCCAAAAAATGCCAATATTGCCTAATTTGGAAATTTAGACGGAAAACGGAAATCGAACAATGGTTATCAATGCGGAAATCGACTGGGGGTGAGAAGAACTTCATCAAAGATAGAAGAAGAGATAAGTAAAAGTAAAAGATAAATGAGAGAGAGATAAACAAGAGATTAAGAAGAAGAGAATTGAAGAACACAATTAGAGAATAACCAATTGCCAAATCAAATAAACTATCGCTTTCAAAAGAAAAGCAAAGAACTATTTTAAACAAACAGAATGCAGAGTACATCTATTCCAATTCCCATTCAAGAAACGGTGGGTAATGAGATTCTTCTGAAAACAGATTTAGCTCCCTCAGATTCATCAAATATTACATTTCCTTTAATTCAAACAAATAAAACAGATAAGTCTTTGGGAAACAACACAAATGGCTTTATGAATTTAAGGACTTCTATGCTTTCAGGATTACCACCTCATATCTTGTCAAAAATTATAGAAAAGTTACCTTTAGATAAAGTTTACTTATTATCATTATCTCCATACACTGCAAAAATTTCAAATTCAAAATTATATAAAAATGTATTAATTTATAATAAAAATTATATCAATTTATTCACATTCTCAATAACTTATATAATTGAAAAGAAAATTGATAAGCTTTTAATCATAGATTGCAATGATTTAAATCTTTTTAATTTCAATAATTTCATCTATATCAAAAATTTATTTTTTTTAATTCACTTAAAAATTAAATTAAATTTCGAAAGTTCAATGATGTCCAAGATTTTTAATAATTTACTCATTAATCAAAACTTAAATTTAACAATTGTTCAATATAATGAATATGATTTTATTTATAAAAGTTATAATGTTTATCAAAATTATGATAAATTCTTGGATTCTTTCAGTCAAATTTTAGATAACTTTAATTTAGCCAAAAATAATAATAATCATAATATTAATAATAACAATCTTACTCCTCTTTCAATTCATTTTAAGAATATTGATTTATCTCCTATAAATAATTATGATAATTTATTTTCAAATAATTCAAATTTAACTGAAAATTTATTAAATTTAAATTTCAGTTATAGTAAATTAAATTGTTTATTAAATATAAATTTTAGACAAATTAATTCTTTGAATTTTTCAAATAATTATATCACAAATTTGAATAATAATTTTTTACCAAATTTAAAAAATTTAAAATATCTTGATTTATCACATAATCAAATTGTTCATATGGAAGATTTAAATAACTTAATTAATTTAGAACATCTTAATCTATCAAATAATTCAATTTCATTAATTAATAATATAAATAATTTAATTAATTTAAATCATTTAGATTTATCATTTAATAAAATTGATAATATTTTTGAAAATTCTTTAGGTTTCAATTTAGTTAATTTAAAATTTTTAGATTTATCCAATAATAGAATAAGAAAGTTTATTTTATATACAAATTTATTAAGAAAATTGAATTTTTTAAATTTATCAAATAATTTTTATATTTCAGATGAATCTTTAATTTATCTTAATGAACTATTCAACTTGAAGATATTAAAACTATCAAATTTATCAATAAATGATTTGAATAATTTTAATATAGATAATCTAAAAAATTTAAACTTAATTGATCTATCAAATAATGACTTATCAGTTGGTAATTTATCTAGCAATTTAAATTTTTATGAAAAATTGTTTAAAATCAAGAATTTAAGTCATATTGATTTATCAAATAATTATAGATTGAAACTAAATTTCAATGAACTAATTAAGTTAATTAAGTTCAATAAAAATTTAAAAATTTTAAAATTATCAAATGTCTGTTACTCAATTGAAGAATCAAATCAGAATAATTTAGATTTACATAATACTAAACCAATTTATACCAATTTACAATTACTATATTTAAATAATAATAAATTCAATAAAATTGAGAAAAATTTGTTTGATAATAATATTTTTTTCACAAAATTAAATGAACTAGATTTATCATCAAACATTTATATTAAAAAACTAGAAAATTTAAATAAGTTAAGTAATCTCAAAAAACTAATACTAAAAAATTTAACAATAAATAAAATTGAAAATTTGGACTTGGCTAATTTAATTTATTTAGATTTATCATCAAATAGAATTCATAAAATTGAAAATTTAAATAATTTATCAAAATTATTAGTTTTAAATTTATCTGAAAATCATATTAATAAAATTGAAAATTTAAATAACCTAAAAAATTTGAAGATATTAAACTTGTCTTATAATCAAAATATAAAATTACTAGAAAACTTGAGTGGACTAACTCAATTGAAAAAGCTAATAATTAGAAATGGGTATAATAGTATTGAAAATATTAGACAATGCTATGTTTCTTATAAATTTGAAATTAGTTGTTGAGAATTAACAACAAAAAGCTAATTTCACTGCTGAATTTTTTACATTTTTATTATTTTATATCTCTATTTCTATAATATATATCTACAATTATTATATCTATTTTTTATATCTACGTTTCATACCTAAAAATTCACTAAATCCACTTTCTTACAGTAATAGACTATTAAAATTTCTTAATATAGTAATCTCCAAGATCATGTGCTTCTTACGTAATGAGAATTTAACTGTTGGCCTGTAAATTTGGTACCGATCTAATATACGCACTTGGACGCATGTGCCAGCTTCTTAATTGAAAGGGATTTTGCATAAATTGATTTGGATTAATTAATCAACCTAAAAGCTGGTCAATAAATTAATTAATCAAAATTTCTTTTTTCACAACAGTGATTGATTAAGACAGTGATTATTTAAAACGGTTTCTAATTAAACCATTGATTAATTTTTCTTAATTGGGATAACTGATTGATTAAAGAGATGATTTAACCAGTCGGTAATATTGATTTACTGATGGGAGAATTGATTTGCAACTACATTTTGTAAGCAGAAATCCCCCCTTCAAAGTTTATCATTTTTGGTAAAGTGATTGATTGATATAAATATGAAAACAGACTTTTTGAAAGATTATTGATTTTTCCTTTGGTAGAGTTTTTGAATTGAGGCTTTTCTAAATTAACTGAAATAATTAGTAAAACTGTTTTGTACCTTATTTCAATATGGTTACTATTTCTACTTGGTTTTAAAGCAAAAAAAATGATTATGAAAGCTCTTCCAACTCTCCATAAAATTTCTTTCGTTTTGGAATAGAAATATATTTTATAGAGAAATATATATTGTTTATATTCTTATGAATAATTTTACCACAGTTCAGCCATATTACATAAAAGCCTCTTTGAACTTTCCACTATGAATATGTCCAAAAGGCTTGGATGCTTCAACATTGGATTTAATTAACCTAGGAAAATAAAATTTATTACATTTTTGCCTATTAAAAAAAAGTACTCTCAATAAAATGGGCAAAGTAAGGTTTTCATTTTATCAATTTCAAGTTAAATAAATGAATAAAGGAGTATACTGTATGAATAAAAGTTGAAACACAAGTTTTAATTAAAACTCCATTAATGGAATTAATTGCAAAAAAATGTTGTTTCAAATGGTTTATTTTTGAATCAAAAGTTTTACTCTGAAAAAATTATTATTTACTGTTTAATAATAAACTGGTGTATATTTACAATGAGTTAACAATAGCAACTATGAACTTTCCATACGGTTATGTACACTCGTAAAATCTTACTATGACAACATATAAATGTAACATACATAATATGTTATAAACAATTGTGGTGAATGTCAACAGTTATCGATAAAGATAAAATTAAAGAAATTAGTAAAAACATTCAATACATACTGTATGTTAAGTAAATTGGTGCCCTTCTTAATTAAGCCCAAATGTTGGAATTTATAATCCTTCTGTCAATTGATAACTTTATCAATTATTTTCTTAAGATTCAATTGTTAAAATTTGAAATAGATTTAACATGCCTCTTTTCTCAAACCTGAGAACCACATGATTAGTCAAATTTTATTTTTTTTTTCTTCAAGACTAAACTTTCATTTTGATTCGGCAATGAAAAGCAAGTCCAAAAATTCACTACTTACTTATTTTAATAAGTTAACCGAGCTAAAAAAATTGAATCTGATAAGAACCAATTTTTCATTAGATTCAGTTATTCAAATGAAAGAGATCTAATCAACAAAAGAAAAAAAAAATTGCTGATTTGAATGATTGTTTTTATCAAAATTTTTAAAAATATTTTCTACTGGCTAATACTTACTACCGCAATAGACTATTACTGCCAATAACACTACCATAAAAGTTTCTCATATATAAATGAAAGGTTGCAGGAAAATCCATTCTAAAAGTAGTCAGATCTTGCATAGAGTTAGGTAATTTTTAAAATATGTTGCAAATTTTAGAAAATAAAACTGAAAACTAAAGAATTCTGGTAAATCATTGTTTATTAATTTTATGAACATTTCATGGGCAGGCAAAATGTAGAAATCTTTCATTGGCTGAAATATTATTTAACATTGAAAAATTTGAACCCATACCTTTCACCTTAAAGGTTTTGATCTAAATAGATATCATATTATATTTGATAAGTTATTTGGCTTTCCAAAGTTTTTTTTTTGCCTTTAAGCTCAAGCTCTTTATTGCCATAATTAAGATTGCTGTGCAATGTTATTGGTAGCCGTAACTCCAAATCATCTGAACCGAAAGCTTATTTCAACTTTTTTTTAATATTTGCTTCTATAAAATTGGGTAGCGTACCGACAAGTTTCTAAAATAGCAAGAATAAAAATTAATATTATTGAAGCAATAATAATAAAAAATAAATTTGTCAATATACCTTTGAAACGAGAACAGGTTTATTACTTGGGCTTTAATACTCAAATCTCAACTATGAATTACATCAATTGCTTGTAAATGATAAATTCTGAATAAACTTATTTTTATATTGCATAAAGAAGCTTAGCAAAATTCCATATTGTTGATGAGATAAGAACATAGCAAAAATTTAAACACTTCCTATTTTTTCTAATAAAGGTATAAAAAACAAATTTTTGCAAATGTACCTTCATAACATAGAACTAAATTAAAGGAAAACTGAGTACTTTAGATCTATTTTTGATAATCATTTTGAACTATTTAAGTGCAAAGATTTTTCTTTCCTTTCTTCCAAAAAAGATAGCTTTAGTAAATTTACATACAAGAGGTAAAATTCTTATTACAATAAATTTTTTTTTGATTTTTTGTGTTTTTATTTATCTGGTAAACTATTTTAAAATTTAATATAGCAATCTAAATTGAGCAATTCTGGTAAAAAAATTTAAAAAAATATAAAAAAAATGAGTCACAGTTTAAGTGAGAAAAAAAGTCCTGAGTATTCTATCAATGAAGCATCAATATCAACAGCAAATGCTAGAGAAGAAATAAATATAGAGTCGAAACTTGCAGACAATGCTTTAGATAGAAGTTTAAAAGCAAGACATCTTTCACTTATTGCTATTTGTGGAGCTTTAGGTGTAGGTCTTTTAATTGGTACAGGTAAAGTATTAAAAAAGGCTGGACCTGGATCACTTTTTATAAGTTATAGTGTTGTTGGTTTCTTGGTCACAATTGTTATGACAGCCATTGGAGAAATGGCTACATACCTTCCAATGCGCCAGAGTTATACTGGTTATGCATCGAGATATGTTGATCCATGTTTAGGATTTGCTTTTGGTTGGACAGTTGCCTGTGGAAATTTATTATCTCCTGCCGATGAATTTGTAGCAGGTGCAATGGTTATGAATTACTGGGTACCAACAGATAAAGTAAATGCTGGTGTTTGGGTGGCAATCATGATTGTTATGGCAAGTATTATAAATTATTTTGGGATTAAATGGTATGGTGAAGTTGAATTTTGGATGTGTGCAGTTAAAATCATTGTCATTTTACTTTTAATGTTCTTAATGTTTATTTTGATGTTAGGTGGTGGCCCAGATCATGATAGAAAAGGATTCAGATATTGGAAAAATCCAGGTGCTTTTGCAGAATATAAAAGTGGAGATGTTCATATCACAGGCAGCACAGGAAAATTTGTTGCTTTTACTTCATCACTTGTTAATGCTGTTTTTGCCTATTTAGGTATAGAAGCAGTTGGTACTTTAGTTGGAGAAGCAGAAAATCCAAGAAGAAATATTCCAAGAGCAGTTAAGTTAAGTTTTTATCGTATTATTTTCTTTTATGTTGTTTGTACATTATTATTAGGTATGAATGTTGCTTATAATGATCCTTTATTAGCCACCGCTACTAGTTCAACAACTTCTGCAGCAGCTTCTCCTTTTGTTGTTGCTGTTAAAAATAGTAAGATTAATGGATTAGATCATTTCATTAATGCATCTCTTTTGCTTTTTTGTTTTTCTTCTGGTAATACTGGATATTATAATTGTTCAAGAACATTATATTCATTAGCTAATAGAGGTCAAGCTCCAAAAATATTTATGTATACTAATAAAAGAGGTGTTCCAGTTTATGCTTTAGCACTTGCAATAGCATTTAGTTTATTAGGATTTATGTGTGTTAAAGAAAATGCGGATACTATATTTGGATATTTTGTTTCATGTATTTCATCATTAGGTGTTATGAAATGGATTAGTGTATTATTAAGTCATATTGGATTTATGAATGCATTAAAAGCTCAAGGTATTGATAGAAATTCATTAATTTATAAAGCACCTTGTCAACCATATGCATCATATATTGGTTTATTTTTATGTATACTTATTGCTCTTATTAAAAATTTTACTGTTTTCCTTGGTGATGATTTTGATTATAAGTCTTTTATTACGGGATATATTGGTATACCACTTTATTTAGCTTTTACTTTGGGGTATAAATTTATAATGAAATCTAAAAGAGTGAAATCAAGTGAAGCAGATTTATTCACAGGAAAAGATATTATTGATAGAGAAGAAGAAGAATTTCTTCAAGTTAAAGAAGCTAAAAAAGCAGAAAGAAAAGAATCGGGAAAGAAAGATTTAACCTGGTTATATGAACACTCAATTGGATATATTATCTAAGAGTAATTTTCTAATAATTTTTGACTAATATTACGTTATTATTATACCAAACTTTGTCTAAGTTTTTACTTTACGTCGGTATACATTCACTCCTTTATGCTATTCAGTTCTGTTTTTTTTTCTCCATTTTTCAATTATATCCTCCAAGTTACTGTCAACACATTTTTTTATTAAACTTTTTATTATTATTAATATTATCATCAACCTATTATTGAGTATCCAAGTAAAAATTGTTTTATCAATCAATTTTGATTATATTGTTCAATTACATCCTTATCATAAAATTATCTATCAATCCATCCGAAAAATTATTATCAAATTCATCTAGATCATTTTACTATCTTTTTCAAAAAAATGCAATACTTAAGTAAATGATAAAACAAAGATATTTAAAACTCAAAACAACTTTATTTTTGGATTCAAATCTCAATCAAATCACTAGTCGCTCGCTTAATCAACCAATTTCAATTCTCTTTTGAATTTTGCTTATATTTGCTAAATTTTCTTTAGCAATACTTATTTATTTTTAATTTTTGCAATTACTTTATGATATTGCTTTTATATGGTCTCTTCTTTTTTTGCCCAGGAAAAGAAAAAGACTCATTATTTATTAAAAATCATATATGTAATACAGTATAATAACTGAACATTATTTTTATTGTATTATGGTTTATTATGATTTATTACGGTATATTATTCCTTCTTTTAGCTTTTATGCCAAGTCACTCGCTTAGATTGTTTTTATTTTCTTACTAGCCATTGAAGTGTTTATTGAATCTATTCTTTGAATGCTTTTGGTTTAAACCTTTTTATAAAATTTTTATAATACTTTTTTATAGTACTTTTTTATAAATCTTTTTGCAATTCTCTTGCAAATCTTTTAAAATTATATTTTTCATACTGTATGTATAAACTTCGATTAAATCGATCGAATTCGGCCAAGTTCCGACAAAATTATCTATTGCAAAATTATGGCAGGTGACTTCAAATAAAACCGACTTTTAGACCCCTTTTTAGTATAAACCCGCAGTGCTGGGTTTCGAATGCTGGTTTCTGTCACTGTGAGAAGTATCAAACTGACAGAACAGGCGTAACATTAAGTGCTGGGTGATAGCACAGAGGAATTGATAATGGATATCCAGAATTCGATTCAGCAAAATCTTTAGAATCAACAAAAGATTTTCAAAAAAAATAGTACAGTAGTATAAAAGTAATAATAGTAAGGATAATAAGAAATATAATAAGGAAATGTCTTTATTTTTCAAGGCCCCTTTGGATATTGAAGTAAGATTAGATGGAGAAGATACTCGTCAACATGTAGAAGTTAAGAATCGAAAGGGAAGAAAAGAAAAATTACCATTATATGAGGATGGTGAATCTGTTAAGGGGCAAGTTACAGTCAGAGTAAGGGATGGACGTAGAGTTGAACATCATGGTGTTAAAATTCAATTAATTGGTACAATTGAAACTCATACAGATGGTTTAAATAATGATAATTTTTTATATTTAGTTCAAGAATTATCATCACCTGCAGAATTAAAACATCCAGAAAATTATCATTTTGAATTTAAAAATGTTGAAAAACAATATGAAAGTTATAGAGGTACAAATGTTAGATTACGTTATTATTTAAAATGTATTGTTCAAAGAAAATCTGCAGATGTTGTAAGAGAAAAAGAATTATGGGTTTATGGTCATCAAATTCCACCAGACACTCCAACAAGTGTAAAAATGGATGTTGGTATAGAAGATTGTTTACATATTGAATTTGAATATTCTAAATCAAGATATTCTTTGAAAGATGTAATAGTTGGTAGAATTTATTTTCTTCTTGTAAGATTGAAAATTAAACATATGGAATTATCATTAATTAGAAGAGAAACTATAGGTACACCTCCAAATCAAGTTTCTGAATCTGAAACTTTAGTTAGATTTGAAATTATGGATGGTGCTCCAGTCAGAGGTGAAGCTATACCAATAAGATTATTCCTTGGAGGTTTTGATTTAACTCCAACTTTTAGAGATGTAAATAAAAAATTTTCAACAAGAACTTTTTTGAGTTTGGTATTAATCGATGAAGATGCAAGACGTTATTTCAAACAAAGTGAGATAATTCTTTATAGAGAATAATTGAATTGAATTGAATTGAATCGAATCGAATTGAATTGAATTGAATTGAATTGAATTGTATTGTATTGTATTGAATTGAATTGAATTGAATTGAATTGAAGTAATAAATCTTAGCTTTAACTAGTAATCTGAAATATACTTGTGTAGGTATGTAATAATTTCATGATGTAATGAAAAAAGAGACCCGAGTTTCTGGACTCGATTGCGATCCTTGATTTGGATAACTGTCAGGGTATTTTTGACTTAGTTGCTTGGTTTGTTATTAAATAATTTATTATTTCTTTATTTCTTTAGTTATTTCTTTAGCTATTTTAATATATAATCATGAAAAACAGTAGATTATTTCAAAATGAGTTCAAATGCAAATAAGGAAATTATAATTGATGAAAAAGATCCTGGTTATCCAAAATTAAAAGCTCCATATGTTAAATTATATACAATGGATACACCAAATGGTGTAAAAGTTTCAATTTTATTACAATTATTGAAAATTAAATATTATATAAGATATATTGGAATTTGGACTAATGTTCAAAAAGAAGATTGGTTTATCAATTTAAATCCAAATGGTAGAATTCCAACATTATCTCATGTTAATTCAAAAGGGGAAAGAATTTCAATTATGGAAAGTGGTGCAATAATGTTTTATATATGTGATAAATTTGATTTAAATTTCAAATATCATTTTAAATTTGGTAGTAAAGAATATTATGAATGTTTACAATGGTGTTTTTTTCAAACTGGTGGTATTGGACCAATGCAAGGTCAAGCTAATCATTTTTTAATATATTCAAAAGAAAAAATTCCATATGCAATTGAAAGATATTTAAAAGAAACTAAGAGATTATATAATGTTTTACAAATTCAATTAATTAAAAATAAAACTGGATATTTAGTTTCTAATCATTTATCAATTGCAGATATTATAAATTATGGTTGGGTTCAAGAATGTGGAGTTCTAAATATTGATTTAAAAAATGAATTTCCTATACTTTATAAATGGTTTAATTCAATTGATTTATTACCTGAAACTCAAATTGGGTTGAATGCAACTGCCAATTATAAACCAAATCAAATTAATATGAATTCTATCTAAATATTTTTTCCTTTCTCTAAATATAAGCTAAATATATATATATTATCTTATCTCTATCCATATACTTAAAAAAAATGAATAAAATATTAAAAAATATAAAAAATTAAAACTAAAAAATAATGGACGAGTCCGGAGTCGAACCGGAGACCTTCTGCATGCAAAGCAGACGCGCTACCAACTGCGCTACACGCCCATATATTATAAATAATATAAATGTCTTCCAAATAACAAAGTCACAAATTGACAAAAAAGAGGAACTTTTTGAATTTTTCTTGGCAGGCTAAAAACAAAGCCGACCCGGCTCCGAAGTGCCGCCAATCGATTTGAATCAAACGAAGTGAATAAATGATTGAATAATTGAATGAAATGGCAGTTAACGAATATAAATGATACCCTTTTTCTTTTTCAAGAAATTTGAAGTCTAACTCGAATAACTTATATTACTTTGGAAAGGATAACATGAACACTCTTTAGGAAAAGAGTATAACTAAAGAAAATACTGAATGGAAAGTTAAATGCTTTATTTTTTCCTTTTAAGTTTAGAGTGATATAATAATATCTTCATAGAATTAGTCAAAAAAATTGATTATGATTTCAAATAGTTTTCAAATTTATTAAAGAGAAAACATTTAACTAACCAATCTACTTCATTTCGAAAAATGTTTGATGATTTTATAGGAATTTTAGAAAAGAAAAACCTTCAAATAAATAATAATAATAATAGTAAGATTATTAACAATAAAGATGATAAAATAAATAAAGATGATAAAATAAATAATGATGATGAACATTTAAAATTAAATATAAATTTAGATGAGATTATAAATATTGATGAATTAAAAGATAAATTTTTAAATAAAGAAAATGAATCAACTAAATTATATTCAAAATATTTAATTCCAACAAAAGATAAAAATTTCTTCAATGAATTTCCAAGAAAATCTTCTGATTGGGATAATAATCATCATAATTTTAATAGTGATTTTGAACCATTTTTAAAATGGTTTCCAATTTTCAGTCAAAATTTTTTTATAATTAATTGGTTATATCCTAATTTTAAAAAAGATTTAAATTTATTCAATAAAATCGATAATAATAATATTATTATTAATGATAATGATGATAAATTAAAAATCTTATTTAATGCAAAACCAATTCCAACTAAATTTGAAAAAAAATTATGTTTCAATTTAAATGGTAATGGTTTATTTGATAAAAATGGTATTTGGTCTTGTTATTTTATAAATTATAAAAAATTATCAAAAAAATATAATTTAAATATTAATCAAAAAGATAAAATTTTATCTAATTTTATTAATGATAATAATAATAATAATAAAAATAATAATTACAATGAAGAGGTTCTTAATGGAAATAAAAATCTATACTTCACAACTTTTAATGATTTCTTAAAATGGTCTCATGATAATCATACTCATAATCTAAATCATAACCTCAATCATAATCATTCATAATTAATTCATATTCTACATCAAATAATCTATATTCCATACTTAGTTATATATTTCATATTCAAATTCTATTAATTATTCACAATAAACTCGTCGACGATTCAAATTTGATTGTTCATAACATTTATGCTTTTCGTTTTCAATCTATTTATTTTTTATTCATTATTTTCTATTTCAAGTATAAAACTATCTTTCACAACCTTTACATCTTTTATTAAATTTGTTCTTCTAGTACAATGATCAACCTTTATATTTCAATCGTGATAGCACTAGCACTTGATCAATGCCAAAAGTGAAATTTAGCTTATTTATTTATTACAGATATTCTTTATATAAAAAAGGTTTTCTTTCATCATAATTATCATCATCAGCAATCAATCAACTATTAAAAATTCAAACCTATTTCAAACTATCACAGGTAATAATAATAATAATAATACTAGTACTAATAATAATTTTTTCTTCCATATCTAATAATACAACTACTAATGATAAGAATCACCTAGATAATTATACAAATATCATTATTCCCAATAACAAAACAAGAAGATATGATTTTTTCTTTAAATTTTCATTTCTCAAATGATAAATCTAATGATTTAAAGAAAAATACCAACAATAGTGATAACAAAAATGAAAATTAAAACTTAAAGGTCCTGTATGTACAATCAAATTCTGTATTTTAATTCAATTAAAAAGGTAATACATCTACTAAAAAAATAGAAAAAAATGAAAATGAAAAAGTTGATGAAAAACCAAAAGAAAGTAAAGTTGAAGCAAAAAAATTAGTTTTTTTTTCTACACTTTATACTCCAATACAAATACAACCATTACTATTTTGAATAATACTGAAAACAACAATGATATATGTACTGGAAGAAATTGAATTTATAAAAAAATGTAGTTTATTAAAGCTCAATAAAGGAAATAAACAATCAAGATTTTTATTGAGAGCAGAAGAGTCTGACAGAACTTTGTATAATAGTTTCTCAAATAAAACAATTAATTATGACATTGTTGAAGAATATACTAAAGTTTCAACACTAATTGTTGATAAAGGTGGTAAACAGTCTTTTTATGTTCAAATGTTTTTATGTTAAGAGCTAAAGATTATAGTGAATTAATTAAAATGATGAGTATTGATCAAAGATTTTATTGAACACATTATTTATATTTTTCACTCTTTCTTTATGATTTACAATTTTTAATTTAGTCTTTCATTTTTTTTATCAATAATTGGATTATTATGTTAAACACGTATTTCCAAAAAAAATTTATTAATTCATTTCAATGAAATTCCATTTAATAAACAAACAAACAAGCTCTTTATATGAATTGAAGGAAACGTAGTTGATTGTATTTTCTCTTCATTGAATTAAAACAATAGGTTCATGACTATAGAAAAATCAATAAGTAAAAGTTAAAAGCACTTTAAGGGCCAATGTTGCTATATAGACTGAATATCGAAATGGAACACAAATTCTAAAATGTACCATTGGCCGCTTAACATTTTTATAAAAGCAACCAAAGTAAATAAGGTTGCAGTGAGATACAGTAAGGATAACCTTAATTAACCTTAAATTTTTCATTATATTAAATGAGAAATTGAGGTATTTTTTGTACTCAAATTGCTAAATTTCATTATTTCTTGTTCTTTTCAATTTTTAAAAATCATTTATGTTTACTTTATTTTTCATAGAGAATTTAGGTATTTTCCATGGTTTCTCAACTCAAGTATTTAATATTCAATATCTGAGAATCGACATAAAAAGAGTATTTTCCTTTAACAGGGTTCTTATTTTTTTATTTTAATTTATACATCATTAATAATTGATTTGATCAAGTCTAGTCAAAAACTTATGATTCTTAAAATTAACCTTTCAAATTTAATTTAGTTTTAAATACAAATATCAAAAAAAAAAAGATGAAAATGAATATGAATATGATAACGAATGAAAACAATTAATGAAAAATCTCAATATGCATATAAATTGATAAATAATGCTTTACTTCCAAATTTTAATGTTGAGGACTCAAAATTATTGATTAATGCACTATATTCCCCAAATAATTCTTACATCAGTCTTTTGCAGGAATCAAAAACTCAAATTTAAAGATATTTTTTTAATGATAAAATACAAATATAAAAAAGATCATTGACTCATGTTATTGGGATGTTTAATTTGTTTATTGATATGGATGAACACTTTTTAATGTCATATATATCCAAAATTTATGTACATTCCCTTATTGAAACTTTTTTTAGTAATGGATCAAAGTTTTTCAGAAATTTATCAAAATACATTTCTTCAATAATGGAAGATAAAGTTCAAATTGAAAATATCAATAATGATTTAAAACCAATTTTGTTAAAGTTTTTTTTTTGTGATTCTTTTAAAGTAAATTTTGATTTTTTTTATAAGTTTTCTTCTTCTAACTCACACTCCGGTAAAGATAAATTTATTGATAATTCTCGAGATAATACAACAAAAGACTTAATGAATTCACTTGGTCTATTATTGACTCTTGGGGATGATAATATAACTCTGGTGTGAAATTTTTATTTTTGAGCTCTTTCTTGGTTCCTTGAAAGTTTGCTTGAAAACTTTGGTTAAGACTTTAATTGTCATCATCATAAATTTTCCATTCTGATCAAATCAATAAAAAAGGCAGAAAATAGAATCAAAGAAGAGAGGGAAAATAAAAATGGTGTAAGATATCATTATTACTATTATTATGAACCAATGTATCTTGGTATGATTGCTATTTCAAAAAATCACTATAAATCAATTGTTCAATTAGCTTGATCAGCAAGAATTAATTATAAAAAAATTAGAACAAAAGCTTTTTTTCCACATTCCAAAGGAAATACCTCAAAGGGTTTGGATATCATGTTCCAGCTCCTGAAGAAGATGAACCAAACGATTTATGCCTTTTTGGTAAACAATATATCCCAATCGACATTTTTTCATAATCGAAAAATCAAAACCTTGATATGGTTAAAAACTGTCTTAAATTCATTTTACTTACTTTGTTTTATATACCAATTCACTTTATTTTATATAATTTAAAAGAGCATCGCTTTTATCATCATTTCACATATTCCAAGCTATATAATTTGACTCTTCAAGATCCTTAGAGACCCTTTTTTGCATTTTTATTCAAATCGTCATTTAAACTGCTAATAATATTGTCCATTTCATAATTTTAACCAATTTAATAAGTTTAAAGACAACTGTAAATGAAATTGCAATGTTATATTTTACATATTGTCCATTGACTGCTACTAATACCGTTGATTCATATATTACTTCTAGTACTGTATCTAAATTGGAAGTTTCTAAGTCAGTTATAAAATAAAGTTCTTGTCAAATAATGATTGCAAATCATTAATTGTTACAACTAAAGTAACTTCTTTATGTACTATAATTTCGAATGAAAAATTGATTCATATAACTTATTCTTCTTTTTACTGAAGCTTCAAATTTAAACATTGCAAGTTCTTCAGAGCATAAAATTACCTGCTCAAGCTTTACAGTTGATTCAAATTTAGGACCTTCAGGGACTTCAACAACATCAGATGCATTTAGTATTTAGTCAACTTTTAGTGATAAATAAGGATTTCATTTGATTGATTATTATTTGAAGTTATTTCAAATTTATACAGTTTTGCCCTGTCATTGTCGTATGATAGACTGGAAATGGGAAACCTCCTTACCTGCAATCCCTTTCAAAATCTGTACGTGGTTCATTGAAATACTCCAAAATTACTTCATAAATTTGACTTCTTGTATCCTCTTTTTTATTTTCTTTTCAAAGAATGAAAATTAAAAAAATTGATCAACAATGGATAAAATTGAGAAGACTTTCAATGTAAGATAGCTGGAAATAGAAAACAACACTTGTATCAAAGATTAATAATAACCTTTTTTTGAAAATTTTCTTTACCAGTTTTGTAAAATCTTGTAAGCTTTTCTGTTAGATGTTTTATTGCAAAGAGTAACTTGGAAGAGAAAATGAATATTCCTTTGGTTGAAAGTCAAAAAGATGTATTCGATACGTTTGAAAATAATAACGTTGATAAAGAAGTCAGTGAGGATTGTTACAATGAAATGGAAGAAATAACAAATTATATGTTTGTTTCTTCCGTGGAAAAATTTGTACAGAATAGTATTCATACTGTAATTTAAATTTTTTTTTTTACTTTGGTTATATTGACCAAGTTCATCTCCCTAATATCTTTTTTTTATTTAGATGACTTTTCTTGATGGAAATCTTCATTACATAATTTAAGCTCGTATTTTCTTGAATTAAAACCTTGTTTGCAAAACAATATTAATAATTTTTAGCATAAAGTTTGTTTATTGTGATTTGATATCATACTTTTATACTGAATATGCAATTTTTAAGCGATAACTAGCCTTTGTTTCATAATTTATTTTCAATTTAAATAAAAATTGATGATTAAGTTTAGATATCCATTGACACGAGGTTAGCTTAGGTATTGGAATTGCAAGTGAGGTAATGATTAAATTAATTCCAAGAAATTCTACAATTACAGGTAAATGAAATACCCGAAACTTTTTCAACCTCAACTTATGCTGATAATCAACATGACGTTTTAATTGAAGTATTTAAAGGTCAAATTTCTAGAATAAAGGATTATTATATATTAGGTAAATTTGAATTATCTAGTATTCATCCGACTTCAAGAGGTGTTCCTCGAATTGAAGTTACTTTTGATATTTATGATAATGATATATTAAATGTTTTTGCTTTAAAAAGCAGTACTGGTAAAACTCGAGAAATTATTATTACTATGGTTCCCCCATTTGTTGAAGAAGGATAATAATAATATAATTTGAGGTTTTAATTTTATTTTTGTTTTTTCATACATATTCTGTAAAGTAATAACGTTTTTCAATATTGTATTTTTTTGTTTGAAAAAAGTTAAAGAAAGGTTTATGCAAAGTAAAGTTTAAACAAATTCATAAGCAATTTATATTATATTATGAATCAATATATTTTTAATATTCAATTTTATAATCAAAAAACAATCAATTAAATATTTAATTCAATTCTTTTATTACATATGATATAAATATATACAATATATACAATAGTTTACATTCTACTTATATAAATATAAGTAAAATATAAAATGTACTGTAGATTTAAGTTCTTCTATTATCTGGATCTTGTTCAACTTCAGTAAAATCTAATAAAACTGTTGGTTTAAAAGGCCAATAACCAAAATATTCAACAACTTTATTCATTTGTAGTGGAGTTAAATCCTTGATTCTTATATCTAATAATGGTTTAATTTCATCTTCATTTTCAAACCATTCTAAAGCTCCAGGCCCTAATAAATTTAAATTTTCTTTTAATTTTCCAATAACTAATATACATAATTTTTTTGTAACAAATTCCCAATGATCTAAATCTATATTATGTGGTTTGGGGTTAATTTCAATTAAACATATATTTTTATTTCTTAATTGAGGTTTAACATAATCTTTATAATCTTCTGAGATTATATATGGATCAAATCTATATTTAAGATTTTCATCGATTCTTAATTTTTTTTCAGCAGATTCAGAAAGTGTTGAATTAATTAAGATTGAACTAGATTTTTTTCTTGAAATTTTTCCACTACTTTTTGTTGTACTTTTAGATGCTAATTTCATTTCAAAATCTGTAGTTGCAATTAAATTCATATCACTAAAAGTTTCTGCAAGTATTCCAGTTCTTGCTCTACCAATTTCTCCAGAACGTGCTAAAAGTTTTGAAGCTGTAGAAACAGTTACCCAAACTAACATTTTTACAGAACCATATTTTTGAAGCCAACTTTTATTTGCTATACAATTTAAATATTGAACAATTAATGCATTTCCAACATTTGAAGTTAAATTTGCAGTAATTAAAAACGAATTATGAATTTTATCAAATGGTTTTGAATCTGGAATGAAAAGTTTTTCTTTTTCAACTAAATCTGTATATGATTTCCAATTATAAGGATCTGCATCATATAATTTAAAACTTGCAAGATTTTCTTTTTCTCTTGAATTTTGGATAATTTTAATTTGATCAATTTGTGTTCGACTTTTATTCATTAAATAAAATTCTTTTGGTTTTAAAAAATTATATAAAGAACATTGAAAAGCTGGAAATGTTGAAAATAAATCTAAGATCTTAAGAGTAGGATCATGATCCAATTCACCATTTGATTTAACATTAGGAACATTATAAAGATCTTTTAAATGAGATAACTTAGTCTTAAATATATCATCGATCAATTCTTGATGTACAATACCATTTGTTCCAGATCTTCCACTTTGTTTAAATTGAGCAAGATAATCATTGTATAACAAAGGTTTAAATGCACGACCTAATATATCAAGAGCTTTCTTTGACATCTTTCATTGAAAGTCTTTATTTGATTTAATTCCTGGTTCGAGAATAATCAAATATTGAAAAAGTTCGAATAGAAATTGAATACAAAGTTAGCTTCAGTCAAATATCACTGTAGCTGGCTCGTATTAAAAAATTCGTTCAGCAAAAACTTTTTTTCCAGACCCACAAAACTGGCGTCAATAATTTACAGATTTTTACTTCCGACCGCGGATGGCTGTCATGGCGTCTTCCGTGGTTGCATGAAGCTGATCCGCCGGGAATCCGCCGCCAGCCTCTCGTTTTTTAGATTTGGTTTCTGGTTTTAAATTTGCCGAATTCGCTCGTTTCACACACCTTTTTTTTATTTGTTTGCGATTGAGCAACGATAAGCTTTGAAATGAATGAATGAAGAGAAGAGAAGAAATATATTGCAAGCTGAATGAGAATCAGAATTATCAATCATTAATCATTAATCATTAATCATCATAAATCTTAAAAGTTTCGGTTGCAATTGTTGAACCGAGTGAAGAAGAAAAGCCACTACTATTTAATCATTTGCTCATTTCAATTTCTAGCTCTTTTCTGGTTTTAATAACTTATCCAGATTTGGAAGAACAGTTCTCGAGGTACCATATTAACAGCAAATACACTTTCTTTAGGTTATTGATTTTACATCAGTCTGCTCCTTAGAAGCTGCCTCTTTTTCTTTCTTTTGCCTTGACTAACAAGTCATTAATTTTCATTAAAGGAAATCATATTAATAAATTTTGTAAATTAAATCTTAATTTAGGTGCTTTGCTGGTTAATATTCTGATTTTTGAAACAAATAAAAGAAAAATTTTGAAATTTGAACTGTTTGAGTAAATTATTCAAAAATCAAGGCTTTCAGAATCATTAATTGGTTAATTGGTTAATTGGTTAATTAAAAGCTGTTGAAATAATCATCATCTTACATATTTTGTTATTCTGGTTTAATTAACCATTCAAAAAGAAATCAATCTCACATATTTTCAATTTTTTTGACAACATAAATTAAATAATTCTGTCAAATATCATTTACTATTATCCAAATTATTATTGAAACAAATTCATTATAAAATATTTATTTTCAGATTCAAATTCAAATTCAGATTCATCTCATATATATTATGAATTTTTTCCTATAACATATTTAATCAAGTTTGCGAAAATAAATAAATTGGTCTTATCACTTATTTTAAAACCACAGTCTTTTTTTCTATATTTTTTTTTAAAAATATTCAATTTCAAATAACTTATATTCCATCTTTCTTTTTTTTTCCACCTTTTTTTCTTTTTCTTTTTCTTTCTCAATCATTATTCAATGATTTCCTCTAATTCAATTGATTCAAAAAAAAAATCTCATAAAAGAAGTTTATCATTACCTTCTTTCATAACTTCGAATAATAAAAATAATAATAAAAATAATATAAATGATATAAGAAAACAGCAAATTTCAAATTATAATAATATTAATGGTTTAAATAAAAAAATTAAATTATCTAAGGATAACTTTATTAATATCAATCATCATAGACATTCATCTTCAATTCAAAATAGTATAAGATCTGCAATTAAAAAAGATTCAATTAATTTTAAAAATCAATTTTATAAAATAAATAGAAAATCTTCTGTTTTTTGGAAAAATCTAAAAAAAAACGTTTATAATAAAAAAATTTCAATTAGTCAAAGTAACAGTATATCTAATGCCAATAATAAAACTAATATCAACAATGATATAAATCTAAAATTCAAGTTTCCTTGTGATAATAACAATTTTAATAATAATGGAAACAAAAGTCATAATATCCAAACAACTTTAAATCAAGATAATCTCAATTATTTCAATTATCTCAATTATTTCAATCAAAATGTAGAATCTTTTAGTAATATAAATTTAAATTCAAATATAGGTAATTTATCTGAAAAATTATCTCAGACAAGTTTAAACTCTTCATTTCAATTATATAATGCAAAAGATTCAAGCTTAAATACTCAAATTTCAAACTCTTTAAGTACTTTACCTTCAAGTCTGAATACTCAGAATTATAGTTTTGAAATAGAAGATAAATCAATGATCTCAACTCTCAAAAATAAAAATGCAAGTTCTTATGATATTATTAATCCCTTATATGATTCAAAGCTAGATCTTACTTCTAATAATAAATTAGAAAATAAGAATAAAAATAAATTTAAGCCCGTCAATATATTATTAGTGCCTGAATTATTGGTAGTAATTTTGTCCTATTTACCTTCCATCTTGAAATCTTCGAATAATATTCTTGAATGTCTTCTTGTTAATAGTTTATGGTATAAAATTTCAAAAAAACTATTATTCAAAGAATTAATCCTAAAATCTGATTATAGCTTTTATAAATTTTATAAATTACTAAATTTAAATACTGATACAAATGTTGATTTGAATACTGACTCAAAAACTATTCAATATTATAAAAATATGGTGAAAGATACCAAAAGTTTATCATTCAAAAAATTGAATAAAACAAAACAAAAAGAAGTCAATTTTTTACTAAATACATTAAAATTTAACAATATAACTTCATTGGAATTTTTTATTTGTTCAAGTGTATATGCTCCTTTAAATTTTTTTGACTTAAATAGATTTCTGAACTTAAGAACTTTAATTCTTTCTGGTTCTCAATCAAATCAATTAAATGATCAATTTTTTATCAGCATATCAAAAAAATTACCTTTTTTAGAGAAATTGGACATAAGAGCTTGTAATTATTTTACAGATAAGTCACTAATTGAAATATCTATCAATTGTCCAAATTTAAATTATCTTAATATCGGTAGATTTAATAATTGCAATAAACTAACTGATATTGGAATATCTGCAATTATTAAAAACTTAAAATGCCTAAAGGTTTTAGGATGTTCGGGTGCTTATATTAATGATAAAACAATTTGGAAAATAATTAAATATCAAAATAATAACCTAGAAAAATTATCAATCAATAATTGTGTTAAATTGACAAATTCCTCAATTCCTGAAATATTAGCATTTGACTATAGCTATAATTATTTACCTAAGTTGACGGTGTTAGAAATCAAATGCATTTTGAATTTCACAAATTTGAAATCCTTGATTAGGTTTAAAAACTATAGAGCATTAATTGGCAAACCAATACTTATAGAATTCTGTGAAGTCCTTAGAAAAAGAATAATAATGCAGGAAATTGAGCTAAACTTGAACACTTCCATTCAATTCCTTAATGACATTTCAGATTGGTGCAATGAAGTTGATGAAAACGATGTGAACAAAGATATGGATTATAGAAGATTGATAACAAAAAAAAATAATTTAACTCTCAACAATTAAAATTCAACACCCAGCTATTAGTACCTGCTCTCCTGCATATTCCAACTTTTCAACTTAATTATTAATATTTTTGCATATTTTTTTCATTTTTTTTTCATTACTTTTCAATTTACTCATTCTTGCTGAAAAATTGCTACTACATTCATAATTGCATTTACATTTACTTATAAAATCTCCTTTTTTGCTATCTTTAATTCTAGATATTTTGTATTTTAAAATACTATTTTCCTTTTTTTTTTGCTCTTCAAATAAAGATTTATATATAAATACATATCCATATTTCGACCATACAATTATAAACCTTATATAATTCTATATATTGACCTGCAATACAACTAAAAGGTGTTCTATGAAAAAAAGTTTACCAATTTTTCTTACATTGTTTTCTAACAAAAGCAATATTATGAAAATATCAAAAATATTCATACAACTCAGAAGATCCCTCAAATTTCTAAAATAACTCTACTATGCCCACTCAGTTTTCTGTCTTTTTCAACTCTTGATCTTCTTCTATCCTTTCTCAATAATGTCTCTAAAGCCTTTGAGCTTGAAAAGAGTTCCACGATATACTTTCTAGTACTAGCTTTATATTTCGAAGTTTCCAATAAATACATTGCTCCCGAAAACGTATTCACCTGGTCAAACTTTTCCTTGTACTTGTTATTTAAAACTGCTAGCATTTTGAATCCTTGATTCATTTGCATTGGCACAGACAAATATGTTATAGCCTGTAAAATTTTTTTGACTAGAGGGTCATTTGTTAGCATATTGCTCGAATTAGTATCATAGTAAACAGGAACTTTTTCATCCATTTCGCAGTCTCTATTATTATTCATATTTTCTTCTAAATCATTAGTATTATCATTATAATAATCATTATTACTGTCATTATCATTATTTTCATTATCATCATTATCATCATTATTATCATTATTTTCAGTATTTTTTGTAAAATCACTATTAAAAACAATATTGAAACCAGTGTCTGTATTTTCGTCGAAATGTTCCTTTTCATTTAAAGCACTATAATCTTTATGGGTATTTTCATCATCAGAAAATTCAATTGCAAAATCGTGATTTGAACTTTCCAAGGGCGAACAAATGTTGTTATCGTCATAAAGTTTTTTGGATTTATCAAGAAGTTCTGGTTCTGATGAATGAATATTGGTACCAATCTCTGGAAGTATACCAGGCTGTAACGCAGAATCATTAATATTTATGACGTCTTCATCGCTTATAAAGTCATCAACATCTGTTATAGCACCAGCAGATCCCTCTTCATCTGTTATATTTACTTGAGAAATTTTGTCAGATTCATTCAACTCATCCAAATCGCCATATTTATTTTCATCATCGGTTATTTCACTGTCAAGCTCATTTTCATAAGATTTAAAAGAGGAATTTCGATTAAATTGACTTTTCCTTTTTTCACTTTGCTTCTTTTTATTTGCCTCTGATTCATGGTCAGATATATCATCAAAGTCTTCCATTTTCATACTTTGCAATACCTTTTGCTTTTTATTGTTATTCGAATATCTAGCCTCAATAATATCAACATCGAAATATTCAGATAAATTTTTTGGTAGGCATATACCTATAGGCCTATTTAAAATATCAAAGGTCACTTCCCAATTGCATTCATCTAAACATTCAAATCCCTCTACAGTTGAAGAAATTAGTCCTAAAACAAAATAGGCAACACCCTTTAAACTCCACACTTCTGAGCACCGACAAATATTGACAATTATAGGTATTACCCCGGATTCATCAACTAATTCAATAGCGAGAGGTGATGAAGCAATATGCCCGATCGCCCATAAAGATCCTTTTAGTCTCAATATTTTGTTTGAATCTCTTTTCTCAGTTGCAAACCTTTCTATGGTATCAATAAATGATTGAAAATATGATGTTTTCAATAATAAATCTATTCCCTCGTTTGTTTTCACCAATTCTCCAAAAAAATGATGGGGCAATTTTTTAGCTTGAAAAAATTCATTATAATCTTCAAACAATTGAGCATCATCTTCATCACCTTGTATATTTTTATTGATATACCTATTTGGTCCAAAATTAGTATGTGTTATTTTTCTGGACTTATAAACTTTATTGATTCTAAACAACTGAAAAGGGGAATAAATTTCGTATAGAAGATTTTCAATATCAAGAGCATATAGCTCGTTTCTTTTATTAAGCCAATCATCCATTTCTCCTTCTATTAAATCGAACTCAGATAGATAACTGAATCCAATAGATGTAGATAAAAATCTTAATAGTAGGGGAGCTCCAATCATTCCTAATTGGTCTAACGAAGGCTTGTATTTTACAACTTCGTACATGTTTTCTGGGGTTTCACAATATGAGTCTAATATTTGGACTGCCTCATTACATACTTCTAAATCTTTATCAAACAATTGCGAAATTAATAAGTCAACTGCCCATTTTGAGCAAGATGGAATTCTTAATAAATCTCTTAAAAAATTTGTGCAAAAAAGTCGAACAGCTGTATCACATGAACATAAGGCTTTTGAAAAAATGATTCTCAAATGCCCTTGTTTTGAATAATCAAATTCAGGTAGAAAAGCTAAGATTAAATCTTCTCTGCCTCTTTGCTCTGTTATATGGTAAAGAATACTAAATATTTTCCATTTTGATAATAATTCTATTCCTTTATGATCAGAAGATAAAACACCCAACATCCTAAAGTATCCCCCACTTAAACTTTTGGCTATATTTTTTTTCGAAAAAATTGGATCATTTGCAGTTATATTACTATAAGGATCCACTTGGGCTAAACATTCTGCGATTTGAGGTAAAACTTTATTATCCTCCAAATACTTTAAACCTACTGCTGTAGATAAAAACATCTTGAATAAAGCACATCCTGCATCGATATATTTTTCTGTATCTTTTCCTTTTTTGATCGAAGAGAATCTTTTTTTGAAGGGCCGTAAAAAGGACATTAATCTTTTTATAAATTTTGTTGTCTTTATAGCTTCTTCGAGCTTCTTAGGATTTGTCAATGCCCCGTTAGCTAAATCTATTATAATATCAATCTTCCAAACCTCATAATTTTTGGTGCTTAACACATTAGAATCATATATAAGTTGTTTAAATTGCTGATCATCGATATTAGATGACATTTTCATTATTAAATCTTTATTGAATTTATTCAAAGAATTCAATAATATCGGGGGAATATTATAGGTTGTTCTATCTTTTCCATATTTTTTTGAGTAAGAGTCTATCTGAAAAGCAGTAGAAAATGGTGCTAATTGGTAATCTAAAAAATTTCTAGAGGTTTTCATTGCTTGATAATCATTATTTATGATTAAATTTGGTAATTCTTCGAAAACATCACTAAATTGTTTAGATAAAAGATTTGAAGAGAGCTGAAATAATTCAATTATTAAACATATTGATTTATTTTTATTTCTTTGATCAGTACTATTTACAGCAATATTCTCCAATCTTTTTGGTAACCCAGATTTAATCAAAATTGAAGTTAGCAATGCTGTATAATGATTAACTAAAGTTATTTGAGTATTTAAAGAGCTTGAAAGAGTTCCTTTTGTTAAACTTATATTTTTTTTATTTGGCTTATTTTTTATCATTTGTGGATTTTGTATTAAATTACCATTGTCAACACTCATATCTATATCAATTGTTTTTATAAAAGGTAAAGGCTTTAAATTTAGTATATCTAATATTATATCCATTATTGAATCTCTTAAATGAACATTATTATAAATTAAACAACTTATTAATACTTTTATGGGTTCGAAATCATTATATGAAAATGCAATTAAACCTGGAAAAGTTTTCAAAAAACTTGCAATTATGAAAACACTATTATTTAATTTATCAGTATTGAATTGAGTTTTATAAGTTAATAAATAAGTTAATAGATAATTTAAATCTCTACCATTTGATAGATATGCTCTATCTTTTGATAGATTTAAAACAGAAAGAATTGCAGAACCTGCGGTCGAAGTTAATTCAAAAGGTCCTTCAACTAAAATTTTCAATAAATATCTAAAACCCCTTGCTTCAAAAACCAAAGCAGGATTTAGAACAGATAATTCACACAAAGTTTCAATAGCAATTGTTCTTAGATCATCTTCATTATGATCACAAATTGAAATTATTGAACTTACAATTCCAACAGATAATTCAAAAGCTCCATTTTGAATTGAAAAATATTTTCTAATTAATTTTAAAGCTTGAATTCTTTCAATATTATTAAATGAGGAATTTTCTTCATTATTACATTTTGATAATGAAATAATTATAAAAAAATGAATTCTTAAAGAAATTATTAATCTTAGAGATTCTAAATCATTTATGAAATATCTTGAGATTCTAAAACCAGTTGCAATAACTTCTTTTGATTTACTTAATAAAAAAGATTGAATTTTATGACCTAATTGACTAAAAACTAATTCTTTTGTAACTTCAGGATATTTTTTAAATATTATAATTAATTCATTTGATTTTTCAACAATAAGTTCTGGAGAAGAAGATTTTTCTGAAATTGAAGATAAAATATCAGAAATTAATACAGTTGGACTTGAGAAATCTCTTGAATTATCTATTGAGTTTTCATTATCTGTTGGACTTATTGAACTGTGATTATCAATATCATTTAATGGATCTTGAGAATTTTGAAATTCATTTATACTAAAATGATCATTACTTGTATTTAAATTAAAGTTTGAATTTGAATTAATATATGTATTTGTATTCATATTTGTATTCGAATTTGAATTTGTAATTGTCATGGTATTTGAATTTGAATTTGAATTTGAATTTATATTTACATTTGAATTTGAATTTGAATTTGAATTTGAATTTGAGTTTGAATTTAAAATTGAAATTGAATTAAGATTAGGAGTTGAAATATGATGAGAATTAAAATTTAATAAAGATTTAGAATAATTTGGATTAAAATCAATTGGACTTATTGGAAAATTTAATAAACTTTGAGTTGGAGGTTTTAAAGAAATTGGAGGATAAATAAATGAATTTTTATTATTATTATTAATATTATTATCTTGTTGAATTTTCATTCTTTTTACAGCTTCAATTTTTCTTTCAATATTTATAATATTTCTATTTATATCATCTAATTGATTATTTGCATTTATCCTTCTTTCTATTAGAATATTATCATTATTAGAAACTTTTTTATTATCATGGTTGTCATGATAATCATGATATTCATGATCATCAAATTTTGTATTACTATAATCTATATCATTTGAACTTTCATTACTATCTGAATCAATATGAGGTTGAATTTGAGATTGAGATTCTAATTGAGGTTTTGATTTTGATTTCGATTTTGACTTTGATCTTGTTTTTATTTTTGATTTTATTGAAGTTTTAATTTCAGATTCAATTGCTTGTAAGAATTTTTCAGTACCATCTCTTAATTTTTTTTGTTTTTCTAATTTTTCAGATAATTCATTTAAATCATTATATGAAAACGAAGTTTTATTTTGTTTTATATTATTGGAAGGAAATTGATTACTTGTAGAACTTAGAATAGATTGACTTAAATTTGGAGATTGAAATTGTATCGGTATATTATTATTGTTAGATTTATTATTATTTGATGGATTATTATTGGATAAAGGTTGTAAAAGTTTTGAGGAAGCTAATGGAGGAGGTTGTTGAAATATTGGAGTTGATTGATGATCATTATTATTTTGATGAAAAGTTTTGAAAGATTTATTTGAATTTGAATTAGAATTTCTTTTTGAATAAGTTGAATTTATTGGAGGTAATAAAGTTGGAGTTTCTTCTAAAGTGTAAATATCCGAATTTAACTGATTTGCAATTTGAGTATCAATTGTCAAACTTTGAGGTAGTTTAAAATCATTATCAGTGAATGTTTTACTATTGAAATTATTATTAATATTATTATTATTATTATTATCATAAATGCTTTTCATATCTTGATTATATCGCTGCTGAGATTTTTCAATGTTATTATAATTTGATGCATTGTCGCTTATATTATCTTTATTATTATTATTCATCATTGAAATTGTGATTATCCTATAGATTGAATAATGTTATAGCTATTACAAGTTTAATTTTTCTTTTTTGATATCTATCTAAAATCGATTATTTTGATAATATTTGAACCAGTCTATATATTTATTTTCATTTCAAAGATTATTCTGTAATTCTTTTCTTGTTCTTTAAATGGTAAATGTTTAATTCTTATTTTAATTTCTGGAGTTATTTTAGGTCTTCAGAATCACAAGCTTCAAGTTTCGATAATAATTCATAAAACTTCAATAATCATGGTTTTTAAATCAAAATCAATGTCAAAACCAAACCAAAGCCAAAGCCAAGCTTCAAGCATCTAAAATTTAGTTTCAGGCCTCCAAAACGTCAACGTTCCTGATTCAGTCAAGTACCATTGAACTGGTTCTTTAAAGATATCCATATTAGTCCGGAATTGTTTGAAGCGGATAAAAATATGGATTTTTTAAAAACCTACTAAAGTATATCCATGCTTAAGGAAAAAAGCGGAATTAGGATTATCCGTAATTATGTGCTATTAGACAGCTAAAAGTCTGTTTATGTTACTTTCTGTATTGTATGCATGTTTTACACGGGACTTTGTTTTTGTGCGCATTTTTGATAATTTTGCGCTGGGTCTAACACAGGCAAGTGTTCTTACGTAATACTCGCTGCTCTGCTTAGTCACTCATTTGCAAGCAAATAAACAACAAACAAAACAAACCTCCTTGAAATTTGATATCCAATATTATCCAATATAATCCATTATCTAATATATTATCTATCTTCAATATATATATCAATAAATAAAGCAAAACCAAAGCAAGAGGTAATATATTTTCTTAAATTAAGGTGATTGCAGTTACAATAGACATTTTAGTGATTCCAATTAGAAAAGTGAATGTTTAAAAGCAAAGAGTTCTCATTTTGCACGTTAATCTTCAACAATTTCATCTCCATAATTTCAAATATTACGGTTTATTATATAATCAAAAACCAAAAAATTAAATAATTGCTGACTAACTAAATTTCAAATTCCATTTTATTATTTTAGTAAATCACTTCGCATAGATCATCTCAAAATAATTTAAAAATGGATGATATAGATCCAAGATTTAACGTTGTTAATGATAATGATAATGATGGCAATGGTAATGGCAATAATAATAATCTTTCTGAAAATGTGAATGTTAATATCGATGGTCATAGTAATCAATCTAATATAAATAGTCCAAATAACCTTAGTAATGAAGGTAATAATTCCAACAATGATTCTAATAACAACAATGAACCTGGTTTGAATAATATACAAGTGGATGAAAGTACATTTGCTGATGTTGCTGCTGTTGCTGTTGCCGTTGCTGCAAATTCTGTTCAAAACGATCAAAATACTCAAAGTAATAATAACATCGACAACAATATTACTGATAATATTGATAATGAAAATGTTTTAACTAATAATGAACTTGATGAGAATGACTTAAATAATGCAATTAATAGTATCAATAATAATAGAAATAATCAAATTAATGAAACTAATAATGATAATAATAATCAAATTAATGATAATAAAATCATAAAATCTTCAAATTCAAAAATTGCTAAACCTCAAAAGAAGAAAATTGATAAAGTCAAAAATTATATTGAGCAAAATTTAGTTAATCATATACAACATCAAATTGAAATTCAAAATCAAAACCAAAATCAAATTCAGAATGAAAATGAAAATGAGAATGAAAATGAAAATCAAGTTCATGACGAAAATCAAAATCGAGACTCCAATCAAGATTCCAATCAAGATTCAAATACCCAAAAAAACAATCCAGATAATCAACAACTAGTTTTATCAACAATCAATGATGACAATGATAATAGTAATGATAATGATAAAACCACTTTAAAAGATAATGAATTGCAATTACAAATTTCAAATAGAAATAATAATTCCTCTTTAGAACAACATTTTAATCAAATTACTCAAATTAATGATATTAATCAAATTTTTAAACCTTTAAATCCAACAAAAAGAGCTGCTCAAAATAGAAATGCTCAAAGAGCTTTTAGAAAAAGAAAAGAACAATATATTAAAGATCTTGAAGCTCAAGTAAGTAAAGTAAAATCTTTAGAAGAAGAAATTGATTATTTAAAAAAGGAAAATCAACAATTGAGAGATTATACTTTAGCTTTGCAATCTAAATTAATTAATGATATTAATCCTCCTTCAATAAAATTAGATAAATAATCAAAGTTTATCCATACTCTTCTATATCTATCCATATATACAGTATATGTTGTGTATCTTATTTTTACTTATTTTCACTTATGTCATCTGAATTTTCTCTATTTTTTTCTTGATTTTTTTTTTCCTTATTTCTTTCTTTTCTTCTTTTCGTATTTGTTATTATTTTTTAATATTATGACAGTTTTAGATTATTGATATCTATTTTTATTTGTAATAAAAATATTATTTGTAAAAGAAAATAAAATGTATTATATAACTGCAATTTTCTCAATTCAGTCCAAAAAACCACAAAATATAAATAATTAAGTAAATAAATAAATAAAGAAAAAGCTCAAAATGATTCAAATTTAAATGAAAGATAAAGTCTAAAAAAAAAAAGTGATTAGAGAACGTAATGAATGAAACTTATATAATAACAAATGTATAATGAAAAACGGGTAAAAAAAATGTATATAAGAGAAGTTTGAAAAAAAAAAAACTTGTATAAAATACAATTAGTGTAGATTTCTACTTTCCCACGATAATACTCCTAAATGGTTTGATGATTCAGTTATATGCAATCTCTCTTGATCACCTTTATCGATACCTGCTCCACCTGTAATTGATCTAACAATTCTTAACTTTTCTTCTTCATTTTGATCATCAAAATTAGTTTTTTCTCTTTTATATTCCGGCACATTTGGTGAATGGCCGACGGACATTCCAACTTTTACTAATGTTTCAATTTGAAGTTTTGAGTTATCAAGTAAATCTTCATCAAATTTCATAACATTTTCATTGAATATTGTTAAAATCGTTGATCCTCCAAATTTAAAATATCCAATTTCATCTCCTCTTTTAATTTCATCATTTTCATTTACAGTTAAAACTGTTGAGCCGACCATCATTGCTCCAACACAAATAAAAATAATAGTGCCAAACTCTTTAGTCTTTATAGGTATTATGACTCTAACATTTTCCCCATAAACATCTAACTCACTTCTAATTGCCATTGGATTAACAGTATAATATTCACCTTCGATATGTTCAGGTTTTCCAATTATTCCACTTACAGGTGAATGAAATCTATGATAATCTTGTGGTGCTAATCTTAATATACATAGAGAACAATTATTAAAATTATTATCGGATTTCTTATTTATTTTATTCCAGTTTTTTAGAACATCAGTATGTTTACCTGCCATTAATTTTTGAATTGAAAAATCTTTCCCTTTTATCCATAATTCTTGAGCAGAGTTTATCGATTCAAATGCTGATAATCTACAATCTGCACCAGAAACAACTATATTATCATTATCACCTTCAATCTTTCTTGCATTTGGTTTTAATTTTCTATAAAAGAATTCATTAAATGTTCTATAATTTTCAATACCTTCTAAAAGACATTCACTCAAATCTAAATGATGAAATTTAATAAAGCTGGGAATATCTTTAGCAGATTTTAAACTATCATTTTTCTTACCTTGTTTTAAAGACATTTTTTTTAGAGTTTTTTGTACAGCTTTTTTTTGAACATTACCTTTATATAATAACCTCATTCCCAATCTAACGTAAACTGACATTTTTTCTTCTAAAATTATACCCGAATTTCTATCTTGAACTAATATATTTGCATTATTACTTCCCAAAGCATATTTACCAAAACTTACTTTAATAAATGCTCTACTGTACCATCTTTTAGAAGCAAAACTTGGTGATACATAAGAAGCAGTTAATAATCTATCAACGGACCCAAAATCTTTTGATAAACAAATTGCAACATGAGTTACCGTATCAATATCAGATAAACTTGATAAATTATCCTGGCCACAAAATGGACAATTTTCTAATTTGATTAAAGTTTTTTTAGAAATTTGTCGAATTAATTCATCTAAAGTTCCATTGTAAATATTGTCAGAACTATTTCCTGAATTATTTTCAGAATTATTTCTTGAATTATTTGAGTTCTCACTTGAATTACTCAAACTAACATTACTATTATTTTCATTTTTATTAAAAAGATTATTGATATTATTACTATTATCACTATTATTCTTGAAGTCTGGGACAGGTAATGATATTTCATTAGTGATTAAAGTTTTATTAAATTTTTTATTTAGTTTATATTTGAATATATCTTCTAAAAAAAATATAACTTGATCAATAGTTAAAGAATTTTCATCATTTGATACTTGACTATTAGAAATTTTTTTATTAAATTTTAAGGATGAATAATTAATTAGATTGGAAATTGAAATTGAAGAGCCTAAAGAATCTAAAGCAGCTAATAATTCTAAAATTGAAAATTTTTGATCATCATTAAAATCAAATTGTTTTAAAATTTGATTCCAGAATAATAGTCTTAAATTTTCATAAGTGAAATATTTAATTTTGAAATTAATTTTTGATTTATATTTGTTTAAGTCTAATTTAGTTGAAGAGATAGTATGTAATAAATTTAAATTATAAGATTGAAATTGATTTTTTTTAGAATATATTGAGTTTTGATAATTTTTAATAATTTCATTTAAAGATATTGAAGAAGTACCCACAGTATCATGTAAAGAAATATTATCTTTATCGAATACATCAAATTGTAAAATAAAATTTTTTTCATTTTCATAGATTTCAAAAGATAAAGTTTCATTGAAAGTTGGATTCAAATTATGTTTTTTGTGTTTTGTTTTAAAAGTTTTTTTACCAAAAGATAAAATCACAAATGGATCCATATCAAAACCAGTTTTAAGGAAGTTTTTTAAAGGAGGTAAATCAGTACATGAATCAATTTGAATTATGATTGAACCTAAAATTTGTCTATTACTATTATTATTAATATTACTTGAAGTTTTTGAATTTTTAGAGATTTTCGAAGCTCTAGAAGCTTTAGATGATTTTGAAGTCTTTGAATTTTTTGAAGATTTTGATGAACTACTTAAATTACTTGTATTACTTACATTCGATAAATTAGATATATTAGATACATTTGAAATATTTGAAATATTGGATATATTACTTGAAGGGTTGATCATTAATTGTATAGGGTGATTATTAATATTGTTATTATTATTATTAATATTATTATTATTCGTATTGTTATTTTGAATATCCAAAGAGTTTTTTTTCTTTCTTTTTAAAGAGTTTGATTTTCTTAATTTATTTAAAGATAGAAAAGATTTTTTTGATTTGAATTGATTGTTATTTAAGTAAGTATCATTAAGATCAGAGCCTATATTAGCATTAGCATTAGTATTGATATTACTATCATTATCAATGTCAATATCAATATCTGTATCTGTATCATCCATTGATAAAACAGTTAATTGATTATTTAATTCTTTCAAAGTTGTATTATTCACATTTATTGAATTGAAAGAAGATATTGGAGATATTGGAATATGATTATTTTTATTGTTATTGCTATTGTTATTGTTATCGTTATTATTATTATTTTCTTCTTGAACAGTGTTGATAGTGATAGTTTTAGTTGATTCAGTGGTTAGAGAATTATTATTATTACTGAAATTACTTGTAGTGAAGTTAGTTATAAAATCAAAAGAATAAACGAAAAGATCATTAATTTTTAAAATTGAATTAATCTGATTATTTAGAATTAATTGATTATTTGATTCATTATTTGCATAAAAAGATTTAAATTCAATAAAATTTTCTTTAATTTTATTTAAAGTGAAAATATAATCATTTAGAATAATTTTTTTTTTTAAACTTAAATTAAAATTAATTTTTAAAAAACCATTGATTTTTGAATTTAAATTAAATTTATTGTAAAATGCTAAAGAGGATATATATAATTTAAATAATTTTATATTTGAGATTATTGAATAATTAATTTTATCAAATTGATGAGAATTATTTGATTTATTAAATTGTTCATCATTTTCATTAATATCATTAATATCATTTTCATTATTATCATTAGATTCATTAATTTTTTCAATTGAGTTAAAAATATTTAAAATATTTAATCTATATTCACCTAAATAATTATCATTATTTAAATTATCATATAGAATGAAATATAATATTGGTAATTTTGGAGTACCATTATTATTCAAAAAGAATTCTAAGCTGATTTGAAAAGACTGTAATTTATTTTTTGAATTATTATTTAGATTATAATATATAAATGGACTCACTGAATTATCATTAAAATCGGAATAATAAATATATAATACAGGGCCAATTGATTTTAATTTTGATATAGATTTTGGAATTGGTTTTGAATCAGAATTTGAATTCGAATTTGAATTCGAACTTGTCCTTTTCGATAAATTTGCAATTGATTTAACTTTTTTAATTGACTTTAATTTTGACTTCTTGGATACATTTGAAGTTGTAGAAGAGGTTGAAACTATTGAAGTTGGAGTTGTTGGAACATTTAAACTGTTCTGGGGAGAATTATAAGCGTTAATATTGATACTATTAATGGTGTTGGTGGTAGTTGTTGTGGGTGTTGTCGTAGTTGTAGTTGATGAATGTGTGTTATTGACAATAACATCAACGATATCATGTACATTTATGGTAAGTACCAAATCTGACATTTTGAGCCAGTTGAATAATTATAATGGAATATAATCTGAGATAAAGATACATTCAAGTTGAATTGAACACAGAATAGACACCAATTGGGAAAAGAAATTGGAGGGAAAAAAGAAAGAATATAAATAATAAATCAGATCAATTCAAATCAAAGTAAATCAAAGCAAAAACTAGATAAAATTAAACCAGATCAAATATAAAGAAAGGTTTAAAAAAATTTAAAAAGAGTAGCAGTAACAATAATAATAGCACAGCAATAATAATCTGGTAACTTTACGTAGCAGCTGAAGTAAAAGTATAAGCCAACATGGCTGGCTGGGCTCGGCTGTCCCACTGGCAGTTTTTCCTTCTCGGTGGTCAAACAAATAATCATAATCACATGATGCAATTTAAAACCACTGAAATGGGTGTTATGTATTTGAAAGTATACAAAAAACAGGAATACAGTAAAGTGCATACTACCATTTGTACGGTTGTAATGCATCCCGATGTATTTAATAAACCATTACACGTTTATATACCTTATTTCCATATTTGCGGATTTAATGTTGTTTGCAGTTTATTTTACAGTAACTGACAGCTATACACACTTACTAACATTAAAGTACACCAACTAGCATGTCCCCCAGTGCTGGTTTCTTAAAATTTTTTTTTCAGTTCTCAGAATTTGCAAATTGAAAAAAAGAAGCTTTAAATTATTTTATTTTAGTTGTTTTTGTTGTTTTTGTTATTGTTCTTAGAGATTGTTGACTTCACCAGATTATTAATCAAAGCTATTTATCTATCAAAGCTATTCATAGGATATATAATATTTAAATCAAAAGGTTTAACTATTCCTTAAGGTGATATTCCTTTCAGCGGTTTTCAACTAAAAAGATTCCATTCAACTGTTCTGCTCCTATTCCCAATTACCAATTTATCTTCAATATTTAATTTCAAATTCTTCACTCAATCAATTACTTTTATTATTTTCAAATATAAAAAATATGTTACAAATAGGAAAAAGACAGATTTCTGATTTGGATAATTCAAACAATCACAAAAACTTTCCAAATAATATCAATAGTACTACTAATAATAATAGCAAAGATAATAGTAATTCTAATTCTATAAATATTACTGAAAATATAATGAATAGTAATGATTTATGTTCAATTCCAAAAAAAAAAAGGTTATCAACTAATATATTAACAAATCAAATAAGCCTTGATGATTCAATTGATAAAAATTCAAAAGAATTTATATTCAATAATAAATTATATTCAAATTATATTAATCAAATTTTTACTCAATTTGACTTAAAAAATTATACTCCAATAAATGAATTAATAACAAAATTATCTTCAATTAATATTAATAAAATTTCAAATTTAAATTTATACTTAATTTTAAAACATTTGTCATTAAATATCTCAAAATTTGATAACTCAAATATTTATATAAATAATTTAATTTTTAATATATTAAAATTATCTTCAATTTTAATTAAAAAAGATTTAGCTTTTATAAATAAAATTTTTATAAACTTTTTAATAATTTTATTAACTTCATTACCAAAATGGTTTAATGAAGTTTTAAATTTTCTTATTTTAGATTTTAAAAAATTTAATTATTCAAATTTACTAAATATTCATCATATTTTAATTAATTATATTTTAAAAATTATGCCATTACAAATCTTGAATTTGAATAAAATTATTATAAGAAACTTTCCAAATTTAAAATATTTATCACTTGATAAAAATTCTCTAAATCAAGTTTTAAATTATTTATCAAATTTATTTTATATATTGAATAATAATATAGATTTATCTCTACAAATTTACACAATCATTTTTCAACAATTAATTCATCTAGATTTAGAATTAACTAATTATTTAGATTCAAATGAAGATTTTGATATGGATGATCAAGATATCGATCAAGATATTGACGAAAAAGACATTGAACAGGACATTGATCAAGAAAAGGATCAAGAACAAATGGATGATGCGGTTGATAATCTTAATAATGAAACCAAAACTGTCAGATTTGATCTAAATAAAGACAAAAACGATGCTAACGAGGACGATGATGATGATGATGATGATGATGATGATGATGAGAATTTATCAGAAATTGAAGAATATATAGAAGATGATGAAGAAAATATAAATCAATTGATTTCTTCAAAATTAAATAATTTAGACTCAATAATTTTATTAATTTTGAAAAATTTTAAAGATAATACAACTTTTAAAAAAAATTTAAATTATAATTGGTCATTAATTCTATCAATTTTTAAATCTTATATTTTAAATACAAATAATTCAAAATCTATCCAATTTATCTTATTTTTTTTAACTCAAAATAATCCAATTTTAATTGATTCATTTCTAGTTTTTTTAATTGATTTATCTTTTTCAAATATCAATCTAAATTTAAAAATTAAATCAATTCAATATCTTTCTAGTTTTATTTCAAGAGGTTCAAAAATAAATAAAAATCAAATTATTTTTATATTATCTTATTTAATTCAATGGTTAAATAACTATTTAATTCAAAGAGAATTTGAAATTAATGATGGTAATGGTGGTATGGATAGATTTAAACTATTTTATTCCGTATTTCAAGCAATTTTATATATATTCTGTTTTAGATTTCCAATTTTAAAAAAAGATTTAAATAATCAAGATAATGAGATAAATTCAAGTTCAAATTCCAATTCTAGCTCAGAATGGGAATTGGATTTAGATAAATTTTTTCAAAATTTGATAATGAGTAAGTTTAATCCATTAAAATATTGTAATGAAACTGTAGTTTCAATGTTTGCAAAAATTGCTTATAAAGAAAATATATGTTACTGCTTTTCAATAATTGAGCAAAATAAAAGAGACTCATTAAATTCAAATTTGAATTTAGATCAAGAGAATTCAAACTCAAACTTGAACTTCAATTCAAAGTCAGTTTTAGGTTCAAATTCAAATCCAAATTCGAAGAATATCTCATTTCCAAACTCAAAATTAAATTTAACTTCTAAAAATCATAATAATAATCTAGTTTTTTATTCAAAACAAGAATTTTTGGATTTACTTTCATACTTTCCATTTGATCCTTTAATCTTGAAGAAATCTAAAAAATTTATAAAGGATTATTATATTGAATGGAATGATATCTCAAAGCATTACAGTAATCAATATGAAGACTGATTTTATTAAAAACAATTTTTTTCCAAAATAAAACAAGCATACATTTTTATTCATTAACTTATTTAAGTCATTCAAGTCATTTTACTCATATAATTTATTTTACTCATTTTGACTCCTTTTGTCGTATTCTTTATTATTTGATTCATTCATTTCGTATTAAATTAGTTAATCATCAAAGTTACTTTATATTTATTCATTAAAAATAATTGATTATCTTTGTTTATGTCTGTTTGTCTGTTGTCTTAATACTTTTATAAATTACCTTAAATATCGTCAATAATAATAATTTAAAATCTGATATACACACTTTGGTTTCAGTATTTCAGTTTAATTTAGACTCTGGAACTAAAATATGTTTTAGGCTTAGCTACAGGTAAAAAATATTGGGTAATGTTAACTGGTTAATCAATAGCAACAAACAACAATAAAATTTAAAAAATATAGTGGTGTTCTTTTAAAATTACTTATTATCTTATTTTCAATTCATAGACTTTTATACATGATAAATAAATAATAATTACTTTTAAAACATATTTATAAATTGAATGTCTGTGATATAAATACAGGATGTGAAATGACTAAAATAAACGATAAAACAATAAAACATGAGAAAAGCTCTTAAATGAAAACAAAGTGATAATCTGAAATATTAATCAAAAGATAAAGTTAAACAAAATAAAAAAACATTAAACTTTAATGAAATTTATCTATGCCATAAAAGATACTAAATAATATCGAATGATAAATGATTTGAACAAAGCAAAAAAAATAAAAAAAAAGTTGTTATAAAAGTTATGAACGTCATAAGAATTATTAAGGTTGGAAAAAAATGATAATTTGTCCTAAAAAGAAGTCAAAAAGCAAACCACTAAACTTGAATTATTCTAGGCACATTACAAGGTTTTATGCACTCATTTTCTTCTTAAATTTATATAAAAACATCATTATTATTAGTTTTCATAATTACATATATTGAAAGAAGAATGGTACACAAAAAAATAGTTTTTACAATTCAATATACCTATTTTTGAACCGTCACATTTTCTTATACTTATACCAGGGAAAAGTTTATAAGAATTAGTTGTTGGATTATATGTTGTAGCATGTTTAAAGCAAAAAAATTGGCCTTCGTTTGTATTTAAAAAGCATCTTCCTGAACAGATCAATTCTTCACAATTAGGATTTCTACATTCTCTATAATGATAAAAAAAATCTTCACAGCCTAAATGCTGAAAGTATTTTGAACATGAACAGCAATATAAGTTTTCAAAAGGGAGTAATTCACTGAATTTTTCTTTAAGTTTCGTTTTTTCATCATTTCTATTATTGTTATTGTTATTGTTATTATTATTTCTATTGTTGTTATTATTGTTATTGTTGTTGGTTTGATTTATATTATTGATATTATCATAATCAATGATTCTGTTCATCATATAATGGTAATTATCAATTGAGCTATCAATGTTATTATTATTTTGGGGTAATGCTGAGTGAAACCCTTCTTTATTAATTTGAAGATTCACTGAATTCACATACATGACTTTAGAATTTGAGTAAGTGAATTATTTATAATGATATAATTAAATAGATTGAATTATATAGGAAAATTGTTTAGTATTTATACTAATAGATAATTGAATAAAATAATGTTATAATCAGATAATTTAACAATTAGCAGTTGTTTGAGTAGTTGAATATTTGAATATTTGAATTTGAAAAATTGAAAAATGGAAGTCAAAATAATATTATTTTAGTTATTTTCAAAAATTAAATAAATTTTGATAAAAAAACAAGTAATAACCGATAAATTTATATTAAAAAATATTTTTTTTTTTGTTTGATTTGTTTTAGGTTAATTTATGAATATGATTTTTAGTATTCATAATTCCAAAGAACTAAATCGTATTAAAAACATAAATTATAGAGAAAATTTAAGAGGTGTAGAAAAAACTAAGTAAATTTTTGATGATTTTTTGAACATTTTTGAAAAAGAGATATTTTCATTTGACTTGAAATAAAAAATAAAAAAAAAGAGTTTTTGAACTATAATTGTTTGAAATTACTTTTTATTTTTTTCTTTATATGTTTAAACTTAACGTTGTCTGATTATACTGAACTTAAGAGAAATACTTTTAATGAGCAATGATTTGAGGTTATTGAAAATGTTGGTGATTATGAAGAAGAATAAGAAGATGAAGAAGATTTAAAAAGTGTTTGAAATGAATATCACGATGATGGAAATATGTGTACTTTTAAACGAAGACTTATACATTATTTGGATTATTGAATAGTTTGTTTGAGTACAATTATATGAGTTTTCTGCAATATTCTGTCTTGTCATAATTGAATCATATTATTATTATGCAAAGAAGATTTTTTTTTTTTGTTTGTTTGAAATAATATTTTATTTAATGTGAAATGTAAAATAATTAAGATAATTTTGTAAGTTCATAATGACATAAATTGATGGATTCATAATTTCATAATGTCATGAATTGCTAATTTCACCATCCTTGATTTGAGCAATCGTTTTGGAAAGTTGAAAGTTTTTATTTAAGTTGTTTTTAATTATAATTCAATTAAAGGTTATTGAATATATGAAGAGAAAGTATAATTCAATATAGAATTTCAGAGATAAAATATTATTTACTTTTATTTTGGAGTTGATTATTGGTAATAATCAAATATAAATGGTGATAAAAGAAGATGATTAAAGATGATTCAACAACATTGGAAACTTACTTTTTCATCTTTTCAATAACAGAAGTTCAAATTTAAATAAAACTTTGCTGTATTTTAGGAAAAAGAAGATGGAATAACGTTAGTTAGATAACTGTCTTAAAAGAAGAGTTTCTTCCCAAAGTTTCCAAAAATCAAGAGAAAATTCAAAAAGAAAAAAAAAAATCCCCTCAGATAAAAAGAGAAATACAAAGAAAAGAAAAGAAACGACAAAAAAAAACGACAAAAAAAAAGGGCATATGCCAATATTATATTAATATTAGTATTAGTGGCATATACGACATAGTTCTGGAATTAGAACTCCCAGACGCAGGAACAAAGCTCTTCCTGCAGTTGGATTACAATTTTGCGGAGTGTCCCGTGAGGACCCAAACTATGCACACTACACTGCAGTACTGTACTTTATTTGTGGTGGAGTTACAACAAAAATAGTGTTACTATGGCGATTAGACCTAAAACCTCGGAGATAACGAGATTCATGTTGTTGCCAGTAACAACTGATTAACAACTAGCGAAAAATCTAAACAACTTATCAGAAACACAAAGAAAAACAGAATTTATGGTATTTGAGTGGTATTTGAAAACAGGTTGTATTCGGCGGTATCATTTTAACTAGTGAAAGGTTTATGCTTCACGTGCAAACAAAATCGCGTCCCTGAAAAAAAAGGAAATTATATTAACGTTACATCATTTTTAGAGGATCCGAACAGTTTAGAAAGCTGGAGCAAATATATCAGACTAAAAAACAAAAATATTAAGCTATCGTTAAAAATTTCCCTAGTTTTTTTAGATTAAGATTTGAAACTTTAAACCAAGTAGACCTTACAAAAGCGGAAAGAAAATTTTACCGAATTATTTAAATATAGGTTCCATGAGATTGGCTTTTGATTGGCTAGAGCTCAAAAAATGTCCTAAATGAATGGATTTTTCAGAGATTGAATAGAAATATATAGGTTAATAATTAAATAAAAACAATTGAAATCCGTGATAGTTTAGTGGCTAGAATTACCGCTTGTCGCGTGGTAGACCGGGGTTCAATTCCCCGTCGCGGAGTTTATTTTTTTTTTTAGTTTTTTAGAATTTTAGTTTATTAGTTTCTTTCTTTTATTGTTGTTTTGAGAGATAGAAGATATCTAAGGTTTTTAAATAGCTTCAATAAGCTCGATTTATTATCGAGTTAAAATAAAGAAAAGCAATTTTAGTTTCTAAATATAAAATGTAAAACATAAAATATTAATATACAAACTAGATAGTAATAATTGTAGTTTAGTAAATATTGAGTATTTTAAAAAAAAAAGTACAAAATACAATAATAATTGCAGCAAGAACAATAAGCTTTCAAATTCTCAAAAGTGTAATAACAAATTGAGAAATGATTTATTTCTTCTTGAATCAATCGAAAAATTCCAAACAAATAAAATTTTAATTATTAAATTCTAAACATTAAATAGATTAAAGAATTACTTCTAGAATGTGGATATAAAGGGATGAAAAGTATTTGCTATATGGTTATAGAACTCAATATTGGCTGCTAAATTAGAATATTCGAATATATTTATATAAAGATAAACTATTCAAGTGGTTATCTATTTACTTATTATCAATCCAAGAAATGAATTCTTAACTATGTAAAATAAGTGCGCTACTTAAATTCTAGAATGTCGGGCTATGGTTCCGTAAATAAATTACGAGCCATGCTTCTTGGTGCCTTTCTTTCCGCAGCAAAGCTTAATTCCCTTGTATTGCCCCAACTTCACCAGAGTATACCGCTATTGCGTTGGCGAAGTTTTCATAATTGCGCCGACATTACGCCGCTATTCCTCGTTGAACAACTTCAGATATTGCGTTTCGGATTATGCGCTTCACAAAATGAGTTTCAGGAAATGCGCGGTGCGTGAATCGCCCCAGGGCTGTGGTTTTGCATTGGTGAAAATAGCAGACTGCAGCTACCTGTGGCTGTAGATTTGGTGCTGTGCCCAGTGCTGCGTAGAATCTGCAGCTTGGCCTGGCTCTCTGTACACGATTGTCTATTTGGTCTCGAGGCCTGTCCATTTGGTTCAGTTTGTGAAAGTTGTTCAGGGTGTATTCCCATAGTTAAAGGCTGTTACTTCCACAGAGCGAGTACAAATCCGTGGACAGCCCCTCTTTGTTGGCTCTCCTTTGCCCAATTCGTAATTTGAAGAAGCGTTTTAAGCCAGACGAACTTAAGATCTCTTACAATCTTATTCAGTCTCTTGTTCCTCACTCTTTTCCCATTTCTTCATTTATCCAGTGTCTATTCAAACAATGCTTTATTTCAATTGACCATTGAATAAATAAATAAAGAATAAAGAATAAAGAATAATAACAAATTGGAGAAATTAGAAAAAGACAGGAAGAATAATATTCTAATTGAAAAAGAAACCCATTATGATTAAATATACATTATTCCTATTAACTTATTATTTTCTCCTTTTTCAAAAAATTCGTAGTCTAGTTTTTTACAGTCTGCAATTTTGAAGTAAATTACGAGCATGAAATTTGCAAAATTTATGAAATAACCAATACTTTTACTATGAAAAAAAGAATGCTATGAAAATAATACAAAGTTATCGTGTCGCAGCTGGCATGCAAATATATTACAAAATAATTCACTCTGAACTAAATTTAACTTTTATAATAATTATTTCCCAGTATTTTGTAAAGAATACTACTGTACTAACTGATACTTGATTTGAAATAAGACCTCCTACGGATAATTAATCCATAATATTTTATAGCAATAATTATTCTAATCTAATGAATCTTTTCAGATTTTTTGTATAAATTCATTGAATTCTTCCTTTTTTTTAAAAAAAGATTTATTTTCCTTTATTATTCTCAAATTTGAATCAAATCATTCATTACATATCATTATTTAATAAACTTATTAATACAAACAATATCAATAATGTCTTTCAATAATAATTCAGATAATTGTAAGTATTACATTCAATTTCAAATTCCAATTTCAATCCCAATTTTTACTTCAATAACTAACAGTCGTTTAATAGTCGAATATGATTTAGAAATCATTCAACAACCTGAAAAGGGTAGAATGAGTGGGTTGGGTGATAAAGATAGAAGATATATATCTCCACCTCCATGTATTAAATTAAATGTTAAAGATAAATTTTCAAAAAAAAATATTCCAATAAATCAATTTTCGAACAAATATTTTTTTATTTGTATTGTTACTTTATATGATCCTGAATCAATGAAAGATTTAACAATTATTAATTCAATTCCTCAAAATAAAAGAAAAAGAAAAAATTTAAATAAAAATTTAAAATCTAATTTAAAAAAAAATTCAGTTTCAAGATCAAGTATATCTTCTTCAAATAGTATATTTAGTATAAATGATAATGATAATAATAATATTACTCCAAGAAGTAGTATTTCTTCAAATGATGATGATATTGATAACTTTAACTGTAATAATAACAATAGTAATGGCCTAAATACATTAATATATGATAATAATAATGAAGAAATGGATTCTAAAAATGGTCCAATAAGGAATCTTAATGGTGAAATTATAAAAAATGGTGTAATTTTAGAGGATATAAAAAAACAACAAGGAATTTGGTTTATTTTTCCTGAATTAACAATTAGAATCCAAGGTACTTTTAAATTAAAATTTACTTTATTTAAAATTGAAAATATTGAAAAATTTTTAAGTCAATCATTAAATAATAATCTTAATATTAATACAATTCAATCAATTTGTGAAACATATTCAAATAATTTTAAAATTTTTATACCAAAAGAATTTCCTGGAGTTTCTAAAAGTACTGAATTAAGTAAATGTTTTGCAAATCAAGGAATTAAAATTCCAATAAGAAATTCAGAAAGAAAAAATTCAATATCTTCAAAAAAAAGAAAACTAAACCCTATTAAAAGAAATCAAAAAAGTCAATTGAATCAAATAAATAATGTAAATCATATAAGTCAAATAAATTCTATCAGCAAAATGAATGAACTCAATCATTTGAAACGTTTTGAAGGCAAAATAATTAATAATAATAGTTTTAATATTAATAATAATGATGATTGTTTAGATTTTTTAAATTTTGATTAAATTTCTGTTAAATTTCCATAAAACAATAATTTTAAAGACTATTTTATTTCCAACTGTGTACAATTTAATTTTTTCTTTTTTTTTTTGTTTCATTTAATTTATGCTTTACTTACAATACTTTTAATTTCCTTTTATTTTATTTTATTCCATTGTATATCAGTTTCTTCTATTTGCTTTCGCTTTTAATTTGGTTATTTTCTTTGGGCTACTTTTTTATCATTTTATATATATGGTTTTATAATTATTCATTTTTTTTTCAAATATATTGAAGAATTTGAGCTTTTCTCAAAATAAATAATTTTGATTACGAATAATCGATAAGTTGTAGTAAGTTAAGTTAAGTGAAAGCAGTTTTTTCAATTTGAGTTTATGTGGGAAAAAAAGTATGAAGGAGATAAGAAAATAACAAAAATGAAGAAAGCTGGAAGAAATGTGAAAGAAAGATTTAGGAAAGGCTAAATTCCTTTACAACAACTTTACATTTCTCTTCAGAAGCAATAAGTCGATTAAATCAAACTTGGTTAGTAAGTATTCTTTTATAAAAAAAAGTTGCTTTCACAAATTACAAAGTGCACTTTTTCTGATAATGATTTAAACTGATTAGGTGTTTTAAGGCTTTACGTTAACTCCGACGATGGATTTCTAAAAACTAAAAATTATTGAGGGTAAACACTTCAGATTCTATTCAATACTATTTAATCTGGGCCGAATACTCTGAAAAGGCAGTTGATTACCTCCCTTCATTTTACGCGTTACTGGAGTCTTTCAAATACGAGGAGCCTCGAAAACAGCAAAAAAAAAAATGTGCACATTATATATGTTTTGTGTGCGTCGTGTTATTTTTGTGTGCATTTTGTTAAAGATGCGTGCGCAAATTAAACAACGCAGAACGCTGTAATACAGCAGTACACTGCGCAAAAGTTGTACATTTTAGTTTTGTACGCCAAAATAAACAAGTGCAGCACGCGTTTCTCGGTTTTAATTCAAAAAGCGCTATTGAAAACTGTATAGCGCAAAAAGTGAGCCAACCAGTTTTTGATGAAGACGCTTAGTTAAGTACTACTGAAACTTTAAAACTTCTAAAAAATAAGCTTTTTATGCATTTAAAAGCAGATAGTCATTCAGGATCTGTGTACACAAAATCACACTCCACTTAAAGAGTAGGATCACTCGAGTGATCCGCTCCGCTGTTCCATTTTAAAAAAATGAAATACCTGTAATTGTCAAGACGCGTGCGGATGTTGTCTGACGCTGAAAGTTGATGGAATTTGGGAATGTAGTTCCAGTACCAGCCTGATGGTCTCGACCACTGCTCTGGCAGCACTCTTGCTTTGTCGCTAACTTCCTATTCCAGACACTTCATTACCCCAAAAATAGAAGCTTGCCGGGGGATGAAAATATTTATCGCTGCTGTTTCAAAAGAAAGCAAAAATCGAAAAAAAAAAACATTTTTCAATAAGTTCTTTCTGATATTCAAATTGCCAAAAATTATCAAATGTTGTCCAAATATGAATGTTAATGTCGGGTGTAAAATGATCCAATTGAAATTAAACGTAGTCAATGTGTTTGAAACTCAAATTTGATTATTTCAATAAAATGAAACAAAAAATCGAATCAGGAAAGTAGTCACATCACATGACTCCGAGGGTGTTTTTATGTCTTTAAGTTTTCAAAGGGAAATTTGCTGTTAATCAATAAATTATTAACTATGACGATGTTTATTGAAATTTGTAACAATGCCAATCAATGTCTTAAAAATAAATTGTAATACAATTCATTGATAATAATTATTTGAGTAATTTTATATTTTATGACTGTTGTTTCTGGGAAATTCTCTTCAACTATTGTTGGAGCTTTAGCTTGTCAAAAAGATTCTTATCTTAAAACATTTAAAACTATTGTTGTTGATTGTCAAGAAAGAAAAAAAATTGAAACTCCATCAAATGGTAAAAAAAATAAGTCAAAAAACAAATCAAAAAATCAATCAAAGAATCCATCAAATGAATCAGAAACTGAAATTATAAAACCTATATATGAAATTGAATTAAAAGATACTATTTTATTTCCTGAAGGTGGTGGTCAACCTTCAGATGAAGGAACTATAATAAATCTTGAAAATTGTAATGAAATACCTGTTTTTAAAATTGAAAGAGTTGGTTTAATTGCAAAACATTTAACAAATCAATTCATTAATCCAAATACAAAAGTTGAATTGAAATTAAATTGGGAAAAACGTTTTGATTTCATGCAACAACATACTGGTCAACATTTATTATCTGCAATTTTAGATAAATCAAATTTAAATACTTTAAGTTGGAAAATGGGTTTAAATAATTCAAAAAATTTCAATGATTATAATGATGATATTTTAAATTATATTGAAATTCCAAGAAAATTATCTGAATTAGAAATTTTAAATTTAAATAATCAAATTAATAATATTATTAATCAAAATTTACCAATTACTGTTGAAATTCCAAATAAAATTGATGTTAATACTAATAAATTACCTGATGATTATGATTCTGAAAAGGGTATTTTAAGAGTTATTCATATTGGTGATATAGATTCAAATACATGTTGTGGAACTCATTTGAATCAAACTTCTCATTTAAACAATTTATTAGTTTTAAATCATCAAATTTCTGGTCATGGTACAAATTCAAAAATTTTCTTTATTGTTGGTAATAGAATTAATAAATTTTCTTATAATTCTTTCAATATTTTAAAAAAAAATTCAAATTTATTATCTGTTCCAATTAATGAAATTAACTCAAAACTTGATTTTTTCTTAAATTTATATAAAAAATCAAATTCATTATCAAATAATTTAATTAAAGAAATTGCAATAATTAAATCAAATGAAATTATTAAAAATTTAAATAATAATGAAAAAAGCTTTTTTTATGTGTATAGATCTGATCTTGGTTTAGAATTTATTTCTCTAATTGAAAAAGAATTAAATAATTATTTTAAAAATGAATTAAAATCAAAAATTTCTTCAAGTAAAAAATTATTTATATTATTTACAGGAGATTCAATTAATAAAGAAAATGGTGGAAGTTGTATAATTTTAGGTAATTCTGAAATGGTTAAAATTATGTCAAATAATTTGAAAAAATTAGTCAAAAATTTAAAAGGTGGAGGAAAAGATAAATTTCAAGGTAAAATTACTGAATTTGAAAAAGGTGAAATCGAAAAAGTTTTAAAATATTTTGAATCAATTGAATTATCTGAAAACGGTGATCAAATAGAAAATCTTATAAAGAATATTTCAATTTAATTTAATTATTTCACCCTAAATTTTTTAGTTTAAGAAAAAAGTAATCATAATATAAATTACTTCATGCTTACATTAAAAGGGCATCAATGAAAAAATATATATTTGAATTAAACTATTTAGGAAAAAAAAATTCAACTCTACATAGTAATTTTGCATTATTTTTTTGTTTTGAGTTTTCAAAATATGAAAATATAAAAATATAAAAATATAAAAATATAAAAATGTAAAAATATAAGTGCTTTGGTTATTTGAATGTATTGAATATAGTGAGTATAACTGATAGCTCAATTCACTGAAAATATTTTTACAAGAATATATCTTAAAACTATTCCAATCTTTTCAATAAGTTGACTTCTTAAAATAGCATATTTAAGTAAATAATTTTGTTTTTGATTCGTTTTTGAACGTCTAAAAACATAAAAAAGTTTTTTCAATGGAAGGGTAGAATTTATTTCTTGACCACCAAAGTAAAATGAGGCAGAACTATAATAATTAATCATTTCATTTTTATACAAGTCTAAAATTGATTGATTATCATTATTGAAATTTTTGTTTTTTGATTTTTTTAATACTTGAGATAAACAGTTATAATTTAAATTTTCAATAACTGGAAATTGTAATATATTTCTTTCAATTTGATCAGTACTTGTAATACATTTTCTGTTTTCATTTTTTGGGTTTAATAATGAAGGACCACTAAATCTTAAAGTTTGTCCAGTAATTATTGCTTTTGATTTTGAGTTTTTGTTGTCTTTAATATTTTGTAAATTGAATTCCATAAATTTATAACCTGGGATTTTTTTACAACCTTTATCATTATAATAACGATGATTCTTTAAATAGGTTAAATCAGATAATAATTTGAAACATTCCAGAAACAATTTTATAAACTCTTTATGATCAATTTGAAGAATTCTATTGATCATCTTCTTGAAATCATTGTTCATTTTTTCTTTTTCTTTTTCTTTTTCTAATTTTTCTGCTAATTTTCTTTTCTCAGTTTCATGAATAAATACTATATTTGTATAATCTGATAAATCCCCAAAAAAACCACGTTCAAAATTTTTGAGATGACGATTCATTAATATTTCAAAAGATACCAATCGCATTATTCTTGAAAACAAACAGAGCTTATTTTTAGGTATTTTCTTTGATATGTAAAGAGAGAGAAATAAAAAGAAAATTATAGAAACTACTTTAGTGATACTTTTCCATTATTTATAAGTTTTGGTTTAGTATGGAAAATAAATTACCATTCTATTTTATTTTTTTATAAAAATAGTTCTGTAGATATTGGCCATTTGTGCAAATAAAATAAAAATTTTTTCTTTTTTTTTTTATTCTATTCTATTTTATTATTTTATTTTATTTTATCTTTACACAATAAAACATGTCCCAAATAGAGTTTGGGTTCTGTTATCATAAAATAGAATCTCCACGCATGTAGCCGCATAAAAAAGAACACGCTGATTTAGGACATTAAACACTAAAATCCAGGAACAAAAAGTAAAAACAAATTGTTAAAAGAAACGACCCCGGACAGGATCGAACTGTCGATCTTGAGATTATCTGCTAGTTAGTTAACAGTCTCACGCCTTAGCCAGCTTGGCCACGGAGTCACATCAATGAAGACGTAATAGGTATATAGTACCTTGAACATTGTTGTTTTACAATTAAACCCATTAATTTACTTGTTATTTTAGAGCTCTAATCCTGTCCGGGTAACGATGCTAATTAAATAGGGGCACGTGATAGTGCCTGTGAATATGCACTGAATTGAATCATGATGCACCGAAGGTTTCTTTATTTATTATTGCTGCTATTTAACTGATTTTATTTTGAATTGGTTTGTTTATTTACTTCTATTTTATTTCTATTTTATTTCGATATTATTTTATTATATTTCATTTTATAGTTAATTTCAATATACAATTCATTATAATTAAATCAAAATATGATCTTCGAGAGATGTTTTCTTCAATCATATCAATATATATACAACATGATTACCTCTTTGTTTCAAAAATGGTAAAAATTCATTTATTTTAATTATCAAGTATGATCTTTAGAACTTAATAAAGAAATTACTTTAGAAATAAATTAAACTTTTTTTATTAGATTGATTATATTATTATCATAAAAGTAATTAGCTTCATCTGAAATTTATATATAAAGAATTATCAATGACTGATATATGTGAACCTTTTAAAGATCTTTATTTGGCAGAAATAAAAAAAACTCGTCAAATAAAATTTTTTCCTAAATTATTCTTAAAAACTTCAATTTCAACTTCGATTTCAACTGCAAATACTTCGTCTGTAAATAGTTTAACTTCAATCTCAAAAACATCAAATGATAAAACCAATAACAACAATAATAAAACTCTCAACGTTAAAAACTTTTATATTAATGATCATTTTGTTCCAAAAATTTCAAATCACCATCAAGCCATTATTACTTTCACCAATCTTATTATGAAAAGCTTTAATGAAATAAATAAAACTAATTATACATATCAACCTCAAAACTTAAATATTTCTAATCCTAGTTCTAGTTCTAATTCTAATAATAACAAAAAGAAAAAGAAAAAGGATGTATTCAATTTACCTTATTCTTCAATAGAATTAGAAATTGATCTAGAAGATTTGAAAGATAAACCATATAGAAAATTAAAATCATTTAATAGTAAAAGATATCTTGGAATTAAAATGAATAACATCAAATTCAATCAAAATAAAAATAAAAATAAAAATAAAAATAAAAAAAAAAATCAAATTCTCTCAAAAGCAACTTTATTAAATAATAATGGTTCCCCATTAAATCCTGATAATAAAAGATCTTATATTCCTAGTTGGGAACATCAAATTGAAATGCTAAGTTTATCACATCCATTAATAACAGAAGAAAGTATGAATTTCAATTTATTAAAACATATCTTAAAGAAAGAAAAAGACACTTATCCCAAAAACTATAATCAATCATCTTTAGATCAAGAATCATTTTTTGAATTGTATAAAAAAGAATTGGCTGAGCATTTTTCTTCTTTTTATAGCTGGGATGTTTCAAATTTACAAAGAAATTTATTCGATGCAAAAGTTCCAGTCTATTTCAATAAAAAAAAAACAAGAAAATTTTCTAGAAAAAATTATTTGCTTAAGAAAGCAATTTTATCTAACTTTCTATATAAAGAAAATGAAAGCTTTTTACTAAATCATCCTTTATGAAAATTCACATTCAAATCAGGTATAATACAGTTCAATTTTATCCAAAGAATAAAAACTGAAAAAGGAAAGAGTTTACAGACAGACTTCTTTCATAAATAGAATTAAAATTCAATATCTTAGTTGTTTTGGTTTGTTTTGTTTTAGTTTGTTTTAGCTACTTGTAGCATTAATCTATAATTTATATACAGGAAGGGATAGGCAGAAACTATAAAAAATTAAATAAAAATCTTGTATTTAACAAAAGTCATAAGGTGAAATTATAATTAAATTTATAGATATATAAGTACTTTGAAAAAAAACATTATGAAGGGAAAAATAGAAAATATTAAAAAAATCTTTAAACAATATTAACTTAAATGTATTTGCTTAAGACTCTTTGCCAAAAACTTTTTCTTTTTGGAGGAATTGTAGTTTGAGCGTCTTCTTTGGATTCTTCTGGTTTGCTCTCAATCGATGGAGGTGTGATCTTTGAAAGATGTTCTTTTGTTTTTGGTTGTTCATCTTTAGGTTTTAAAGTATTTAGAATTTCTTTTTTTGTTTCTTTTATATTTGATATATCTTTACTCTTTTTTTCTATAATATCATTCTTTAATTCTTTCTTTTCTAATTCAATTTTAGCACTGCTTCCATTCAACTGAGGCTTAACTAGTTATTTTTGATGATTAAATGCATCATTTAAAAATGTATCTTCCTCTAAGAGATGTGTCTTTTTATTACCAGCTGCAATTGAAGCTGATGGATTTCTACCAGCATATCTTATTTTGAAATCACCGTATTTTTCTGTAGCACCTAAAGTTGTATCTAATCTTGGAGAAACAAAACTCCATGGACCCATATTAAATGGCTCTTCTTGACACCAAACAATTTCATCTAAAGCAGGGTATGAATCAAATGCATCACGTAATTGAGAAAATGGGAATGGATTTAATTGTTCTACTTTTATAAAAGTTGTATCTGAAGCTTCTAATGCTTCTCTTTTAGCAAATAATTGAGCATAAACTTGACCAGTACAAAGAATAATTCTTTTAATTGATTTTTTATCTGGAACTTCTTCTTCAATGATCCATTTGAAATTAGTACCTTCTTCAAATTCTTCAAGTTTTGATCTTGCTAATTTATGTCTTAAAAGAGATTTAGAGAAAAATAAAATTAATGGTTTACGGAATTGTCTATGCATATTTCTTCTTAAAAGATGGAATAAATTAGCTGGAGTTGTTGGGTAAGCAACTTGCATATTACAATCTTGATGTTGTCTATGTAATTTATGTTCAGATGGAAAAACTCTTGGATCTTCACAACACATTTGTAAATATCTTTCAAGACGACCAGAAGAATGTTCTGGACCTTGACCATCATAACCATGAGGTAAAGATAAAACAATACCAGATCTTTGTTTCCATTTAGATTCTGCAGAAGAAATAAATTGATCTACAATAACTTGAGCAGTATTTGCAAAATCACCAAATTGAGCTTCCCACATAACTAAAGCATCAGGAGATGTTAATGAATAACCATATTCAAAACCCATAACACCATATTCACTTAAAGAAGAATTTGAAATTGCAAAATCAGCTTGTTTATCATCAAGATGTTGTAAAGGAGTATAAGTTTTTTCTGTTTTTTGATCATGTAAAACAGCATGACGTTGAGAAAAGGTACCTCTTTCAACATCTTGACCAGAAACTCTAACATGATAACCTTCTAATAATAAAGAACCAAAAGCTAAAGCTTCACCAGTTGACCAATCAATACCTTCACCAGTTTCTATAGATTTTTTTTTATTTTTTAAAATTCTTTTTAAATTTGAATGAACATCAAAATCACTTGGCCAACTTGAAATTTTTTCACCAATTTCTTTTAAAGTTGTTTTTGGTAAACCTGTTGGTAAATGTGGTAAAATTTCTTCAGCTAATTCTTTTGGAGATTTAAAACCTTCCCATGGAGTTGTTAACCATTCTCTTGAAGTTGGTTTATATTCTTTTGATTTTGAAAAACTTTCTTCTAAAAGACCCCAAACCCATTGTTGATGTTCTTTAATATCTTCTTTTGTAAAAGTACCATCATTTAATAATTTTTTAATATAAATATCAATTACAGATTCTTTTTTAGCAATTGCTTGATACATTTTTGGTTGAGTGAAAAATGGTTGATCAGTTTCATTATGACCATGTTTTCTATAACCAACAACATCAATAATAACATCAGAATGAAAAGTTGATCTATATTCAGTTGCTAAATTACAAATAAATACAACAGCTTCAACATCATCAGCATTAACATGAAAAATTGGAGCATCAATAGATTTTGCAATATCAGAAGGATATGGAGTTGATCTTGCAAATCTTGGATCAGTTGTAAAACCAATTTGATTATTAATAATTATATGAATTGTACCACCAGTTGTATAAGCAGGTAAATGAGTTAAACCCATTGATTCATAAACAACACCTTGACCTGCAAAAGCAGAATCACCATGACATAAAACAGATAAAGCTTTATTAAAATTACCTAAATCATTTTTATAATATTGAATAGCTCTTGTTCTACCTAAAACAACAGGATCTTCAGCTTCTAAATGAGAAGGATTTGCAACAACAGATAAATTAATATGAGAACCATGAACAGTTGGTCTTTGATAATTCATACCTAAATGATATTTTACATCACCAGAGCCTTCATCATTTTTTTTTGAACCAGTAAATTCACTAAAAATTGATTCATTTGGTTTTCTAACAACATTTGAAAGTACATTTAATCTACCTCTATGAGCCATACCAATTACACAATCTTCAGCACCAAATTCAACAGCTTTATCAATTAAAGATTTCATTCCTACAACAACAGATTCTTCACCTTCAAGACCAAATCTTTTATCATTTGGAAATTTAGTTGATAAAAAAGTTTCAAAACTTGTTGCCCAAATTAAACGATCTAAAATTTGACGTTTTTCATCATTAGTATATTTAAATGGTTTTGGAACTTGAATTCTTTCTCTTAACCAATTACATTTTTCTCTTTCAGAAATATGAATATATTCAATACCATAAGTATTACAATATAAATTTTCACAAATATTTATAATTTCTTTTAATTTTAATTTTCCATTATTTTTATCATTTGAAAATCTTGGTAAAATTCCAGGGCCTAAAGTAATTTCTTTTTCTAAATCATCTTTTGTAAAATTATAATAATCTAAATTTAATTCTTTTGGTTTTGAATTTTGTCCAAAAGATATATTTAAAGGATCTAAACTTGCAGCTTGATGACCTCTAACTTCATAAGCTCTAACTAATAATTGAATTTTTAAATGAAATATTATATTTGAATTTGATGAATTTAAATCATTTGAAGAATTTTGTGTTAAATTTTGTAAATTATCACCAGCAATTGGTACTAAATTTGGAGGAGCTTGAAAAGCTTGTTTTGGATTAATACCATTTTTTAAATTTTTAAAATATATATTCCAAGAAATATGAACAGAATTTGGATCATTTAACCAAGATTTATACATTTCATCTATATAAGTTGCATTATTTGTTGATAAAAATACATCTTGAGATTGAGAAGCATTTGAAGAATTTGAATTTGATAAATATTTCTTTGAATTGATTAAATTAATAGAATTTAATTTTGAGAAACTATTTAAATTACTTAAATTTGAACAAAATTTAAGAGATTTTAAATTTTTTATATTATTTCTTAACATTTTGAATATTGGTATATGATTTAATAAAATTTGAATAATATATTTATATTAATAAATATAATAATAAAAACTAATTAAAAATCAATTAATAGATAATTAATGAATAAATTAAATAAATAAGATATATAAAATATAATACAAAAGAAAAAACAGGAATTGTATAAAACTTATTACTTATTACTTATTTGTTAATTGATTGAAAATAAAGATAATAATATAATAATGATAATGATAGTGATAGTGATATAGTGATTATTATTATTATTATTATTATTATGATTATGATTATGATTTAATTCTATTAACCATTGAGATGTTGGATAATAAAAGCAGAATTAAATAGAATAAATGCAATTGAGTAATAATTGATAATGAATATTCTGTATTTAATATTTAATATTTAATATTTATATTTATTTGATATTTATTCAATATCTATTGATTCATTGATATTTCAATTCACAGCAGTACTTTTTTTAGACAGTGAGTACATTAAAGATAATAGCAGTAGTGCTAGCAGTAGAAGTAATAATGCTCACAGTCAGTGATTGCGCTGGGAGTGAATGGTGAAATAATCAAAGCAGGAAGAAAAGAAAAAAGTGCAGGGAAATAAAGCGCAGAACGCACAACGCAGAGCGCACAACACTGACTGCTGAGCGACTATCCCCAGACACTCAGCGCCATTGAAGCATGGCTCGCAAATTGCCTCTTTGGGCCATTTCCGGAGCAGGGCCGCGAGGCAGGCTAGGTGTATCTGGCCAATCACAGCAGGCACAGAGAAGCCAGGCAGGCAGTTTCGGTCACTGAGTGAGCGCTGCGCAAGTCGCAATTGCGATCCGGGGCTGGCTCCACCGACAAAGTCGTTCTGTTCCGGGCTCGGTTCCGGTCTTGATTGTTAATCATTTTATTGTTTTATTAGCATTGTCTTCGAGTATTCTAGGCTATTCTTAGACTTTCTAAGATTGCATAGATTGTTCTACGACTACATTCTATTGCGTTCTCAGAACTTCCGTGTGCATGTTAAATGTACTAGAACSTTCTGGGTCTGCATTATTTATTCTTTCTTCGAAGTTCTGTGTGCATCTCGAATGTACTGGAATCTTCGTGTTTGTTCTTAGAATGACGTAGTGTCTTCTAGAACAATACTTTATTTTATTTCTTTTCTTAAGTATGGGAAGTGAACTTTCACATACTAAATTTACAAATTTATTCTTAAGATGGGTTACCCGCTCCTATTTTCCACTAATATAAACAGGGTACTTACCTCCCATATTTTTTATATAATTTTTATATATTTTATATTTTAATTAACAATTGTTTATAATTTGAATTAGATATCTTCTTAGTAATAATTAGATATTTCGTTCGAACTACAATCAGTCTCGCCGTCGGCCCAACAGCACGAATAACAAGCCCAGCATTACCAACACTAAAATAACCACAAGAACCGGTTCAGGGCCACCGAAAAGCAGACATGGCATGTGATATGTTTATCTGGAACTCGTGGATTGAAATGTGGCGTTTGTCGGAGTTAGCTTTTCTTAAATGGCGCAGAAGACACCCAAAGGAATGGATTTAATTCTAAATTAAATTTGAGACCATGTTAGTGGATCGAGTTTTGAAAAAATCAGTTCCATGTTTATGGATTCAGTTTTTATTTTTTATGCTGACGTAATCCCTGACTCAGTCTTGGTTTTTTCAAAGAAAAAGAAAAAGCATAATTTCAACACACATGCAAGATTGAATATTGATGAATTTGATGAATTGATGAATTGATCAACTAGTTGATAAATAGAAGTTGTCTTATTTAGGTCAAGTGTTATTATTCTTGAAGTAAGAAACATCAAATAATATTCAAATTACAGCAATGATAACTAAATATTTTGCCAATGTGGTGATTAAATTCAATCCTTTTGCTCCAGAAGGTAAACCTTCAAGATTATTTCTTTCTTCAATACCACCTTCTTTAAAAACATCTTGTAAAATAGATCATGAAATATTATCCGATAACTCAAAGATTAAACCAATTATAAAAGTTACTTATAGTATGTAGAACATATATTTAATATTCATAAATGTAAAAACTATTTACTAGTTCACTTTATTCATTCAATCAACATTTTTTAACTAACAATCTTTTTACCTATTTACCTATTTTTCTTTCTTTTTCTTTCAGAGGATAAAAAAACATTGGAAGTTAATCCATCAAATATGAAATTTAATGAAATTAGAGCCATTTTCGATCATCATTCCAGACAATTGAAATTAAAAGAATCAATAGAAAGTTGATTATTAAAAGATACTAATATGTTGTTTATGTTAAACTCTTTTTATACTTTATTTTATTTATATACACAATTTTAATGAACATCCTGTAAATATTTCTTTTTACTATTGTTGGGTGCTTACGTAATTCAGCCACCGTTTAACAAACAACTCCTTTAATTTTAACCTTTATTTTTTATCTCCATTTTATCTCTATTTTATCTTTATTTTGATTGATATATGAATATTAGAATACTGGTTTAATTATTTATTTGATTCTTTGATTCTTTAATCAGTTACTAAAGTACTTCAATAATTGAATAATTGAATAGCAATTGAATAAATGAATAATTGAATAACTGAATAAAATTCTTTTATCACATTCATTATTCAATATCTTTCTTTCTCTTAACAATATCTTAATTCAATTTTTGACTTCTCATTTAGGGGAAAGTAAAAATATTTATTATTTACTTTTTTTTTTTCATTAACAACTAATCATTATTTATCATAAACATTATTTTATGACTAAATATTATTATATATATAAATCATTTATCAATTATCACTTATCACTTATCACGTATACTTAAATTCAACTTTGCAATTACATACAATTTACATATAAACAATCAAATATTATATTAATCAACAATACTAAAACATAATGGAAGATCATAATATTTGGAATACTTCTTCTTTATTGTATAATGATGAAATTAATAAATCCATAAACAATACTTTATATTCAAACCCATTTGCTGATTCAAACAATATTTTATCAAATAATTCATCTACTCAATCACCTTCTCAATCTCAATCACAATCACCTTCTAAATCTCCTATTCAACCAAATAATACTATTAACAATAATAATAATAATAATAATAATAATAATAATGATAATAATAATAATGATAATAATAATAATGATAACGAATTAGAAAATGATGATTCAAATAATTCAAATAACTCAAATAATCTTAATGAATTATCTTTTAGTTCTTCAATAAATTCAAAAAAAGATAATTCAATAAATATAAATTTATTATCCTCTTTAACAAATGATTTATCAATTTCAAATATAAATCAATCAAATGATAATCAAATTAATAATTTAAGTATTAATTTAAATAATAATTTAAATGATAATATACCAAATAAAAATGATCCTTTATTCAGTGATATTGATCCAATTTTTAATTCAAATAATAATTTATCTCCAATTAATAATCAATCTTCTCCCATCCAATCTAATTATAATCATAATTATAATTATAATCTTCAATCTCAATCTCCAAATAATATTACCAATCAATATATAAATCAATTAGATTCTGATCCATATTTAAACTCAAATTCTACAAAAATTACTTCTTTCAATCATTCACCTAATCATTCAATCAATTTCAAATCAACTCCAATTAAAATGTTCAAAGCTAAAAAAAAGAAACAATCAAAAAAAACTAATCTATTAAATAATGACAATATAAATGTTAATATAGATAATAATATTATTAATAATAAACATACTAACAATACTGTTAATAATACTTCAAGTAATAATATTAACCAAAATCAAAATCAAAATCAAAATCAAAGTCAATCTATGAATAACAATAAATCTAATAATTTCACTAAACATCCGAACATCTCTATTGATCCATTAGGTGTATCTGCCTCAAATCAATTGACCAATAATCATAACTCTTCAAATACTTCTTCGAATTCAAATTCAAATAAGCAAATTATTGATAATAAAAATTTAAGTTATACTATAGATAAAAATAATTATGTTAAACTAGATATCAGAAAAATTAAAAAAATTTTATTCAAAGTTGAAAATAATATTGATAATAATAACAATAATAATGATAATAATGACAATGATATTTATAATTTAGATAAAATTTTAGATAATTATCAAATTTCAATATATGATCCAATTAGAATTAATGAGCTAACTTCTTCGCATATTTTATATTCTGTTCAATCTTCTTCAAATTCAAAAGATTATTTAAATTTTAATTCAAATAAAGATTTAAATTCAATTGTTGTTCCAAGAAGATATAAAGATTTTAGATGGTTATATAATAATTTATTAATTAATCATCCTGGTATAATTATTCCACCTCCACCAATAAAACAAGCAATGGGCAGATTCAATTCTGAATTTATTGAAAATAGAAGATTGAATTTAGAAAGAATGTTAATTAAAATTTCGAAACATCCATTATTGCAAAATGATTATGATTTCATTTTATTTTTGAAAAGTGATAACTTCAATAAAGATTCAAAAGAAAGAGATAAAGAAAAATTTTATAATATTGGTCAATCTCAATCTCAATCTCAAACAAATGCAAACAATGCAAATCCTAATTCAAGTAATATAAGTACTAATACTGATACTGATGAAGATTCAAATAATTCAAATAATCAAAATAATACAAATATTTCTAATATTAATAACACGAATATAAATACAAGCAATATTGATCTTCTGAATAATGAATCATCTTTTTTCAATAACTTGATACTATTTTCAAATTCTACTTCAAAATTTTCTTATTTCTTAAAAGATGAATATGATGAAGAATTTAAAGAAATTATTATATATTTAGACAAATTTGAATTCAATCTAAAAACTTTAAATAAGACTATGGAAAATGTTATAGGTCAAAGAAAAGAATTAAGTAATTCAATCAATGAGTTTTCTCAATTTTTAAATATTTTCTCAGAGAATTTATTAATTGATGATTTAAAAGATTTAATATCTGATAACTTATCTGAAATAGTTTTCGAGTTTTCTAAAATTCATTATAGAATCAAAGAAATTACTGATAGAAATTCAATATCTGAGTCTTTAACTTTAAACATTATTGTAGAGGAATACATTCGGAATCTAAATTCAATTAAAATAATATTAAATCAAAGATTTAAAATTTATCAGAATCTAAAAATCATTGAAAATGAATTCATCAAAAAAAATTTCAATTTCAATAATTTCCGAAGATATCATAAAAATCAAATTGACAAACTATCAATAATGGAGAAGGAGTTAAATATTATCAAAGATAAAAAGAATTTTTTTTCTGAAGAATATACTAAAATTTCATTAACAATTAAAAATGAACTTAAAAGATTTGAGTTTTTGAAAATTGAAGACTTTAAAAACTCAGTGGAAACTTATTTAGAAAGTCTAATTGAGAATCAAAAAGAATGTATAGAAATTTGGGAAACATTTTTTCAAAGACAAAATTTAGGAAAGTTGGTCAAATAATTCCCTGTATATTTTTTTTTATGTTTGTTTTTTGAGAAATCAGCTTTCACTTTATATAGATTTTAGTCTTTTGAATACTAATCACTATAATAATAATAATAATATTAATAATAATAATAATAATAATGAGTCATTGATCATTAGTAACTAATAATTAATCATTAATATCTAAATTGAAACTAATTTAAAGTAGGTTTTAGTAATAACTACATATCAATAAATAATGCATATTAACAATGAAAATTTTGAATAGAACTATTGACATTATAAACGAAGCTTAATACAAGAATAAAACAGGGTATTTACATAAATTTTCAATTCTTCCAAAAGACTCAAACAATAATTTTAGCATCCACACATAATAGACCATCTTGATTTTCAATCCATATATCATATTCACCCTGCCTGCTATCTACAATTTCTTTTGGTAAAAATTCCTCAAGCTTAAAAGGGGCATTGTCTTCATTACGAGATTCTAAGTCTGTTTCCGACTCTACATCTAGCTGTGACAGATTTGTTTCTTTTTCAGTTTTTGATAAAGATTGTGAACTTATGGGTTTCGAATTTAGAAGTTTTTCATTATTCAATGGCTTATCATCCAATTTAGAGCTATTATATTTGTCCGATTTTTGGTCTTCAATGGATTCATTGTTTTCGCCCCCTTCGAATAAATCTTGAGCCTCTTCATTCACGTTTTGCTTTTTGCTTTTATTATTCTCCAAAAGATTTTCTTCGCTGGGTTCCCTTTTAAGAAACTTTATAATTAATTGATCATTTACAAACAAAGGATGCCTATTCTTATATTCAATTGATTTAACCAAATTTTCAATGTTCGTATTTGACGTTCCACTAGAGGGTATATTTAGATTCAATTTTTGAACAAAAAATCTTAGCATTAGTACAACTAATAAAGGACCATGAATTAACAAATTTGGATAATTTTCAACTCTAGAAGTATATTTTGAGTCATAATGAATTTTATGGGAATTGAAAGTCAAAGCTGAAAATCTAAATAAAAAAGTTTTTGATAGCTTAATTGAAATTGAGTTGATTTTATTGTTATTGATTGGTTTACGATGAGTTATTGAAGGAGTTTTATAATTTAAATTATTTGAATAATATATAGATCTCAATTCAGTTATTGATAAATCATTTGAATTAAATAATTTTCTATTTATAGTAATGATGAAATCATTCTTATTATTAAAAGTTTTTAAAGTCGAAACTTTCTCAATACAATTACTTATATTATTCAAAATTAAACTATTATTGTTATTAAAAATTAGTTTTCCTCCAGTCCATAACCTTTTTTTGAAAAATTGATTAAATTTGCCTGTTTTTAAATTTTTTGATATTTTATTGAAATTAAAATTTATTGGAGATTGATTATTATTATAGCCATCCGAACCTATTAAATCCTCTTCAATGTACTGATTAAAAAAAATAAAATGATAACCAATCGGTAAAGGATCATCTGGCAGTAATAACTTCTGTTCGTTTGATTTATTCTTATAGTTTAAATTGGATAAGTTAATATCAGTTAACATCAAATTTAATTTGTTTGCATGAGTTGATGATAAATCATCATCGATTAACCATGATTTGTGTTTAAAGTATTTAGTTAAACAAGATAAATTAGACTCTGATATTATATTATTCTCTTCTTGTTTTTGGTTCGAATTTTCATTTTCATTAGAACTGTTAGTTACGTTTGCATTATTCAAAACTATTGATGTAGAAAAATATCTTGCAGTATTATGGGACAATAAGATGTAATTAGGTTTTTCCAAAATCAATCTTCTTACTGACAGTAAACTATTTACAGGAGTATGATAGAATTTTATTATTACTCGATGAAACATTTATATGAAGTAATTTAAAGGAATATAGGACAATAAATTGAAATTATACAATAAGTTTCAATGATTTTAAAGAAGGACTCTGAATAAGCTCTATACTTGTGCTTTTGGAATAAATTGTGGTTTGAGCAAATATTTTTGAGGATTGTCAATTCATCTATTCTTGTTCATTTATTGTTTAGCTATCTGAATTTGTTTCAATTTGGTAGGGATATAAGAAAAAAAAACTAATATTGGTTGTTTGAACAAAATCTATAGACAATTTTCTTAGATTTGCAAACATATTTATTTATGGCTGTAAAATGATAAAAAAGGAATAATCGAAGTGTGTATGGGGCTCTTAAATGGGGAGAAGACGTGGAATTAGGGCTCTTATATACTAAAAAAAGGAGTACTGTGAACATGGTCTCTAATCCAATGACTTGATCAAAAACACTTTTATTTTGTATGATGTTTTATAGAATACATAAAATTTTGAGAAAACATACTCAATTTAACTGTATTGTGGTAAATGTAAGGTTAAATAAACTTTTAAATATTTTTTATCTTTTTTCTTTTGGGGCTATAAGCGTTTTTTGCAATGCCCGAAATCTCTTGACGATTCTTTTACAAATTAATTTCTAGCTTTTTTTCAGCCCCTGAATTGAAATATATTTAGTTTAGAAAATCTAAAAAATAGATCGTAAAATGTTAACCTATTTATGATCATGTTTTAATTGATATTTTTGTCTGAAAAATTTGGAACGTATTTATCAATTTAAGGTTTAGAACTCATTAGATTGAAAAAAAAGCATTCGTGCATACACCTGCATTGTTTAGAGCTTACAACCTAAACATGTTTGTTTTCTAAGACTTTACTTAGTTACAAAAACAACGATTAAAAGAAAGCATTTAAATTAAAGGAATGATCAAGGCCTAAACAACGTTTCCATCATTCTTTCGCCAAAGCAATTATTCTATTTACTAATACACAGTCTATTTTAAGTCAATTATTTTTGATGAAAAGTCAGCTAGAGAATTAACTTTTATTATTCGTAACCCGGAATATAAACAAATACATTTTTAGTTCGTCGTTTATATATCATAGAATTCATTTAGATCCGGTTTGATACCAACTATCTGGGACCATTAAAATATATCTATTCATAGCAGCTCTAAATCTAGTTTTATATTGTTTGGGTGTTAAAATTGTTGGTTTTTTACCACCGCCGCCACCGACTAAACCCTTTTCCTTAACCCAGCTTTCAAGCTTTTTATCCCATGTAAAAGTACGGATGTAGTCAATTATTCCTACAACTAGTTCTCCATTTCCGTCCCGATCTTTATGTTCAGTATCAATACCAATTACCAAAGAATAATCCATTACGTTCATCTTACTTAAAAACAAAGTATCATTGAATAGACATGCAGTCAATAAACTTTTATCATGGTCTCTTAAATACAAAGGTGAATCTGAAATATATTCAACCATATTTTCATCTAAGAGAACTTGATTTTTTTTATCCACTTGAACTTGAACATGCCTATTTCTCATAGAACCTTTTAAGTCAAAAATTTTCAAGTTCTTTTTGTTATAAAATAAATTTTCCATTATTAAGACATTCATTTTAAAACTCTTTCCAGTTATTGAATTTTTGATTTGAATTTGATAAAATCCAAATATTTTCGATAATGAGGTTAACAAATCATGATATAATGCTTGTCCCATGTATTCAAAGTAATTGGGAGCAATTTTGACAAATGCTTCAAGCTCGGCATGTGATAATTGTTTTATAATAAATCTATCATCTAATGTTTTCAAAAAAGCTGATCCACTTTTACCACCATTAGAATCCCATTTAATACATCTAGAAATGCTTTGAATAAAATTTTCATCACAGCCGCATTTTTGTCTAAAAGCATCAAATTGTTCAGCATAAAATATTTTACATGAAAAAGTAGAACCGTCTTCTAAGAATAAATACTTAAGATGCACAGCAGTTGTTTTCAACATAATGGTTTTCAATAAAATATCATCGTTCAATTTTTTCTCGTTACCTGTTGAATCATCAGCAAAAGTAAGAGCAATCTTGAGATTATCAATTTTTTCTTTATAGTCAGTGGAGCTTAAGCAAAAAGCAATCACAGAGCATGGCTCATCTTCACGAACAATAACATTACTATCGGCAAAAACATGCTCGGATGGAGATAATGGGTATTCTAAAGGTTTCCATAAAGTAGCAGATCTGTCTGCCCAGAAGGTTTTTAAAGTATCTATCAAGGTGTTCTTTTCCCTTAGATCATCTGCCCTATCCTCCAAATTTGGATGTTTTTCATTATTTGCGTCTTCTTCATCAGAACCACTGTCATTACTCAGAGTATCACTTAGCTCCGGAGTTTCGGTGTTATCATGATGGGTATAATCTTGTTCAGTATTGAAATTGTTCTGAGATTCTGATGTTTTAGTATCAGTATCTCCACTAAAGGCGTCACTGCTTTTATTGCCATTTGCAAATAAATTTGTCTCTTGAGAAGAAGTAAAATTGGTAACCTGGGTGTTTTCAGATGTTTTAGATGAATCAACAGCGTCTTTTACAGTTTGATTGAGTTGAGTATTTACCCCTGATGAGGAGTTAATATGACTCCTAGAGTCTGTATCAGTTACTGAATCTAAAACAATCATTTTTGGATTATCATTTACTCTTTTATTCATAGCGTCAGCAATTTCGCTTCTAATATTTTGGACCTTTTTGAAATTTTCCATTTCTGTTTTCTTAATATCCTCTTTTGAATCTTCATCATCGGAAAGTTCTTCGACCGCATCTTTAGCACTTTCATAGATCTCGACTACTGGCTTCGATTGAACAACTGGAATTGCCCTGTAATTATTTCTATAAATTTTTCGCCTTTCACGTTCTCTTTGTAATTTGAACTCGTTAGAAAGTTGATCAAAATGAATTTGATCAAAAAATTTACTTAATTGCAAAACTTTTCCATCCAGTCTTCCTTGTAATTGCCTAGGTCGTGCCTGTCTTAATTGTAATTCAAGCTGTTTTGTACTTAAGCCTGAAAGTTTTGGAATTTTAGAAGGAATGTTATAGGCAGTGAGAGAATCCTTTCTTGGTGGGAACGATTCTATCCTAAGAGAAGATTTTCTAACAGGAATTCTAGTAGGTATTTTGGATGGTAAAACTTTTGGTTTTACTACAATTTCTTCAGGTTCTTTCTCCTTTTGTTTGGAATCGCTTTTATCTGGGGAGTCGTGTATAATTGCTTCCATCATACTAACTCGCTCTAAAACTTTAGATTTTTCCCTTGGTTTAGCCAAAGTTGATGTGGAATTTGATTGCGAAAGCTGTTGGCTGTTTTCAGCCTCATTATGTGGCAATTCTAAATTTTCTAAAGATGTCAAATCTTCTTGTTTGACAGCTTCTTTAGTACTTTTTTTTTCTAAAGTGTCTAGGTCTTCACTAATTCCACTTCCTTTTACATCTTTGTTAAAGAGTTTCCCTGTTTCTAATGGGGATTCATTTGCTATATCAACTACCTTTTCATTGTTTACACTCTGTGGTAATTGGCATTCATTATTATTTTCCTTTATAGTTTCTAATTCTAATCCTAAATTGTCAGTAGATGGACAAGTCTTGTCATCTAACACAATTTCATTCAATTTGAACGAGGGATTACTGGAAGTTCCTACTAGATTAGGCTTTTGCTCCAATTGTAGTTTCTCAGTTTCAACTGTACTCGAGCTTGGAGTTAGTTCTTCCATTTCCACATCTTCCTTTGATGTTTCCATTGTGTAAAACAAGTTCCTCATTATTGTTGAGATATCTTTTTCTGATGGCAAAAAGTTTTTTGAAAATACTGAAAAAGTATCTTGCCAATCTACTCCCAATGCTTGAACTTTCCTAATAATCAAGTTTAGTTTTAAATATTCATTAGGGGCAGTAGTATCATATATTGTTTCTATTTCATTCTGAATTTGCTTATGCTGTTCCTGACAAATTTTTTTCAAATCTATAAGTTTTTGCTTACCCGCTGTTAAATCTACTTTAACACGATTTAATCGATTCAAAACACTATCAAAAAATTTGTTTGTCTTGTCTGTCACTTCCTTATAAAGTTCAATTTTGAGCCGAATATCAACCTCCCCAAGAAATGAAAAAGAAGATTTTGGTATAGAAAGACTAAGAGTCTGAATTCTAGAATAATCCATTTTTACAACCATTTTATTGAATCCAAAATACTTGGTCCTATCTTTGAAAAAATCATGTTTGCAAGTTAAAGTAGAAGTACAGTTATTAGACAAAAAGCTGAGCTCAAAATATTTACTGAGAGATATATTCCAAGTATTCTGGTTCATTGGAATAGCTGGTGTTTTATGCAGGCATACTTTACAAACACTCCACATAAATATCATATGCTCGCATCCAGGAATTGGACTTGGATGCTTTTCTACACGAACATCTATTCTTCCTTTTCCATGAATATAACTTCTATAGTGATCATCTAAGGCTCTACCACAATCATTACAAAGTTGATGGGATGAATATATTAAATCTTGTATGTACAGTCCCAAGGAGCTGTCACTTTGCCAATAAAACTCAACTTGTATGGGCATGGGCCCAAAACAAGTTGAATTTTGAGATGAAAGGGAATATAAAATCACAATATTTTGATGAATAGCCGGTTCTAGCAACAAATAAGGAGAAGATTGACAAAAAATTTCCCATTGTTTTGATTTGACCATAAATGAAGACTCATAATCTTCAATTCTTGAAACAACTAGCTGTCTCGCTATCTTTAATAAATTCTTTCTCGATAAAGATGTTAAATCGATGGCTATATCGAACTGCTCTTGTATCTTCTGTGGGCTTATTTCATAACTATCATTAGATATAATCTCTTTTGTGCTCTCTTTGAAATTTAGCAAATCCTTTTCGATATTTCTTGCTTTCAACAATATATAAGGTAACGTAAAGTGGACAGACGGTGATACAGAGATCAACCGTTTTTGAAAATACTTCACAAATTCATAATAATAAGAAGATTTGTACAATTTTTCATTAAATTCATTTTTCGTTTCTATTTTAAGATATGAATCATAAACCAAATAGGTTTCAAGCTTTAGATTAAAAACTAAAAATGTCATAAATTCAGCAATATTTTTAATAATTCTCAACTGTTCTTGACTTCCTCCTCTTAAAACTAAAGTGCATCCTAAATCTTTTCTACAGCCGGAGAAGAAAAAAAAAGATTTCCGGACATTCTCATATAAAAATGTTCTAACTTCAAATAGTTCACATATTCCCAACTTGGGATTAAGTGAAAGTTTATCCATAGAACTAATAACATCTGCTTCCGTCACACGGGCTAATTTCTCTATGACCTGAGGTTTAACATTATAAGCAGTTGCAATGCCAGCATCACTTAATAACTTCAATGCTACCCCGCTACAATTTGCTCCGATTAAAACAATATCTGGTTTCAATGCTATAATTCTTCCAACCAATTTCTCAAGATATTCTTTTTCTTGAGCAAAAACCTGCTCAAGACTCATGAAATGATGTTCTGATTTATTATATTCTACCGAAAAAACAATCAAACAGATTTTGGGATTTTTTATTTTTGAAGCCATATTCTTCAAAGCCAACGTTTTGGAAAAAACCATACCATCTACATAAAAAGAATCCTTAGGTATACCACCTTCTATTCTTTTTATTTTGACGTATCGTCTTATATCCAAATCTACGGGTCTCATAATTCTGGGGTTCAATGATTCAATTCCCACAATTATCTTATTTAAAGTTTTATACCAATCTCTTTTGACATTATTGGAAAGAGTTTCATCATTCAATAATTGCTTCAAAAACTTTTTGGAATATTCTTCATTAACTTGACTAATGAGATGCTCTAATTTTTTTGATTCTTTGATAAACTTGTGATTACTATTAAATGAAAAAGTAGGTGCTCGACTTTTTACTATTTTATTATTAATAGGCTTTAATTGCCCATATTTCTTATTATTATGATTGTTATTATTATTAATATTATTTCCTACTGTTGTATTACTAAGAGCCAGATTATTACTACTATGCCCAGATGCAAAATTGAAGTTGAAAGATAAATTTGGTATTGAACTTGAGTTCTTTATTAAAGAAAGTAATGTACTGTTTGCAACATTGTCATCTGCATGATGAGCAGTATTATTTCCAAGTTTCTCTGTTTTACTATAACTTATGTTTGAATCATCAAGTGAAAATTTGCCTTTAGGTTTTCTATAACCTGATCTATTTAAGCTTTTACTTCTTTTCAACCTCTGAAGAGAAGCACTCGCTCTTTCATCTGATCTTAAGTAATTTGTCCTTGCTTTTCGTAGGTTTGAAGTGGGTTCTGATTGCAATCCAGGAATATTCAGACTACTTGAAAAGCTAACACTGGAGTTAATAGGATTAGATGGCTTAAATGAAACAGTTGGTAATGGTATATTACTTGAAGTAGTAGTATTTGGAACATGGCCATGGAGAGCTGTATATAATGACATTGACTGTTCATCTTCGTCTTCCGACTCGTCGGAATCAGAATCAGAATTATAATTATGATTATGATAAGCGGAATTATGCTTATTTTCACCATGCAATGAAATTGTACTGTAATTATTTAAATTGCTGAAACTTAAATTTGAATGTATTGAGGGTAATTTTGAAATATTTAAAACTGATAAGTTTTTATTCAGCTGAAAACTTTTCAAAGATGTTGAAGTTAACATTTCAGCTTGATTTTCTGGAGAAAGGTTATTTTTTTGGTGACCGGAATTCATGTTGGAGTTTTCAGAAGAGATTATAGGAATATTATTCAAATTTAGTTCATGTTTGTTACTGGTTGCACTATCTATTATTGAAGGTTGTTGATTATTCGGCTGATCGATATCCTGATTTAAAACTGAATTGTTCTCATCAGAAGAGTCATCATCGTAGGAATCCACATTTATTGAACAATCTTTGCACACTCGAAGTTTCCCTTTATAATTGTATTTTTCGCCTGACACTAACATCGTACAATTACTACAGAAAATTAATCCACAGAATCGACAATGATGTTTTCTTCGGAAAGTATTAAAAGATTTATTACATATAAAGCATTGAGAAGAGCTATCATCATCCATCCAGAACTCTTTTGAAATTAAATTAGTTTGTTTACTCTTTGACTTTTTGCTGGAATTGAAATTAAATAAAAAGTTTTTCGAAAAAGATGAAGTTGATATTGACTCATTGTCGTTTTCAGTGGTTGAATTGGAATTATGGCTATGATGCTTTTTTATTTTTGTTTTATGAATCGAACCCTGACCTTTATTGGAACCAATCGATTGACTTGAAAGTGAAGCACTAGATGAAAATTTACTTAAATGACGGTTTAGATTTGTTATGCTTGGATCTCTTTTTAAATTACTTGTAAATACGTCTGAATCATGTGTAATATTGGGAGTTAATTTATCTTCTATGATAATTTGGTTGTTAAATTTGGTTGTTGATAAATCTGGTTTGACCTTTGAGTTTAAATAAAGTAGTTTAAGACCACTCCCATCGACTTTAATACTATTTCTCTTTGTTGGTTCTCTTGTAGGTATCATCATGAAATGCTTTTATATCGCACATAATGCAATGCACTCCAACAATTGAATGAATCGGATATGATAAAAATATATCTTGCGGTAATATCAATTCTAAATGTTTTAACTTATTTCATCCAGGCTTTGCCATAAATTCAATTCTTCTTCTTGAGATTAAAGGTTTATTTTGGTTTTAGATACATTCTGCTTTTAAATTGTCTCTTCTTATGTTTCAGGAATTCTCAGTGCTGTCACGTTTATTATCAAAACAATATGCCAAAGATGAAGATCTCAAAGCGGTATTAAAGTGCCCATATTAAGAAGTTCTTAATTAATTCCAGAAAATGTTCTGGTTTCACAGGGACTTTACAATGGTCAGATGTGTGAATAGACGATCGGATACACATTTTAAATTGATACCATAATACTTTACAAGAAAAACATGATAAGAGAATATAATAAACGATATAAAGAGAAAAAGAGATAACAAAAATACTAGTAGAGGCAATCTAAACCTTATAAGAATGGAAAAAAAGATAAAATAAAGATGATATGAGAGTATGAGATTTGTTGTCTGAAAAGCAAGAATAGGACAATAGAAACTTTAAAAACACCATGAAACTAGAATGAAACTAGCATAAAACTAAATTATTTGAAAGTAAGAACAAATATGGAAAAAAATCAGATAAAAAAAATTGATATACTTGTATATAAACAGATTCTCCTTTACAAAGGGATTATTTAAAAGGCGAAAGAAAAAAAAAAATTATAGAACAAAAGCAAAAGTTACTAAAGCCTACCAATGAGTAAAAGAGAAATTTATAAGCATAAAATGTTAAAATTTAGTGAAAGCACAACGTATCATACAATTTGAAATAAGGAATAAAAAGCCATAACTTTAATATATTTCTCTTTGGATTCAAAACAATCCAATAAAGCATATTATTTGAAAAAGCAATGCAGAAAACCAAGGCAAGAATTTGCCAAAAATTAAAAAAAGAAAAAGGGAATAGTAAAAGGGTGGATGGATTATAATGAGCTTTATATCTAATAAGCTCAGAAAGGTTTTTTTAATAAAGATTACTGGCCTGAATCACCAAGCTGGATTAGCATATCCTGTATAACCTTGATAACTAGTGCCAGGAATTCCTCTATCAGGAAAACCAGTCATTAAATTGTTTGGCATACCACTATTCATTTGCATATGATTTGAAGGTGGATGAGGAACTTGAATACCCATTCCAGTAGAATTATTTGGATACATATGACGAGAAGAATTTTCATTTACTTGAATGCATTTCCAACCATCTTTATTTACCACATATGTTAAACTTGTACCTAAATCTCCTTCAAGATTTTCACTTGGTAACCCAAATAATTCACGACTTTTTTTCAAACAACAAGAAGGTGTCACTTTCTTATTTCTGTTTCTGGATAAATTCAGCAGAACATGTTTCCATTTGAATTTTTCACCGGATATTAATAAAGTTTTAAGGATTTTAAAATCTCTATCTGTAAAATCGGGAATTGGTTGTTGAGAATGTTCATTCATATGTTGTCGATTACTAATTAGATTGTTATTATTGAAATCTTCTGGGTTATTGAATCCCATTGAAGCATTTGAATGAAACATATTTGGAATTTGAAAAGCATTGTTTTGATTTCCTTGTGAATTCTGGGTCATAAACGATGGTGTAGTATTATTGATTCCTTGATTAGAATATGGATAATTTATTGTTGGAACAATGGATGTTTGATTATTTGTGTTAAACAAATTGGCAGTAGGAACATTAATATTCTGATTATTCAAATTATTAGTATTATTATTATTGTTATTACTGTTATTGTTATTGTTATTATTACTGTTATTATTCATATTATGATGACTTTGTGATCTATTGAGTAAAGGGGCATAATCAATATTAGAGTTATTATTTGAATTAGTAGAATTTTGAGGAAGAATATTGGCTGCAGCTTTCAATTGACCATTTGGATTGAAAAAATTGCTTGGATTATTACGATTTAAATTATTGTAATTTGAGAAATATGTTCCTGGTGGTGAACTTGTATCTGAACTTGAAATTTGATGAGGAGATAAATATGTTGCAAAACTAGAATTTGGATTGGAATTAATTAATGGAATTCCAGTGTTAGAATTTGGCATATTGTTGTTCATTTTTGGTTCAATTAAATCAGGGCTTGAGTTGTTCAAATTATTGAGATTCATATTATTTAAAGAAGATAAATAAGTATTGTTATTATTGATATTATTATTGAGAAATTTTTGAGAATGATTACTGCTTAAACTTGTTGCAGTTGTATTTGTATGAGAACTGTACTCTGAAATATTATCTAAAGAAGGTGAAAGACTAGTTGAAGCTGGAGATACCAAACCGTTTTTATTTTTTGATTCTTGAAGTGAAGTTTTGATTTGATTATTATAAAGCAGATACGACATAATTTTATTAATAATCGAAATTGAAACAGGGGATTAACTGAGTTTATATCAAATTTGAGTAATTTTTGAAAAATTTAATATAAACCTTTTAATTAAAAAATAAATATTAAAAAATATTTTAGAATTGATAATAAAGGAAAATTAATGTGAAGTAAAGTAATTTTGAGGATGAAAAAATGTAATTTATTTTGAAGTATTAAACTTTGTTTGAAGGTGAGAGAAGTTCTTTTTTATAAAGGATGATCTTATGGAAGGAAAATGTAATAAATGAACTTAATAAAGATGCTTATTATTGATAGAATTTTAATGTAGATAGAAATAATAGTAACTAAGGTACATAAGAAATATAAAGTAAACAAAGCAAGTAAAGATGTAAGGCTTTTTGGAATTAAAGTTAATAATTGAAGGTGATTTAGAAGAATAGTAATTATTAAGTAGTATAAGATTTATTGAATAGAATGTAGTATAATAAAATGAAAAAAAAATAAGATATTTGATGTCAAATTTTTGAATATGGGAAGAACTGCAGTTATATATGGGTATAATATATGTATATTGAAAGTGAATTAAATTAAATGTAAGTTTATTATTATACTGTACGTAATTATAATTTTTTAAATATGTTAAAGGAGCCGATTAGTGTTTTTTTTTTATTTTACTTTTAATCTTTAACCCAGGCTACCAAAAATTAGAAAGATAAAATAATTACACTATTGAAAAGTTTGTAATAAGTTTGATAAAGATTTGCAAAATAAATTTGATAATTTGAATAAATAGAATTTTAAGTTGAAATCGAATCTATTATACCCTTAAAATAATTAATATTTGTTTAGCCTTTCTTTAATTGTATTCGGTGTTTTTAAAAGTAAAAATTTATATTCAATTATAAACTTGAAGTTTTTTTGACTTTGGATGTTGAGATGAATAAGGATATGAAGAAATATACCGAAGAAGTTTTTAAATTATATTCAGATAAATTTATAATATTATGAGAATATGTGATATATATATATATATATACAGTGTATATATTTATATTTATAATTATGTTTATGTTATTATTATTTGAATATGAATATAAAGTTTACTTTAATTAGATAATTTTTAAATAATAAAAGTAAAAAATTACTTGTATATTAGATTAGATTCAAAAGTTTAATAGACTTTACTTAGTTATAAAAAAAAAAAGAAAAAGAAAAAGAAAAGAAAAGAAAAAGAGTAGGAAATAAGCAGAAATGAAAGAGTAAAATTCAGATTCAGGTTCAAAGGGACAAGATGAGAATAGATTATGCTTATATAACAAGGAAAGGAAAAAAATAGTTTTTTTTTGAAAATGATGAAAATATCAATTAATACAAGTGTTTCTTGCAGAGACTGATTATTATTGGAAAGTTTAAAACAGACAGAGTTAATATTAGAATAAAACAATGAAATCAATTTGACGATGATAATAATTAATGTTATGTAAGATAATTAGAATTTGTGTTCTTATCATTTTATATCATATTATATTATCCTTATGTCAAATTTACTATATTTCTATCAATAATAACGTTGATAATAATAATAATATTATTATTATTATTATTATTATTATTATTGTTATAATTAAATAACTTAAGATAATTTTCTCAATAATACGATAACATCTTTAAAATTACAAATATTTGAGTATTGATAATAATAATAATTAAAGTAAAATGGGATAATTGAAAATTTATTATAAGGGAGGATAATAGAAGGAATAAAAAGTTTATTGGTAACAATAATAATTAACAATAATAATTAATAATAACAGTAGTTAATATAATTATTTGAGCTATTTAAGGGATTTGCAGTACTGGAGTCACGGATACTCCATATGGAGCAGTGTAATGAATAGTGTAATTTTAACCATATATTAATATATTTAGCACTGTAAAATACAAAGTAAAATACAAATAAGATACAAATAAAATACAAATAAAAGATATTTTGACTATAGAAACATCATTGCAAAATTGTTTATTAGTAGGTTATAAATAGGCTATTAATAGGTTCCTTTTAAAAACTAGATTTCATGAATGCCTTTGGCTTTGTCATCTGAAGCAAACTGAATTGAAATGAATCGAATTCAATCGAATTGGAATGGGTTGAATTGGTTCGAAATTGCAAGAGTGGATTGAAACCGCACAATTAATTCATGCTCAAGCAAACCAAACATGCAAAAAAAAAAATAAAAAGCCGGATCAGAAACTGGTTTGGTTGGCAAGTTTGGCCAAAATGTAAGAGTTTTAAAAAAAGAAAACAGATCCTCATTACGTAACAGTTACAAGAACTTTCTCGAATCTGATCTAATTCAAGGTCTTAAACAAGATCTCGAGTATGTATGTATGTGGTGGTGAATTTGATTCAGATTCAAATTCTTGTGAAGTCCGATTTCAACATGCTCCTATTCAAAAGAACCAAAGGAAAAACAGCAAAACATACATCTTTTCTGATCAAGTCATGACTATTTCTTTTATTATTATTATTATTATTATTTGATCTTGTATCAAATATGATATCAGATCGTGTATCAGATTGAACCAAGATTCATGATTGCATATTTCTTATTTTACCATATTTTTATATTTATTTTTTTCTACGTTTTTTCTTCATGTTGAAAACATTTACCACCACTGAAACTGTGGATCTGTGAAACTGCGCGGGTGCTTTTTTGGCCAGCGGCAACGTTAAATGAGAAAACTGGCGTGCTGTGCTGGGGCACGCCGGTGAAAACCGTTAAGACCCAGAAAGGTTAACGTTTGGTACCAAAGAAGCGGTGCGGCCAGGTTCTGCCGTTACTGCCTCGACTGCTGTTGGTGGGGTTACTCCTATTTGGCCGGAAACTGGAAGAAATACGATGATTTTTTTTGGAAATGCACAGTGTTTTCCCGCGTTTTCCACTTTTTTCTGCCGTATTTTCTCAAAACCCGCAGCTTTTTTTTGCGGATCGGGTATGTTGTTCGTTTGTTCGCTTGTTCGCTTGAGCTTTTGCTTAGATATTCTGGTTCAGGTTATCCATTTCTTCCACGCCTGATACAGAAACTGTTAACTTGTTCACATTGATATTTTGACCAGGTTTCACATTTTAATTTGTATAATACAGATTTGTTTGTTATTTTTGTTTCTCAGTAATTTTTGATTCCAATCATCTTTTCAAAGACTAAACAAGATGTAGATTAGTGTACAAAATTGAAGAATGTTAGCTTTGAAGTTTTAGCTAATATCCTTTATTTCGCCTGTATCATCAGTTTTATCAATATTATCACCTTTCAAATAGTACCGTCACTACTAAAATTCTAAAAATACGAGAGCAATAATTTCTTTAACTAGCCACTTGCATTTCAAAAATTATTACGACACTTTTTCCACCTGATTTATTTGAAATAAACTTGAAATTGAAAACCTTTTTAGTTTTCTTAGTTACAGTCCGATGTTATAATTTTTATTTTTATTTTATTTTTGTTTTTGTGATGGGTAAATTCTTTGAGCTAGTCTTTTTTTTTTTTAAAAAAAAAAAGCCGTTGAAAAACCATAAAAAAGCTAAATTTATTTCAAAATTCTTTTGTAACTTTTTATGTAAAAAAAAAAAACATTTGGAAGTTTCTGTCTGAAAATTAAGTTGTTTTTTTTAAAAAAAACTAACATTGCGTTAAGTGATTATTAATTATATTAGTCTAAGTCCAACGGTTAAAGAATCTTTTTCTTCATAAATTTATCAATTTGAAATAAATCAGATTTATTCAATTTTCAAACTAGCTTGTTGATCTAAATTCAAGTGTTTTTTTCAAATATTAGGATTATCCTTGCAATTAATATTTCACTACTGATAGCAAAAAATTAAAATACTTTTTTCTCCATTTGGAAATGCGCCACTTTCTTTTAACTGTACCGAGAAATTGTATTGAAAAGTTATTTTTAATTTCTAAATTTTCTCGGGGCTTTACAATTTCTTCAGTTTTGAGAAATTGCGTACCGTAGTGCAAAACACAAAATGCAAAACGCAAAATGATTGTTATTTTCATCTACCGCGCGCGCGTTTACGATAGCTGATAGCGATAAGAAATTGCCACCAAATAATGCACGCGCCATGTGTTCTGTTCTTTGTGCTTTGTGATGTTTTTCTGTGTGTTTATTTTTCGTGTTTCGCGTTTTAAAAAAATTTGAAATAGTATCGGTATCCGGCCGATATTACCGTGCCGTAATTATGATAAATAAATAAAAAAAAAGGTCTGGATTGCCTATCTCAGAATCTCAAAATGTACTTTATTTGAATAAAGTAACCTTTGATGTTATCAATTAATCTACTTAACAATTCAAAATCTCAACATTTGAAGGTAAGTTACAATAAGATGTCTAAAGGTATATATTTGAAAGTATACCTTTAAATGTATACCGTACTTTTTATTCAGTTCAATTTTAAATCAAAAAATTACCTGTTATTTGGAATTGTTTTGCTCAAACAAATCATCTTTCTTGTTCAAAGTAAATGTTGCATTTTTTGAATTCTAAATGTTTTGGATAGGTACATATATGAATAAAAGGCCAATATCAGATTTAGTTCAAATATGACTTGATCTTAGATTAGATTTCAACTTACTTTCTGATCTTAAATTAAATCAAATTTTACGTCAAAGATATTCATTTAAGATAACATATTCATTAAAAAAAAATAAAACTAATTAACCTAGTTGTTTAATTCTCCTAGCCTAACTTACAACTTTTTAAAAAATGCTCTTTAATAGAATTAATCTTATATTTTCTTAAATTTATTTTTAATATTCTTGTTAAAAAATAAGCCCATCAAATCCCAGAATCAAGCTCATTATTCTACATATTCAAGTCAAATTATCCTAAGAAACATGAAAAAAATAAAATTACTTAACTTTGGTATAAAAATAAATAATTATCAAAAAAGTAACTTGAAAATTTCTTACAGTTTAAAATTTTTATTTTTTTTACTTATTATAATAACTATGGTTTCAGTATTTATCCCTCAAAAAAAAACACATTGAGGAAAAATTCTGCCATTAATCACTTAAAATAATAATAAATAATTATGTAATTATAATTTTGATAGATTTCTTGATCCTCTACAGTACTTTACAGTACGAATGAGTTTTTTTTCTTATTATACGTAAAACTCTCGTTAATTTTATAATTTATGGCTGAAATTTGAAGATTACTTACCCAATATTTGATTTATAATTATTGATAGCTTTTAAAAGATGATATCTTTCAAAAATTCTGCTCACATTGAAATAAGGTAGTTAGTTAACCTTATAAAGCCGTTAATAGATTTTGAGAAAATTGATTAACAGTTATTTCAATAGTACTGGCATTATATAAAATTCACATTATTATGTACTGGCAAGTTTTAAGATATATTTATATTATTGTTTACAAGAATTTTTTTTTGAAAATTCAATATTTCTACTTGAAAACATAAACTTTTTCCATCTATTATTTAATTCTAACATAATTCTCATGATTTTTTTACATCTTATTAAACTTTTTGATTACCTCCGAAATACGGTATTCTTTTAAAATTCTTCTTCACATCTGTAGAGTAATAATTAATAATCATAGATAAAAAATATTTTTCAGACATTACGTAAAAGAAGATCTAAAATCACCTTTTTTATAAATGCTAGTTGTATTCATATTTGTTCGGTCCGATTCAAAATTTCAAAAATAAATGTTTAAAAAAGAATCAGAGTTACCGTGGACCTTACCAAAATTTCTTAAAAACTGGGCTGAAAACTTTAAATTTCAACAATTACGTACGCCGGTTTCTTAAGCCCTAATCCCGAAATATCTTACTTTTCACCTGTCTAATCCAGAAAGCGATTGGAAACTTGCCACATTTCTCTATTATCGGGATTATTTTCTAAATCCATGCATAGCGTTGCCACTCAATGTATATTAAATATAATAAACTTGAATAACATCAACTATTGTTGCATACTTAAATTGGAGTGGAATGGCAATTTTCCATCAAAATGGGTAAATTTACTTCTCATAAACATTTATCTTTGATTCTAAAATCTTTTTCATTAAAAAAAAAATATTTTGATTTAAACAATCTTTGAAAACTGAAAAAATAAGCGAAGAATATTTTATTAGATTCACTTTTTTTATTCAACTGTTGAAGTTGATTACAATTTCTTCTTTTTTTTTTTTTTTTCTTTCTTGAATTTTGTAGATATTCAGTCAACTGAATTGAATCCATTTACATAGAATCTCAGAATATTAACGTTTATAAAAAATTAACATAGCATTATAATATACATAATATAACAAAATTTAGGTATGATATAGGGGGAAAAAATAAATAAATAACATAATAGCCTACTCTAATTAAACCCCCGTCCCCAATTTGTGAAAGAGGTCCATTAATTTTCTCATAAGTTTCCACATCTTCATCACTCACTAAAGTAGGGACAATGATTTCATTTTCATCCCCTTCCAATAAAATTTCAGGGGAATTTCGATTTATTGTTTCCTGATATAAAATTGAAGAATTTTTATTAAAATCCTTAGTATTGTGAATCACTATTGAGTTTTTTTTTTTGTTTTGGCAGCGAATAAACAGGTTGAAAAGATATATCACTTAAATTGGGAGGAGAAATTTTACCTTGAGAAGAATGAACCGTTGAAACTTTTTCATGATCATATAGCTGAAAATCTGATTGATCTTTAGATATATTAGAATGTATTTTTTCCTTTTGTTTAAGATGTCGGGGATGAATGGGCTCAGAAGAAAGTTTTCTTAAATCCTCCTCCACATTTGAATATGAAGGTTTTTCAGCTGAAGAAAAAACTAAGGCAGAATCTTTCCATAAAATTTCCTTAATTGATTTTTTTGCTTCTTCTCTATTTATTTTCTTTGTTTCTTCAGTAATTTCGGTTTCATCTTTGTAACTTATATGGACACTTATATCAGTTAAATCAGGCTGATAAGCTCCATTCAAAAATTCATCCTCACTATCTAATACAAATAAATTTGACTCTTCATTTGTTTTGCTAGATAAATCTTCATCTCTAATTTGCGTTGCCCTTTTTCTTTTAGCAGCTGCAATAAATGCATTTCGAAGATCATTCTCATTGTAATGTTCGTTAAGTTCAATGACTGTATTTTCCATATTAGGCAACTTATTATTGACCATATTATTTGAAACTCTATCAAAATTTTTATCAGTGAAATCAAACTTGTCATTATCATTATCACTATCAAGAATTTCAATTGCTTCATTTTTTTGTTTATCTATATTAACAGTGTCTCTAATTATTTCAGGTACAAATTTTTTTACAACTGTCAGGGGTTCTCGTGCAGGTATCCCTTTTGGAGAAAATAGGCTTTCAAGATCATCTTCACTTTCACTATCTTCAATTTCTATTGGAGAATTTATCCTCTCAAGATGACTACTACTTTTATTGTTTATACTCTTTTCGTAATTGTCAGCATCTATTATTAGACAATCATCACTAGAAGAGTTGTTTTCTGTCAAGTTATTTTCTTTTTTATCAGCAGTAATCAAAAGCTGCTTATTATCAAGAGTCTCCGACTTTTTAGGCTCTATTTCTTTCACATTTGAAGTATCTGATTTTTTGTGTTTTCCAATACTTGAAAAATATGATTGACTTTTTTTCCTCTTTCTTTCTAACATATTTAGTTTTTGAGAATCCTCTATTAAATTATTCACCCATTGGTCTTTAATTTTTTGGATTCTTTCATAGAAATTTTTTCTAGGAAATCTTTGTGAGAGTCTTTCAATAAAACGAGATTTCTTCAAGACTTCAATCACACTGGAAATACCTGTTTGATCTAATATTGCTTTAGTCATTAATTTGAAATTTCCGAGCTTTTCTAGACATTTATCAAATAAAATTAATTCTTTTTTACTGATTGTCTTCAAGTTGATAAATCCTTGAATTTGCTTTTTTGCATATTGAACTCTTCGAATTCTATTGATTGAATCTTCAGATCTATTATTTTTTCGATTCCTTGTTAAATTATTTCTTTTATTACCCAGTTCCACTAATCTGCTTTCTTTGCTTTCAGAAACATTAAGAAGATCATCCCGACTTTTAACCTCCATTATATCTTCATCAGAAAAATCAGAATAGCTATTATAATCACTATCAACACGAGAATTGGTTTTCTTTTTCCAAATAGAGTTAAAATCAGTGTCAGATGAATTTTTTCTTTTCTTTCTAGGCTCAAAGGACTCGTCAGAATCGTTCAACAAGTCTCTTTTATTTATACCATTGGCATTGTTCATCGCAATCAATTTGTTTAAGGAAACATCAGATATATTTGCATCAGAATCTATTCCCTGATTTTCAGCTAGAGCATCGCTACTATTAATAAATAACGAATCAAGAGAAGATGATGAAATCTCACTTCCAAATTCATCATATTTTCTTTTTCCTTTACGTTTTTTTCCAAAACAAGAATTTTTATTTGTTCTTCTATTAGCCAATCGAGAAGTTCTTGTCAACATTTCAGCTTTATTTCTTCTCTTGGAAGTATTAATCTCTTCAATAGGCTCAAAGGATGATTCTGAACTCGAGTTTGAATCTGAGACTTCAAATATTTCGGTGGACATGTTTAAATTTCTGTGAATACTTCTTGGCCTACCAACTTTACCTTTCCTTCGAAAAGGTGTATTTGTAAAAATTGTTTTTGTTTTTTTCGGTCTTCCACGAGGACGCTTTTTTTGGGTTTTAATTATATTTTCTAAGGAATCAGAAAAATCGTCATCGGATATTGATATTGCTTTACTACCTACACTCAAATTATCACTATCAGTTTCACTACCAGAAATATCTATAACAGAGTTGTCTTGACTTTCATTAGATTTTAAATTTTCCTCAACTTTTGAGGAAATTTTTGCTTTATTATGTGTATTTGGTTCACTATTAAATTCAGAGCTAGAATCTGAGCCAAAATAATTTTGAAGATACGAAGAAGACAACATAGAATCTTCTTTTGCTTGGAATTCTCTCATTTTATTGTCTTGATCTTTTAGCTTTTTATTCTCAATTATAGAAGGGCCTTTATTATAAGGACTAATTGAATCTAAATCCGCTGAGACATTATTATTGAGTAAGATTTTTGAAGGATCAATAGTACCAGGAATATTTAGGGGTTCAGGTATATTTGAAGTTTCTTCTAGGTTTCCATTAGTCAGATTATTGGAATCATTATTTGAATTTTCTGGAGGATCTAATTCTAATCTGAAATTTTCATCAGATTTTAAAGGACCATTAAAAAGATTATTTATAGCCGAAATTCTACCTACCTCTAAATTTAAAAAATTATTTAAATCTCTCCAATTTTTTAATTGACATTTTTCTAAAAAGAACTTAGCATAGTCAACTGAAGTCCATTTTCCTTTTAAAAAATCATTGTTGAGATAAAAAAACTTATTCTTTTTATCAGTCACAATATATTCTTTTGTAATATCTACAGTCAACAAATCTCTTATATAAAGTTCTTCTTCTATTGACCAAAGTTTTGCATTTTGCATTCTTTTATAGGACAAATAACCAGAAATGATTGAAGACATGTTAACAAAGCCATCAGAAAATCTTCTATATATTAAAAATGGTTGAGGTAATTCAGAATTCAAATGGTTTGGAAAAGAAACTTTAAAACTACACCCAAGAATTTCACAAATATCAACTTTCATTTTTTCTTGATCATTTAAAATTCCTCCTATAGCGGAAATCTTAAAACTTTCAGGAAAATCTTGATAAGAAAAAGCAACATTTTTTGAATTACTTGAATTATTATCCAAGGAATTATCAATCTTGTTAATAGTATTTCTGTTTTCTACATTTTGATCATTTTGATTATTATTTTCAGAAGAAATTGTAAAATTTTGTATTTCCCTATATTCCCATATATTTAAGGGAGCTTCGGTTCTTAATTGATTTAGATTATCACCAGAAGTATCAAATTCTAATAATGGTTTTAAAAAAACACCAATATGAAATTTTTTACAATAATCAATTCCAGAGGAAAGTTCAATATAATGTCCATGATAAACTTTATGATTTTCAATATTTTGAATTATATTAAAAGATTGAACAATTGATGATCTTTCTTTTTCTAAATTTGATAAAAAAGATTTATCATCAGCTTCATTATAAGAAAAATTGGAAAGATTTTGTAAGTGATCATTATCATCATAAAACTTATCAAAAATAATCTTTGCTTGAAACAAATGATCAAGATTAATTAAATTTCTTTCGTAAGTTCTTAGAATTCTCAAAGTAGTATTTTTTTCAAAATGTATGAAAGATTCCAAAAACACATTTTCATCATAAGAAACTTTTGCAACACGATTAAAAGATAATATTGGGGATAATAATTGATCTAAGTTATAATATTTTGCAAATTTATTTGCAACAAATAATGGAACCCAAATACCTTGAAATAATCTTGAAATAGATGAATTAACTTGTAATAAGAGATTTTGATTATATTCAAAAATTAAATTTGGAGGTATTCTTTTAATATTTTCATTTAAACTTTCAATAGTCGAGTTTGAATTTTGTAATTTAGATCCAATTGATACTAAAGTGTGAATTGAACTAAGATTAATCCAACCACCAATTTTTTTTCTAAGAATTTGAACAGGTCTTTTTGAGCCCGGTAATTTTGTTTTATATATATAAAATTCCTCTTTTTCGAAAACTATTGAATCTAAAGATTTATAGCTAGTTATTTCAGGTTCTGCAAGCAGACCATTTGAATCATCGAAATCTAAAGAAGGAATAAACATAGAATTCATCTCCCGAGACTCATTGAAAGAGGACAAATTAATCCAGCTATATGAGATTCCAATCAATTATACTTTAGCAACTATTTTTTTTATTGGAAGATGATTAATTGATTGATTATTTGATTGATTTGAATAATAACAATTCTATTTTTATTCTTCTTTAACCAATTGTACAAATCTTTTGATGTTTTGAATTGAAGAAGACTCGAAATCTCAGCGTCAATAAAAACAAAGACGCGTATAGATAACGTGTTTGATGCTCCTTATTTTTGGCTACACGCAAAACAAACGCCAAACCTTTCAATGCGCTCCAGTTCAATTTCCGCATCTCCGTGCTTTCTGATTCCTGATTTCCGTATTTTTGTCTTTGATTTGTTTTGTGTGTTGGAAACTGGAAAAAAAAACACAGAAACCAGAACAAAAAAGAAGAAGAATTAACAAAAAGAAGCAGAAGAAGCAAAAATAAATGAATGAGATGGAGTTTTATCACTTTGGGCCACAAACAGAAGTAGGGTTTCAATGGTTTGAAATCCAAGACTATATATTCACTGACTATAAATGTTGATCTTTTCAAAATGGAATTGATATTTTTATGGGAATTAATTTTATCTTTTTTTGATATTGAATTCCTTTATCAATTAAATAGAATTATCAATTGACCAACATTTATATTTATAAAAAAAAAAACTAGTTTTAAAAATATTATCATAATAGCATTTATATCTATATAGATATACAAGGTTATTTATACTTATATGAACATATACAAAATAATAAAATCTAGCTACTTTTAACTTTAAGTTCAAATTCAAATTTAATCCTTTTCAAAATGCCAATCTTTGAAGCTCCTGCTGTTTATGCAAGTAGTGCTTTAACAACTGTTAATACTTATCTTATGCAACATTTAGGTTTAAATCAATTTATTAATTTAAGAATTAATGATGCCAATATTGCTCCTTTAACTACTTCTCCAACTGTTTTCTATATTCGTAGAGATAGATTTAATAGACATAGAGCTGTTAATGTTTTTGATTCAAATGGTAACAAAATTTATGTTTTCGAAAGAGAAAGTCCTTTGAATCCAATGTGGGCATTGAAAGATTTACCAAATAGAAAAGAAATCTCTTCAATTAGAGCCGGTTTTTTTTCAACTTCTGTTGATTTTCATACTGTACCTGATGTTCAGCACAGAGAATTAAAACAAAATTGGTCTTTAGCTAGTGGTAATCATCGTTCTTTTTATTTGGCTGATGGTTTTGAATATCAATGGATTAAAGGTTCAAAATATCTTGAAAGAATAAGCAATAAAGGTGCAGGTGATGAAGAATTAAGAAGTAGAATTGCAAGAGTTAGATTAATGAGACAATTTAAATTTGATTATGAATTAATATTTGATGCTCTTCAAGTTGATCCAATTGTTGCTTTATCAACTGCTTTTATTTCAATGATGGTAGATTGGGGTGTAGGTGATATAACTGAAACTAGAGGTCCATATAATTCAACAACTAATGATACTCCAATAACCAATGATACTCCAATTACTACCGATTCACCTTTAAAAGTTACAAAAGCATAACATTTTTGAAACAATTTTGAAAACAGCTTTTTCAGAAATCTACTTAAGACAAGAAAAGGATGAATAACATAAAAGAAAAAAAATCTGCTTTTGTCGTGCTAAAATCTCGACAAAAATTCATTTAAAAAAATAAATATAAAATTATCTCCGTCTGTCTTTTTTTGTTTTATTTCCTTTTATTTCCTTTTTTTTTTCATTATTTTTCATGGAAGTATTATATCTAAATTGAATATTTTTCCATAAATCGAAAACCATGTAATTAATGTAGTTAATTTTAAATTTTTTAAATCAAAAAGATTCATTACTGAAGTTGTATTACAGGGATGAATAAAAAACCATATTTCATTATTTAATAAGGAATGATTATCAATTGTAATATATTCATATTTTAATTCAATCCCATTTATATTATTTATATTAATATTTTCTTTTTTGATTAATTCATCTAAATCCCATATAACTTTAGTTTCAAGAATATCATCTTGAAAATAATTTTTAAATCCTTTGAAATATATAACTGGAGATTGATATGAGATATGAAAAGAGATAGTAATCTCAAAATAAATTCCATATGAATTCTCTTTAGTTCTTATTAAAATAAAAGGTCTGTTGGGATTTATTTGAGAATTAACTGAAATTGAAAAAATTTTATTTTCATTCGTTTTTATTATTGATTTCATTAATGACGGTAATTGAGCATTGAAAGTATTTACATTGAAAACACTCATATTGATTAATCATTTACTAAGGTTTCAAAGATCTCAAATATCATACGAGATAATCCTATCAAATTTTTCAAATTTTACTGGATCAATAAGGTCTGAATTTTAATCTTTGAATATTTTTTATAAAAAGTGAGTAAACTTTTTATATTTATTCAAACATTCAAAAAATAATATCGTATGGGGCAAGTAATTGTACCGGTGATAATAATAGTGATGAAAATAGTCAATAGTAATATACCACGTGATTTAATATATTTGCTGAATTTAATTTCAAAAAGATTTCGTTGAAATTCATGGCTTTATTACTTTTTTTAATGGGAATTAAAAGAAGAAGAAACTACTGAAAGAGCATAAGATACTAACAGGATATAAACCCTAGTAACATATAATAAGTAAAGATGTTTAGACCTTTAGGTGGTGTAGGAGGCATTTTATCTCAATCTTTAAGAGAAAGATCTCCTTTTCAAATTTCAAGAAGTTTTACTTCGACAAATTCTGTTTTCAATATTACATCAGAATTAGAAAATTTAGCAAAACAAAATCAAACATCATCATTGGCATCTGCATTAAATAAAAATCCAAATAAACCTAGTGAAAAAGTGGTTGTATATATATTACATTGTAATTTTGGTAGAAATAATACTCATTTAACATTATCAGCTAAAGTTGAAGATGAAAATTTTTTAAAAAATAATTCAAAATTATCTTATAATAAACAAGTTTTATATTATTTACAATTACCTGAAAAGGTTAAAATTTCATTGAGTGCAGGAAATGTTGGTTTTAGAAAAGCAGCAAGAGGTGAATATGAAGCTGGTTTTCAGGTATCTGCAAGAATGTTTTCATTAATGGCACAAAAAGGTTATTTAGATAAAGACTTAGAAATTGTAATGAAAGAATTTGGAAAAGGTAGAGATGCTTTTATTGCTGCTTTACAAGGTAAAGAAGGTTTAAGTGTAAGAAACAAAGTCAAAAGAATTAGTGATAATACTAAAATCAAATTTGGTGGTGTTAGAGCTCCAAGAGTTAGAAGATTATGAATGATAATATATTTTTTTAAATATATTCTCTTTTCTTTTACTTATATTTATTTTCTGTTTCATTCATTTTATCATAATATTAAATTGAATCTTGTATATAATATTGTTTTTCATTCTATTGTGTTTCATTTTTTTTATATTTTTTATAATTTTTTTTGCAGCTTTAAATTAAATAAACTCATCAAAGCTAAATTATTTATTAAAGATAGTATTTTATAAGTAGACTAAATTATACTAAAGTATATTTATATATATATAGTATATAAAAGCAGATAGATACATTTAAGTTGAAACAAAAAGCAAAGGAATATTATAAATAAATTACAAATGAAATAAAGACAAGTAATGAAAGTTATTGAAATGATTAAATTAAAGTATCACCAAATGCACATTTTGCAATAGCTATACCAGCACCAACAGTATCAATAGCATGATATTCAGTTCTTGCTAAAGAAGGGTTAACTTCAACAATATCTAAAGAAGCTAAATTTCCAGTTTCAACAACAGCTTCAACAATAAATAAACCTTCTCTTAAGGTTAAACCACCTCTAACAGGAGTACCAGTTGCAGGAACATAAAGTGGATCCATTGCATCAACATCATATGAAAGATGAATTGGTCTATCATTATTTGGATTAATTTTTTTTAAAGCCATTTGAATAACATTATTAATACCAAATTTATCAATATGATACATTGAAAAAGCAGCAATATTATTTTCTTTTAAAATTTTTTTTTCAGAATCATCAACATCTCTTAAACCAATATATGCAATTCTATCTTTTTTTAAACAAGATGGTATCCATTTTAAAGAATCTGGATATGAATTTGAATCAAGACCCATTAAAAAGGATATTGGACAACCATGTAAATTACCAGAATATGTTGTTAATGGAGTATTAATATCAGCATGAGCATCAATCCATAATAAACAAGCATCTGGAAATTTTGTGAAAAAAGCAGAAACAGTACCAATTGCAATTGAATGATCACCACCAATAGTTAAAGGAAATTGATTTAATTCAATTGAATTTAAAACAGAATTATGAATTTTTTTATTTGCATCACTAACTAAAGTAGCTTTTTTACAATTATCATTAAATTCATTTAAATCATAATTATTATAATTTAAATCTTTTAAAGGTTCTTTTAAAGAAATATTCCAACCTAATTTTGATAATTCATTTTGAATATTTGCATTAATTAAATGTTGTGGACCATGTTCAACACCATTTTTATCTTGACCACCAGAAAATGGAGCTAATATTAAAGCAACTTCTTTTTGTTTATAAAAATTATAATGAGCTTAATTTAAGAAAAAAAAAAAATAATGTTAATAAAGTTGTAAGAAATAAATAATTTATATAAACAAAGGAAATTTATAAGTTGTTTATAGTTTATGAAATTTGTAAGACATCAATAACATCCGTAATAGAATATATTTGAATAAGTAAGTGAAAGACTGAATAATATTTATAACATACCTGAAGAAAAAGTCATATTAATAGAATATAGAAGATAAATTTAATTATTATTTGATTATTTAATTATTTAGATTATAATATATATTGTATATATACATATATTATTATGTATGAAAAGGATATTGGGTGTGGAAGTATTAAAATTTTTCTAAGTTTTTTTTATTTTCTTTAGGAAACTTTTTGAATAGATTAAATTTTTCGAGAAAGAATTGTAATAAATTAAAGAGAAAATCAATGGCTTTTATATTATTATGAATTGATTTGAATTGATATGAATTGTTGTAATTTTTTTGTAAATTGTAGTGGATTGTAGTGGGACTATGTGGATTGTGGTAACTTCGCTGAATAAGTAACTTAGGGGAAATATATATAAAAATTTGAATGAAAATTTGAATGAAAAAATATAAATTTAAAAATGAGATCTGGATTATAAATCTGATGAAAGAAATTTGTTTATAGATTAAATATATAAAATACCAGCATCTTTACACATAAACTGTTAATGTAGATTTATTAAAGTAACGATTTTGGTTATGGTTATTCAAAATAGCAAGCTCATAAATAAACTTTTAGAGAGCAAGCGATGAAAGTATATTTATAATTGTAGATTTTTCATAGAGCTTTTTTGAATTTTTCAATCTGGAAAAAATGTGAAAAGCATAATATGATGAATAAATAAATAAATAAATAAATAAATAAATAAATAAATAAACAAATATAATGAATATAAATACAAAGGATAAAGATGTAAATTAAAATGAAAACAAAAATAAATTTCAAGTCAAAGTTTTTATTTCGAGATATGTGAATAACCGAAATTCTGAATATTCTCTTCCAGAGTTCTTTTCAATAAGCGATAAGCGATGAGTCGAAACCAATTCGAGATTATCCACTTCAATTCACTTCAAATTCAATTCAATTCAATTCAATTCAATATCTTTATCTTTATCTTTATCTTTATCATCATCATCATAAGTCTCGATTTCAATTTCGATAATAAATCCAAACCCATACAGTCAACACATTCAGTCAACTAACATTTCTACTTCTATCAGTATGTTCACTGCCTTCACCCTCAGTATTTTCATTCATTCCTTATCCACTGCCAGTCAATTCTCTTCCAGCAACAAACACAAAGAGCAGCAGAGGCGAGCAAGCCTTATTCCGGCGACTTCCGCTGACTTCCGCTGACTTCCGCTGCTGGGTTTCAATTGAGATACGGCCACGTGATCACCGCTAAGTGAAAGAAAAAGCGAATACGCACGTGTAACAGCCAACTAGTATGGTAACCTTAGATTCATCTTTATTTTTTAAAATTCAAGAAGTTGGCCGTGTGGTCTAGTGGTATGATTCCTGCTTTGGGTGCAGGAGGCCCTGGGTTCAATTCCCAGCTCGGCCCTTTTTTTTTTTTTGTGTTTTTTTTATGCTTTACTGGTTAATAATTTGTGATTTGTTTTAGGATTATTTCAAATTATTAATATCAAATTAACATTACAGATATTAATCATGAAAATAATAAAACTTCTATTCAATTTCATTCTATATAAACGTTACTTAGATGATTAATTGATTTTATTTACAACATGCAATATAAATTATAATTTATAAATTATAATTTCAAATTTTATCTTTTAAAAGTTGAATAAAATGATTTAAATCATCTTTATTTAAACTAATTTGATGTTTTTCTTTAAATATAAAATTTAATTTTTTAAAGTTATTTAAAATTTCAGTATCTGTAAAAATCTTAAATTTATCCATAATTGATAAATTATTTAAATTCATTAAGTTATTTTTATTAATTGAATGTTTCTCATTTAAAATATTAAAAATATTTTTAAATAATAATAATATTTCTTTATCATTTTTAATTATATTGGAAAATTCATTAAGTTTATTAATTGGTTTATTATTATTATCATTATTATTATTAGCTTCCTTGGAATTATTGGAATTGAATTTAATTGAATTTATTGAAAAATATCTATTTGATAAGTTATATCTCTGTTTATTATAATAAATTGATTTGAATATAACTTTTTTCAGAAGAAATTTGGTTTGCATTCCAACTAACCCAACAAACACCATTTTGACTGGAAATATCAATATATTGTGATACAATTCAACTAATAGATAGATTATTATATATTGTTACTTTTATATATATTTCTTATTTTATCTTGATTCAACTGATCACTTCAATGGAAATTATTCAAATATATTCATTCTCATTCTTACAAATTATCGAAATTAATTTCAGTATTTGCTCAATTTCGAATCACAAGAAAAAAGATAATCAAAACCACAGTTGTGGGACATGTATCCGTACGTATACTATTACAGCTTAATACATGACCCAGAGATCTGGATTCTACAGCCATCTTCAATTGAAAATAACAAATTAAATTACACTACGATTACACTACGATTACATTACTACAATTTACATTACTGAAATTATTATCTCATCGCTTTAATTTCCTAGCTTTTATCTCATAGCTTTCTTAATCAATTTTAAAATTTTTTTGAGCTTTTATTAATTTTATCATCTATTTACTTACTTATTCACCAGTTATTAGATTATTAGATTATTAGATTATTAGATTATTAGATTATTTGATTTATTTGAAATTTATTTAATTGAAATTCGAAATATAAATATAATTTTAATGTAATTGAACACTACTATTTTTATTATTAACATTTATTTGACATCCACAAAATAATAAAAATGCAAGATAAACTAAAGCTGTTGTCCATAATGTTTTTGCAACTCTTTAATAATAATAATATTAATAATTATAAAATTAATTTAATTTATATTAGTAAAAAATTATCCAATTGTAAAAATGTATTGATAATTAAGTGAAAAAAGTAAAAAAAAAAAAAAAAGAACTTACTCWTTACMATTTTCTGGAGAACTTGTAGATCCCATTAATGCTTCATGTCCTGTATAAAATAAATATCCTAACACTCCCAAAATTGCAACACCAAATGCTGATACAACTGTACAAAAATATGCTTTCAATGGCTATATTATTATAAGAATAATCATAATCATAATCATAATCATTGTTATTGTTATTGTTATTGTTAATATATAATCTCAATTTCAATTTAAATTTAAATTTAAATTTAAATTCGGATTAAATTCATTACTTACAGACACAACCGGTTTCATTTTGAATATTATTATTATTATGATTCTAAGTCTTATATTATCAATTATACTCTCTTTCCAATAAATATTCAAATAAAGATTAATAATTGTAACTGTAATTGTAATTTCAATGGCAATCCATTCACAATCTTAATCATTTCACTCTTCTTTTGGCTGTATTTTCAAATTTTATCGATTCTTACTTAAATTCGTTGTTATTATTTAAGAAGGTGCGCACGTGCGTATTAGACTCCACATCTACGGCTCAATTATTTTATTATTTATTTTATTATTTTTCTTATTTATATTTGTTTATTTCTATGATGGATGATTTATTTAAGCAAAAATACTCAAATTATATGAAGATTAGAACTTATTCTATAAAAATTATTAAAAAATTAAACACATAATGAAAGTTTAGTGAAAGAATGATAAAAAAGCAAAAAGAAGGTAGTCGTTTGAAAATGGGGAAAAAAAATTTAAAAAATTAGTTATTATTAGGGAATTTTAAAGCAAAAAGTTTTATTTACTTCAAGTTTTTTTAGTTTTCTTTATTTTTTTTATTTTTCTATGTTTTGATTTTGATTGAACTTTTTAATATCATTTTGGGACTTTTGAATTATAAATAATCAAAAACTGGGTATCATTAACATTTTTTTTTTTTTTGGCTTTTTTTATTGCAAAATTTTATTGAAATCTTTTGACTAGAATTATTTATTGGATTTTTTATTTTTCTATCTCTATTATATTATATTATATTATATTGAGAATCAATTTCTAACTATACTTCCATTATACATAATATTTAAATTACTTTTTTCTCGTATTATACTTAAATCTGTTTTTTTTAATTTACTTTTTTTATTTGGTGCTCCTCCCCATCTATCATAAGAATATAATCCAATTCCAATTAGTATTATACCAGTAATTTGTGATGATGAAATTTTTCCACCATTTAATAATATACTTGCAGTAATTATCATAATTCTTTTTAACATACTTGCAATTGAATAACTTACTGTTGACATTGATCCTAATAAATGAAATGCTAATAATGCTTGAAAAAAATGACAAAGTCCATTAAAAAGTAATAATTTATATGGAATTATAATAATTTTTTCATTATCTGAATTATTTATTGAATTTAAGTTTAAATTTAAATTTTTTTCAATTATTTTATTTGAACTTTTTTTCTCAAAATTTGTATTTAAATTAGAATCTAATTTTGGATTTAATTTTGGATTTAATTTTGAATTTGATTTGGAACTTGGATTTGATGTTTTTTTGAAATTTATATTTGAATTTAATGATTTTTTTCTATTAATTTGTTCTTTTAATCTTTGTTTATGAATCTCACGATTTTTACTTTCTTCAATTAAAATTTTTTCTTCGATATCATCTGATGATAAAAAATCAGCTGGTAAATCTGGTTTTTCAATATCTATCTTTTGTTGATTTGAAGATATAAAATTTTTTGAAAATCCAGATGAAAAACTATGAGTTAAACCAAAATTATTTGAAAAATTATTATTTGATAAATTTTGATTTTGTAAATTTAATGATGATGATGAAGCTATTAATAAAGGTAATTCTGAAAATAAAAATAATGGTAATGATAAACAAAATCCAAATAATGAACAATATAATAATACTGTTAATTTATCTAATTTTATATCATCACCATCTTCAACTAATTTTTTATTTAAATTATTTGTTATATTAATATTATTGTTATGATGATTATTATTATTATTATTATTATTATTATTATTATTATTATTATTATTATTATTATTATTATTATTAAAGCTATAATCATAAGAATATGGATTGCTTATATTTGAGTTATATATATTATTGTTATTTAAATGTATTGAAGGAGAATTACTTCTATTTATATTAAGATTTAAATTATTATTATTATTTATTATAGTACTTGTGGAATGATTTATATTTATATTATCATTATTAATATTTATATTACTATTATAAATTTGATTAATGGTTTGTTTTGGAATTGAAGGATTGAAATTTATATTTAAATATTGAGAAGATTTATTTGAATTTGAATATTTTTCAAATTGTTTTTCTTGTTCATAATTTTTTTCATCAAATCTATTTAAATTATTTGATTCAATATCAGAATTTGAAGAAGAATTTAAATTTGAATTTGAATTATTTAAAGGTAAAGATAAATTATTTGTAGAAATATTTGAAGTTGGTAATAATAAATCGGCTTGAGAATTATTTGCAGATAACATTAATGGAGTTGAAATTCCAGAAGATAAAGCTAAAACTGCAGGATTATTATTTAATTTATTTTCTTTTGTATAAGTTACAACTTTTTTACCATAAATATTTTGAACTACAAAAACTATAGTTGAAGTAAAAGCACAAATTAAACCTTTAAAATGTTTATGATATTCTAATTGAATTAAAGGTTGATCAATTGATTTTATTGAACTAATTGATTCAATTGAATTTAAAGGTAATTTATTTGACGATTTATTATCAAAAACTACAATTATTATTACACCAGTTACTAAAGGTAATAAAGTTAAATAAGTTTGAATTGGAAATTTAACTTTATAATAAATTCTATAAGATAATACCACTAATAATGGACTTAAGGTTTTTACACTTGAAACAGTTGCAATTGAAACTAAAGAAGTAGCTAAATGACTAAAATATTTTCCAATAAATTGAGAAATTCCCATTGGAAAAATTTTTTTAATTAATTTATAATTTGGTATAATTAAAAATTTATTACCATTTAAATTTTTATCAGTTGGTATTGAACCTTTTGGGAAAAAAATTTTTAAAATTTTAAAATTTTGTAAAAAAAAAGTTGTTAATAAAGATAATAAAATTGAGATTGAGAATTGAACTTGTGATAAAGTTGAAGGAAATGGAAAATTAGTTAAAATTTTTTTTGTTAATTGAGAAGTTATTGAAGATATTAAATACCAAATTATACAAGATATTAAAATTTTTAAAGATTTTGGTAAAAAAAATTTTGAAATATATTTTTTAATTGATTTAACTCTATTATAAGAGTCAGTATTATTATAAGTTGATAGTTCCATTATTTTAACTTAATTTATTATTTAGTTTATTTAGATTATTTGATTTATTTGATTTATTTGATTTATTTGATTTATTTAATTTATTTAATTTATTTAATTTATTTATTTAATATAAGATAAGCGAAGGACAAATATTTATAATGATAGTGATAATATATTATATATACATAAAATTATTGATATATTATATGATTATGAATATAAAAAAGAAGATATGTGAAATTAATAATTATTGTTACGTAAATGTTATTTCTTTTTGTTTTTAGAATTTAGTTGCTAAAATTGTATTTAGGTGTAGTATTCTTGATTTTTTTCTTTATATTGAAATATTTTTTTTGCATAAAAACATTAAAAGTAACTTAAGTTAAAAAAGGAATAAATAATGCAGTTTGAAATAATTTTTGTATGAAAGTCTATAAATACATAAGATTGAAAATAAAGGGTTTATTGAAATATAATTGTTTTTATTCTTATTTTTATTTTTATAAATATTCTTGTATTTATTTTTACTATCAATGACCAATTTATGTCAATTGAGAGGAAATTCAAGAAACGTTTTAAAGGATTATTTTTGGATCTTGAATCTATCAATCAATCAGTCAATGAATCAGTTCTCAATTGAAGCTTCTGATATTTCTGAATGAACTATTTTATGAATGAATATGAATAATATATTTCAGATAATCTTTTTGTTGAATTTGATAAATATATTTCAGTAGGTTTGTTGATCTCCTGGAGATCAATTGAGATAAATCGAGGACATTAAGCGCTGTGTTTGTTGATGCTGATGGTGATGTTGTTTATCGAGCAGGCTCAAAAACTGCACACAGCACAAGAAGCTCACTGCTTAGTACAAAGTTTACACCTGGCCGACTGCAGAGACGCGGAGAAACACAAGAACCAGCGCAAAGGGTGGGTTACAAAAACCCACAGAGTTGGTAAACGTGTAGTAATGTAATATTAGGTATAAAGTACCTCAGTAAACACAGAAATGCGTTTTTAAAGACCCACAAAACTGGATTTAAAATGTACATAATAAAACATTATTATACATTAAATCCATACAGCTGGAACAGACATTTGGAAGCCAGGATTGTGGGTTTTGTTCCCAAACCAGAAGAGTTATGGCAATTCCAATAACAACAATAAAATAACAATAACAATAACGATAATAATAAAAAATACGTTTAATTATTAAATGATCAATTGAATATTAAATAATAATCCAGTAAAGTAATAATGATAAAGATGACAGAATATTCATGAAACTGATTATCCATTTCAAAATTCCTTTAAAGCTTGTAGAATTTCAATGGCTCAACTCTTTTGATTCTAAAAATTTGAAACTTTTCATATTAAATTTTTATTCTGCAGCGTAAATTCCCTTTATGGATTTATTTTCATTCAATTCGGATATGTATTCACTTCAAACCACCAAATCATTTAAAAAATACTCATTATCTCTTCATTTCAACTTAATAATAATGCAAATTATGATGAATTTTTAGAATCAAAATTATTAACTTAATTAAATTCATCAATTTCTTTAATTTTTACTTACTTCTTCAACTCCATTAAATTTAACTAATATATTCTTAAAATTAAATATTGTTTTGAAATAGAACTACTGTAGAACTGTAAAAATTTATAAAATTACTCAAATTATCAACTTCATCTTAATATTATCTAATATTATCTAATAATATTTTAGTTTAGATATCATTTTACATTCTTTTTTCTTTTTTTTTTCTAAAATTTTAATCAAATTTTTTATTTAATTTCAATTCAATTCAATTATTTCAATAATTTCAATCATTTAATTCGTTTGAATATATTCTTTCATTCTAATCAATTCATTTCAAGACTTTAATTTAAAGCTTATGTTATTTAATTTAAATATTTTCTATTAATTCGTTTGAATTCATTTCAAATGGCCCCTTTAAATTTCAAATTTTCTAATCTACTTAAAACTACTACTATTACTACAAATAATGAAAATGTTAGTTTAGATCCTGATTTTGATAACGGTAATATAGATATTCCAATTGAAATAATTGATGAAATTCTTTCCTCTTCTTCCTCTTCTTCTTATTCATCCTCAAATAATATCAAAAAATATAAATTTAATAAAAGGGAATGGCATGATGGTTATATTGCTTTATGTGTTTTATTACCATTATTATTTATTTCTTTAATTTTTCTATATTTATTTTATTTATATCAAAAGAAAAAAAAGAAAAATTTAAATTCAAATACTGATTCTCTTGATGATAATAATAATAATAACAATAATGAAAATAAGGAAAGTAATGAAAATGAAAATCATTTAAAAATTAACAAATCAAATATCAATGAGTCGTTGATCTCTTCAAATCAAATTACATTTAATAATAATGAAAAAATTGATGATAATGATGATGATGATGATGATAATGACAATGATGATAATAATATTAATGAGAACTTAAAAAAGATTGAAACAACTGAAAAAAATCAAAAAAGTGAAACGAATGAAAAAAGTGAAAAAAATGAAATCGATGAAAAAGGAATTACTAATAGTAAAAAAGAATTAAAATCTTCAAATACTGATTCAACTAGTAGAACAAATAATACAAACAAAAGTAATGATTCAACTAATTTATCTGATACAAAACCTTTATTTGTTAATAATGACAATAAAAATATTAATGATACCAAAAATAAATCTGTTAATAAAAGTCCTTCATTAATTTATTCAAACATTTCATATTCAGTTCCACCTTCTTTAAATTCTTCAATAAAAGTTAAATTAGACACCCCGAATATTGAACTTGAATCAGATTTAAATAATAATAGTACTAATAAAAATAATGTTAACAATGAAAAAAACAATGATAATAATGACAATAATGAATCAAAAATTATTGAAAAAAATTTAAAAACTAATATGAATCCATTTAAAACTCCATCACCAATTGATTCAAAAAATCTTTCAAATAAAAATTCAAATAGAAATATTAATACTAATCAATCAAGTGATTCAAATAATTCAACAAATATTACCACAAATATAAACAATAATGTAGTTTCTTCTTCTAATGTTACTAGTACTAACAAAACTCCAGAAAATCAAATTTTATCATCTTTAGATCCATTTAATAAAAAAATTATCGATATATCAATTGATTCAAATAATTTATTATTATCTGCTCCTAATATCAAAAAGAAACATTCTATAGAATCAGATTTATCTTTAATTCAAAACAGTATTAATGAAAATATTATTAAAAATCAATCTAATAATAACTTAAATGTTAAAAGTGAAATTAATAATAATATCAATAATAAAAATAATAAAGAAGTAGCTAATAATAAATCTAATGATATAAATGAAGATAAAAAATTCCAAAATCAAGTTTATGAATCTGTTGAAAAAAATAATAGTATTGATGATTTACCAAAAAGAACAAAATCAACTTTATCAATTATTTCAAATTCAAAAAGATTAAGTTGGATTAATAAAAAATCGAAAAATTTATTCAATCATAGTAATAAAAGTAAAAATTCTGATTCGGTGAAAAATAATAACAATAATAACAATCATAATCAATACTTAAATCAAAACAATTCTCAATTATCTTTTTCAAATTCAATTTCCCAAAATTCTAATCAGTATTTAGATAATGATATAGATGATGATAAATCTGCAAATTTATCATTAGATGATGTTCATATTCCAACTTCTCCTTTGTTACCTGCCTCAAGTATAATCTCTGTCTCTTCTCCACTATCAAATGAAGAAATTAATATCATTAAAAGTAATATTTCTAATTCAAACTCAAATTATAATTCAAAATTAGATTTACATCTTGATCTAAATAATATTAATAGTAATAATAATAATAATAATATTAATCAAAATTTAATTGAGAATGATATTGGTAGCTTCTCAAACAATAATAGTAGTGTCAATATTAATATTCAAAAATCTGATACAAATTCTTCATCTACAAGTGAAATAAGTCCATTGAAAACCCCATTTACAAGAAATAATATTGAAGTTCCTCAATTATCTCCATTATCGCCTGTTTCTAATTCTCAATCTACAATTAAAATTAAGCCTTCAAGTTCAATTTATATTAATCATAATTCAAATAATTTACCATTAACTGATTTTAAAAATATTGATAGAAGTTCAATTACTGCCTCAACAATTAAAAATTCTTCTATTTCTAATTATCCTGTTGATTTAAAACCTTTTGATCCAGAAATGCGTCAATTAATGAATGAGATTAATAATATGAGTGTTGATATTTCTAAAGATGATACTATAAATTTTTCGAAATTGAAAAGTCAAAATGAAGAGTCAATAAACAGTTTAACAAGTTCCTCAAATGAAAATAGTAAAGCTTCTTCAATGTCTCAGAATCACGACTTAGCTGGAAATAAAACTTCAAATGCTCAAACAAATGTAGCAGAAAATTTGGACTTACCAAACAATGATGATGTTGCAACTATAAACTCTGAAAAAACTGTAACAAGTCTTGAAACCGGTGATAATGAAGATAATGCTATAGCCGATACTACTTTAGAAATGGATCAAATTTTAATCTCAAATGAAATCAAAAATATTCAAAAACAATTGGATGAAAATATAATCAAAAACTCAAAAATTGACGATAATAGTAAAGATAGTTTTTTTTTAAATGGTCAATCGAATCGTTCTTCAGTAATCTCATCAGCTTCCCCTTTGAATTTTAATATTCAAAACATACTATCACCAAATAATTTCACACCAAATAATTTGAACTCTGCAAATTCAAATTCAAGAGCCAAGTTTGAAAATCTTTCTCCAGTAACTCAAACTTCCTCACAGGTTTCAACAACTATTCAATTTCCAACATCTGCATATGTTATTAATTCACCAAATATTCCTCTCCCAATTCCACCAGTTTCATCACCAATGCCATTTTCCAATATAAATAATGCAAATTCCAATTCGAATAGTAGTTTAAAGAATCTTCAAATGAGATCAAACTCAACAGTATCTAACGTTTCTAGTGTTTCAAAGGTGTCGATTACTGAGTCTTTACATCCAATAAGTGGATTGAATCCTGTGAAGACAAATTCGAACGATGATTCAAATAGTTCATATTTAAACATTCAAGCTAAAGAGTCAGTTTCAACGTTTAAGAGTGCATATACAGCTGCTGAATCAACAACTGCTTCAACCTCAGACTCTTTTGCTTCAGCTGAGAGCGATTTTGGAAGTAGCGAAAATAGAAGATTATCTTAGATTATATCATAATATGGGATTTTTATTGAACATTTGATTTGGATTTAAAGTAATTTTTTTATCTAGCCGGTATGCCTTTAGTTTTTTTTTTTTATTATATCATTTCAGTCACTATAATGGTTCATATCTTTTTGTTTTTAGTCGTTCATTCTCTTAAAGTATCTCAGAAATTAATATTTTCAAAACCTTTACATTCAATATTACTTTTTTTTTATTTTGTTTTACAGCTTCTAAATTTTAATAATTGCTAATTGTTTATCACTTTTTTTTCTTTTTTTTTCTTTATTTGAAATAATTTTCATAATTAATTCTTAAATTAATTTTATTTTTAATTTTCAATCTTTAAACCAAATTTAAATTAGTTTTGATTGATTTATTTTAATTTAGTTTAATTCAATTTAATTTAATTTTACTTTATTTTTTTTATTAACATTTTTATTTCAAATTTATTCACGTAAAATCCGCTCTTCTCATATCATTTCGATCATTGATATGAGAATGATGTTTTTATTTATTATTTTAGAAACAGATCCTTACGAGAGAAGCATTTAAAGAAAGATTATTTAATATAAAGTAAAGTATGTATTTAGTATTGAAAAAAAAAGTTATATACTGTATATGAGGCGTTCGAATGAAAGCTGGAGACAACAGCAGCTGCATTAAACACTAACCATTGTGAATTTTTGTTATTTTAACATTGTCCAAGAAATTTTTATCTATCTTTCTTTTTGAAAAGACTAGAAAAAGGGAATCGTGGTGGAGGAGGAGGAAAATTTTGAATTGGAAAAGATGATATCTTCCCTGAACTTTTACGAGTAATAGCAGGAATCTTAACTGGCTTTGAAGGGGTACGATTTGATTTCAAGACAACTTCTAAGTCGTTTTTTGATTTTTTACTCATTTTAATTTTTCAAATATTTTAAATGATTTTTTTTTTGAAGTATATTGAATCTAAAAGTGTGAAATTGAAAGTGCTTTTAAATTTTATAAAACTTGAAATTTGAAAATATATTGTATCTTTCAAATTAACAAAACGTTTTCGTATGCTTGAGGCTTATAAAAATACCTTCAGTGGTATTTATAGTAATTTTTTTCAATAATAATTGAAATATTTTACTCTATTAAATTTAGATAGTAAGATTTTAGATAGATAAAACTTTTGATTGGAAAAAAATAGTGAAACCAATAGTAGTCAATTTTATAAATTTAGATAGTAAGATTTTAGATAGATAAAACTTTTGATTGGAAAAAAATAGTGAAACCAATAGTAGTCAATTTTATAAATTTAGATAGTAAGATTTTAGATAGATAAAACTTTTGATTGGAAAAAAATAGTGAAACCAATAGTAGTCAATTTTATAAATTTAGATAGTAAGATTTTAGATAGATAAAACTTTTGATTGGAAAAAAATAGTGAAACCAATAGTAGTCAATTTTATAAATTTAGATACTAATCCTATTAATCAAGGTTAAAGTTGAATAAATATAAAAAATTTATTCAGAATAATCAAAAAATAAAATGAAAGCGTTGACTTACAATTTTTTATTTTATTGTACTTGAAGATTAATAAATTAAGATAAACGTTCATCAAGATTCCTTTTAGTTGGATAAGGAAGTTTAATCCAATTGAATTAATTTCAATATTATTTCCAGTTAAAAAGAAAACATTTTGATAAGAACTCCACTCAGAAAATTACATTCATTACTATCAATCTATATTATAATCTAAAACAGATTTATTTCACTCAATTAATTAAAAAGATTCAATGGCTGAAAATATTGAAGCAAAACTTTTAAGTTAGGAGACCTAAATCTTAATCTAGGTCCGATTTTGCTCTATTTTGGGTGGCACAGAGTCAAACAGGGTCACATGATTCCAACCCATTCTACAGTTAAAGCCTTTTTTTTTATTTCTCCTATAAGAGTGATTTCTCGGTTTTTATATTTGATGATTTGATCCCTTGGCCCAGTTGGTTAAGGCATCGTGCTAATAACGCGGGGATCAGCAGTTCGATCCTGCTAGGGACCATCTTAAAGTTTTCAGAACTTTCTCTTTTTTATCTTCAACCTCAATTTGATAAAACTTTGCTGTTATCAATAATATTTTCTTTTTGATTTTACTCAAACTTACTTGAATTTTTTACAAAGCAATTCACTTTTATTGGGGTTATAGAATATATATTATAAAAGATTTGATAATTTAAGTATATAATCAAAAAATATTCCAGCTAATAGTAATTTTCCAGAAAGAATATTACTAACAAAATATTTCCAACAACTTTTTGGTTGGTTAATATCAACTCTGTAAATCATATTAAAAAGTCTATAACCAAAAATAGCAGCTCCTAAGAAAAAGCCTGGACCCATAGCACCATTGATTCCTGCTAAAGTTAATAAACTCATTTGAACAGTACCTAAAGAATAAAAGATTTTTTTTGAATGATTACCCCAAGCTAAAGCTGTTGATTTTATACCTGCTTTAACATCAAATTTTTTATCTTGATGTGCATAAATTGTATCATAAATCATTGTCCAGATATATGATGAAAGATATAATGGAATCATTGTTGGCCAATTCCAAACTCCCATTGCGGTGAATCCTAACATTGTACCCCAATTATAACATGCTGATAAAACACTTTGTGGATAATATGTGAATCTTTTAAATAAAGGATATGAACCAACAAGAAATAAAGAGCTTGCTCCAAATAAAAAACAGTTTAATGGTAATTGTAATAATACAAGTAATCCAATTGAAAGTTGTCCTAATAAGAAATATGAAGCTTGATGAATATTAATTCTTTTACTAGCCATTGGCCTTTCAATTGTTCTTTCAACTTTATTATCTAAATTTCTATCTAACATATCATTGATTGTACAACCTGCACCTCTCATTACAATAGATCCAATTCCAAATACAGATAACATCCATAATGTTGAAGATAGTGGTGCAGATATTTCATAAGCTGCCATAATAATTCCCCAAGAAGATGGTAAGAATAATAGCCATGTACCAACAGGTTTATCTAATCTCATTAATTCAGCATATGGAATATATTTTTCAGGTAATTTTGAAACCCATGATTTTTTAAGAGATTCTAATCTTTCCTTTTTTGCACTTAAGAGTAAATCTGGATGAAAAGCTGAAACTTGTTTTTGTCTTGAATTTAATAAAGTATGAAAATTTTGTTGAATTGAGTTATATTTGAAAATCGGGCTATTTATTGCGATTTTTAATGTCGTTGGTGATGAAACCTTTATTCGTTTATATAAGGTATTTTGAAATGATTTAATTCCTATTATAGGATTAGGATTGAAATATTTGATAATCATTATTATAATTCAATAGTCTAATTGAATCTCAAACAATTGAATTCACAGATATCCTTAACAGTTTCAAGTATTATCAATCTTAATAATAGAAAATAGACCCTTTTTCCAGAAATTTCTAATTGATGAATTTTTACTCGATAAATTTCTTCAGTTCAAATACTCTCGGACAATGGCACAAAAGCTTAAAATTGCTTTGGATTTGATTATTTTTTCCAGTGTGCACGTGATGGGACACTTTTCATGAATAAATCATGATGATGACTGTTAAAAGCACGTATTTAACAAAAATAAGAACAATCAATTATATAATTATTATAAACTAGCAGAAATAGATAAACTAAATAATGTTAACTGCATTATGAATAGGATTCAGATATTACCTTTTAAATTCACTGGAAGATATGAAGTTCATCTTTGATATGTGAATTCCTATTTAACCTCGGTTAGAATTCAAAGTCAATTGAGTAGATAGTAAAATCTTCTTTTTGAATGATAAAAATTTAAATTCAGGTTTATAATAGAGATAAAAAAATTAATAAACCAAATATAATCACATATAAAAAAAGTAAAGGATATTTAAATAATTGGATTTTAATTGTATTATTGAAATTATCGAGTGTATTGAGTTAAAATGAAATTAATTAATTAAGATTATTAGCTAAAATTGCCATAAATTTAAAATATAAGATCAATAGAAATGAAATTAAATATGTAATAAAGATATTTTTTGATTTCAATTGTTGTATCGGAAAGATATGGTGAAAAAGATTTTTTATTAATTGAGTAAAAATGGATTTCATTGAATTTTAATTACTTCAAATGATAGGTATTATTAAATGGGATTTGAAATATTCAGCGTTTGAGGAGTATAAATTTATAAACGATTTCAGGAATTTGAGAAGCTTTTCAATTTCCAGTTGTATATTTTAGTTGAATTTAGTTTAAATTTACCAGGAACTAAGAAAAATGATACAATATTTTCATGTCAAAATAAAACTTTTAAAAGATTGTTTTTCAAATAAATCTTAAAACCAAACTAAAGATGATCAGAACAAAAATAAGAAAAATAAAGATAAAGATAAAGATTAAGAAAATAATAATTTTTTATAAAAAGCCACCATTTAATAGTGAATATTATTTGAGATCAAAAGAATTTTATGAAAATTTATATATAAGTACAGATTTATCATTATTTAATTTCATCATCAACTAATCAAACAGATGTTCTACCATTTTAAGATTTTAAAACTAGATATTTTAAAAATAGGTTAGTTAATAAACTATATTTTACAAATAAATACTCAGTTGAAGTTGAATTAATCATTCATAAAAATTAGAATGCTAAGTTGAAATTCAAGCAAAAAGAGTAAACTATAATTCAGGATTAGCATTTGGAGGTTTTAAAATTAGAAAACAAAAATATATTACATTTGATGGAAATTATGAGATATTAGTTTCAATTAATGGTGTCTAAAGTAGTTAAATAGTGACAGCAGTTGTCAAAATTTAGGTTTTGAAGATGTTTTAGTTTGAGAAGATCAGGTACTGAATTCTCAAGATAAAGATACTTGTGATAGAGTTGCTAATATTGAATTATCAAGAATTATGGGAGCAGATATTAAATTAAATCTTTCAAAATTTGATATTGGTACTAGAAAATCATGGGAAAACGCATTAATAGATTGTGAAGATAAAGGTTTAAAGCCATATCCAATTCCTGTAGAATATTGAGAAAAACATTTAAAAGGTGGATTAGGATTTTTTGGATATTTTGAAGAAATATTTAAGCAAAAAAAAAGAATTAGAATTCAAACTCGATAAAATTGTTTTTTGAACAGTTACTACAAGTAGTTTAGCAAGATTAGTTGTTGGTGCTAAAATTTATAATTGAACACAAAATATTATCGGAATTGATATATTATACATAACTGGTAAAACTAGAGATCAAGTTTTAGGAATTTGTCAAAATATTGCAAAATTACTTGAATTGAAAAAATCACTAACTGAAATGATATTCAGGATCGACTTGCATTTCTTGGTTATAGTTTTCCGAATAATGAAACAATTGAAGCTATTCAAATTTTTATGATAGCCTACTAATATCGATAATCCTATTGCTGATCCAGCTCTTGCAGTAATCTTAGCAACATTAATGAAAAACAAAAAAATATTCTCTCTTATTTTATTCTACCTCAATAATATAATTTTTCTGGTAAAGCGAGGAGTAATTTTGTAGTATCTAAGGTATTTCAAATAGATAAAAACAAAATGCCAAAAAGAGCGGAAAACAGAGCTGAAACAAGAAAATACTTATTTTTAAATAACTATTTTCTGAAATTACTTTGTTTTGGGAATTATTTACGAACATTCTAGCCTGGAAATAGCAATATCATTTTTTTTTTAAATTTTTTTTACATTCGAGAAAATTACAAAAATATTTTAACTTCACTGTAAAGTAAATTTATACGGATATGTAGCGGATAGAAACCAATTTGGCCGTTTTAAACTCAATAATTTTTATTATTGTTTGTAGCTAATTTCAGTCTCAGCCATGCCTTGCAATATAATTTCATAAAAATAAATTACATTTTTGAACCCAAAACTATTGTAAGGAAAGCTTTAGTCAAAGTTTATACGTTGCACCATTTTTTTTTCTAGTTCAATTTAATTTTAAAATCAATAATTTGGCTCTGATTATTTATAGCGATTTTGAGTTTTTCATTTGAATATGCTTACATGGCTGCTCTTTTTTTTTTTTATTTCCTTATTTGTGGAAAGGGTTAACTAATTGGAATGGGAATCTAAGGTTCTCTTTCAAAAAAATACGAAAAGAAAAAGAATTGTGGAAAGTTTTTATTTCAAAGAAAGTGACTCCTTGATTTGATTATGAGTTCGAAATCGAAGCTTTATACAAGTCTGGCCATTAATAAAGTTGGAAAATGTGAGGAAACTCGAAATCTGGCAATGTGAAAAAGATAAAGTGGAAACGAAAATGTGGAAATGTGGGAGTGAAAGTCACGATTGGATGGTAATTTGATTGGAATTCTCTAAATTGAACCAGTATCTGTAAAGATAGGTGTAAGCACAGCAGTAAGCATGCTTTGGAAACGTGCTAAACCTTAAGTATTTCACGTACAGACACGTAACTAGTGTTAATGCTGCATTATGCATATGGAGAACCGCACCACAAAACTAAATATTTGAACTATTGCCCAGATTTCCAATCTATTTTCTTAACTACTATTATAACATTACTACAATACTTTATGAAGGTTTCAAACATAAAATACTACTGCACAAGAAGAAATCTTTTAGATGAAATCAGAAAATAATTTGAAAAAGAGCGATTGAAAGTTATTTGCTTTACTTTTACTGTGAATTAGAAGTTTATGGAAACTATCGAAAATGGTAATCCTGTATATTGAAAAATATATCATAAAATTCCACGAATTAATTTTAGAAAAAAGAATTATTGAACATAGATATATGCAAAAAAAAAAGTGATTAACAGAACAAAAAAGAAAATCAGAGTGATTTGCTAAACTATACGAGCAAACAGGGGAAAATAATGTTTAAAGGTAACGATTAAACAATGAAAAATTCAAAAGTTATTAAAATAAAATTTAATAGTATAAAATAAAAATAGAAAATAAAAATAAGATAGTTTTGGAGGTAAAAGACTAGGTAAAATAAATCATCTAAATACTTTGTATATTTCTATTCAAAGCCATAATAAAGAAGATATTGCTAATACTAATAAATTGAAGCAACTTTTAATAGAAATTGAATTTCCAAAATTTTCAAATTCTGTAATAGAAACTGAAGAGATGGAAGAAGAAGAAAAGGATTGTTCAATTGTAGCACTTGCTTCTAATTTAGACAGCGGATTAGAAAAACTTTCTTTACTGAAACTAGCTGTAGTGATACTATAGCTTCCAGAATTCCCTAAACCTTTATTTGTAGCATTAGTGACTTCTAAAGCTGCGCTAGTAGTGAATTGAGATTTAGATTTGGCACCGGCTTCTACACTTAAACCAATACTTGATTTCGCATTAATTGATTCTACATTAGATGTAGTTGAATGTTTAATTGTTGAAGTTGATATATTGCTAAATTCCAAGGATGTTTCAGAAACAGATGCAGATTCTTTTGATGGTCCAGTTGATGTTGAAACATGTGTTTTAATTGAGTTTTCTTTAGTATAAGTGATTGATATTGTTGAGCTTTTTGGAGTATTTGACACAGGTAATGAAGTAGTTACGATTAAATCTGTACTTAAAACATTTGTAGAATAAGAAATAATTATACCCTGAGTATTTGTAACTGGACGAACAGATGTTAGTACTGATTTACCAGTGGCTGTTAAGGGACAATATGTTGTATAAGAAATGCTTGTGCTGTAAATAGTTTCAGTTACAAGTTCTCCTTTATCATTAGTGGTAGTAACACAAGACTTAGAAACTAATGTTGATGCAACTGTTTTAGTTTCGCTTCCTAATGTGATAGGAACTGTATCGAGAATTTCCGTACATGAGATTCTGGAACCATCTGTAGTTGTGTACTGAGTTATTGTCAATACAATTTGGCTAATATCAGAAACAATAATTGTTGATGCATTTTCTACTGAAGTTGAAACAGAATCAGTACTAGTAGTGGAAACTGAAGTTTTAAAATTTGTAGTTGTAGATTCGAGAAATGAGGCTGTAATTCCACTTGTTTCAGTAGTTCCAGTAGTTCCAGTAGTTTCAGTAGTTCCAGTTACTTTAGAATAAGATAAGCTTGAATTAAAATATTGACTAGAATATTTAATAAATTGAAGTGAACTCATTGAAGAAGGATTAGTGATGGACTTTGAAGTAGTTGAAGAACCTAAGTTACTTATAGTAGATGATTTTATAAGGGAATTGGAGATTAAATTTGATGATGAAGGAAGAGAAATTGAAGAACTGATTGAATTTAACAATGAATCTGAAGTGGATAATGATAGTGAAGAAGTTGAGCTAGATGATATGGGAAAGCTTGAACTAGAAGTAGTGCCAGAAGTATAAGAAGGTGTGATCGATGAAGAGGAAGTGATACTGGAACTATAAGTAAAGGAACTATGGCTTGAAATTAAACTACTTGGAGCTGATGAGATTAAACTAGAAGTAAAAGAAGAGGTGCTAATTAACATGGAAAAAGCTGAGCTTGATGATATAATTTGAGATGAAGAAAATGAATAAACAGATGAAGAGAATGGTGGCAAAGAAGATGTTAAAGAGGAAGAAGATTGGTATAAAATCGATGAGGAATATGAAGAAATTTCAGATGAAGGTGGAGTTGATACGATTGTTGAGGAAGATAAACTAGTAGATGAATATAGTGCTGCTGATGACGATGACGATGGCGATGACGATGGCGATGACGATAGCGATAACGATGGCGATAACGATGACGATGAAAAAGTATATAAGAAGAATGATGGTAATGAAGATGAAGGAGCTGAAGGGGATGAAGATGGGTAGGAAAATGAAGAAGAAGAAGGAGATATCAGAAGGGACGATGATGCAGATGAGGAGTATGAGGAGAGGGAACTGGAAGAATATTGAGAATTTGATAATGAACTAGTAGAACTTGAGGAGGCTAAACTAGAAGTTTGTGGACCACAATTTGTATCCCAGCAGAAAGATGGAATATCAAAAAAAGCATTATCATTATCGGCAGAACCACAACCCATAGTATAAGTCAAATGATAATACGAGTTTCTTTTCTTTTTCAGCGCAGTTGCTGTAGTAAATGAATGAGTGAAAACAAAAGTTATATCGAGTGATGGAAAACAGGTTTTGTCACTTGTAGTATCTGGATAAATAAGGAAATCGTAGGTCCAATCACAAGGACCTGTAACAAAATTATCACTTCCATAACTATAAAGATATGTATAACTATTAGTTACACTAGCATAATTATAATAGACAGCTTGAATTGTATTTGTTGAAGCAATTGAAATACATTCTGAAGAGTAATAACTTAAAGTCATATAGTAACGACTATATTGGGGTTCATAAATAGGAGAAGAATATGTCCAAGTAGCAGCAGGTTTTGAAGAATCTGAAGTTGCAGTGTTACATTGCAAAGACCCGGGACAAGTTGCTGATGTTGCCGTTGTAGTAGGAATAGAAGTCATGACACCATCTGAACAGATTAAATGGACAGAAATACTAACTAAACATAAAAGGAAAGAAAGAGGAAAAAGCATTCTTGAATAATTGAAGTTTTCTTTTTTAGAATTTGGCCTTTTACTATTACTTCTTCTTCAAAGTTAATGAATTTGAATTCAATTATTTTTCTTTTAATTCGCAGAATAGTATATTTATTAAAACTGAAAAATAATGCTCTTTTGAAGAAGAAATTAAGGTCTTTAAATAGCAGAAAAAATTACATTTTAATTGAAAAAATTCTTTCTGCTCATTTGAAAGTTACTCAATAGTAATATTGGGCAATGAGAACAATCATTCACTTGATGTTTTTTACAAGAATGAAAAAGAAAAAATAATTTCTCAAGCTAATAAAGTAATTAAAAAAACAGAGCCCCTAGTTCCAAGCTCATTGAATCTGCTCAATATCAATATATTGTATGTTAATCAAGCTTTTTTTAAACATAGCTTTACGTTGCTACGAGATTTGGAAACATCAAAAATAACTGGCTCAAAATAACAGAGTAAGTAAGGGAGTACCAAATAATACATTAAAGTTTTGAAAAAACAAATAAGCTTTGGCGTTCTAAACTTTATTGAAACAATTTCATAAATCAGAGTTGGCTGCTTGGAATTTTTCAATTTTACTGTGATTATTTTTCCAAAAAAAAAAAGCTAGTAATTTGGATAGCAATGGCGAAATGTTGAAATTAAAAAAACTGGGTAGAGATTAGTTGAAAATGACTCTTTTACTTCTTGTTTCAATTCAATGAATTTTCTGAATTAGATTTGAAAAGCCTGAGAATTTCGAGTAGCAATGAACAAAAAAACAAAAAAACAGAAAAAGAATTATTTCGTTTGAGATGTGTTATAGTAAAATTTTAATTTAATTTTAATTTGAAGAGGATTAATTTGGTTGTTAGAGTTCAAGAAAAGACAGAAAACCCTCTTGAGAAAAGTTTTTGAATGAACGAAAACTGCTCACTCTCAACAAAATTATGGGTAGAGCCTCAGATTTATTGCGTTGCAATTAAAGAGTGCGGTACTTACTCAGTTTAGCAAATGCATGACAAATACAAAATGCATCAAAAGGCATAAGCAGAAATATGCATCAACAACAATTAAGCCAAGCTATCTATAATGCATTTTAATGCACGCTAAACACAAAAAGAGTATTTTTGTACCTACAGCTTTATACAAGTTTTGGTATTTCGTAGTATCAATAAAATACGCGTTCCGGGAAATATCTCGTGACTGACTTTTGCGAGAACTTCAAGAACCGGAGTGGAACAAAAAGAAATACCACAAAAGAATAAATCAATTCTTGTTTACCCATTGGAGAATCGCTCTCTCATAGGTAATTAATAAAGAACTAGCAACACAACATTGAAATCTTCCTCAAAATATCTTCGAACCTTATGCCTTGACTGGTTTATTTTCAATAAAAAAAAGAAATTCACATTTTTGTCTATTTCCAGAGGTATCATTTAAAAGTTTTTTCACATTTAATCTCTTGGTTAGTAGCTGAGAATATTGTAACGTTAACACCAGACAATGCAGTTCCAAAAGCCTGGGTCAGTTAGCGGGAGTCACGTGTTCTGGTCACCAAACACTGCTAGAGACTCGCATACGAACTAAACGAGGCGTACGAGCCACTCCCAGTCGTCCACTTATTCTACACTGTTGACAAATTTGATATTTCGAGTAGAAAACATCATTTTGAAGGAAATTTAAGGAAACTAAAGGAAAATATAAAGGGAATTGAAAACAAAACAATAGAAATTATCACAATCCATTTATTCAACTCTCATTATTCACTAATCTTATAAAAGAATAAACATTATCAATACTTCATTACACTACTAGTATTCTTAGGATTAACCAGAAATCTATCAAGTTCTTTGCTTTACGTATTATTGTTGTAACTAAGATTATCCTTTTTAGCATTAATACTTCAAAAACAAAGATTATAATCTCAATCTTTGACAGATCAACATTATCTTATATTAAACGCAATTATAATATCCTATACGATCATTTTCATATTTATATTAGTTTTCCTTTATATATACTTATATATCTGTTTATCCTTCGTAAAGTATTTCTTTTTTTTTTTTTTTGAAAAATGGCTATTGATAATAATCAAACTCTCATTCAAAATAATATTAATAATAAAGATAATAAAGACAATAAAGACAATAAAGATAATAAAGATAATAAAGATAATAAAGATAATAAAGATAATAAGGATAATAAGGATAATAATAAAAAGGACGATAGTAGTCAAATTCAATTAAATATTGAAGAAAATTCAATAAGTAAATCTAGTTTGAAAAAAAACTCCAAATCAAATAATAACAATCATTCTAATGAAAGATCAAAAAAGCTATCTGATTCTAAAATAAATTCCAATTCCAATTCCAATTTAAATTCCAATTCCAATTTAATTTCAAATTCTAAAAAAAATATGAGTTCATTAGATTTTTCAAATTTACCTTCTTCTGTGACTGATTCAATTGCGAAAGTCATAAATAATAATTTATCTCATTCAAAATTAAATCAACAATCGAAATCAAAAATTACAAAACCAGATATATCTCGTTCTTTAATAGAAAATAATAAAATCAAATCTCTTAATAATCAACTTAACCAATCAAATAATCAATCAAACAATCTTTCAATAAGTAATATAATTAATGATGATAATACTAATAAAAATCTTATAAATGATAATAATAATAATGATAAATTACAAAGTGATTCCAATAATTGCTCATTTAGTAAGAAAAGTTCAAAATCTTCAACCGGTAAAAGGAGATATCATAATAAATCAAGAAAAGGCTGTAATACTTGTAAAAGAAGAAGAGTGAAATGTGATGAAACTAAACCAATTTGTACAAAATGTGAACATATGGGTTTAGATTGTGCTTATTCAGCTTTAGCTTTAGGACTCTCTGATAATATCGATAGCAATACCAATAATAACATTGTGAATAATGATAACGGCCTCAATAATGCCAATAATAACTCAAACTTATCTAATAATAATAATAATAATAGTATTGGTAATGGTACTAATGGTAGTAATATTAATAACAATAACAATATTAATAATTTGTTATCCAGTCTCACTTCTGGAAACAATACTCCTATCAATTTATTAAGCTTAATAAATTCTTTAACTAGTAATTCAAACAACTCAAATGATTCAAATAATTCAAATTCTAATAATAATATTTTGAATACTAATTTAAACAACAATAATAATATGACTAGTAGCGCTATGAATACATTGAACTCAAACATAAATTCGAATATGGATAATATTGAAGGTATAATATCTTCTTTATCAAATCAATCTGCAAATCAAAATCAATCTCCAAACATTTTTGATATTTTAGGTAGTCTAGGAAATTTGGGTAATTTGGGTAATTTAAGTAATTTAGGTGCTTTAGCCAATTTAAATGGAGCAAATGGTAATAAAAATATACTTTCAACTATTATTCAATCTTTATCTCAGCAAAATCAATCACCTCAACAGGAAAATCAATTACCTCAACAGCAAAATCGACATCCTCTGTCTGAATCTAATCAACAGTTCAATATCAATAATAATATCAATAATAATAATAATACCCTCCCTGCAACTAATAGTAATTTATCTTCATTATTATCTAAAATAAGTCCAGAAATGATTCAATTAGCTACCTCTCATTTATTCTCTGCCATGAATAGTGAAAACCAATCACATTCTCAATCTCAGAACTCGTTTCAACTAAAAAGAGAGCAACAACAACAACAAATACCTCAACCTTCTCCAAATCCTACAATAATAACTACCCAAAGTTCACCATCACCAGTTTTATCTCAAATGAGTAATATAAGTAATTTGAATAATTTAAGTACTTTAAGTAGTTTAACTAGTTTAAGTAGTATGAATAATAGGGGTACTTCCAGTAATTCAAAACTAAATAATTCAATGAGTAATTCAAATAATTCAAGTATTCTTAATGGTGTGAACATAAATAATCAACATTTTAATCAAGCGAACCAAGCAAAACAATTATTGAATACAATTACTCAAAATACAAATACCTCATTAAGTAATTATACAACAAACCGATCTTCAATCTCTCCATTAGCTATATCTCCAGAACCTCAATCCAGGACTCATTCAATTTCTACAACTTTATCACCTCAACAAAGATCAGTTACCCCAAGTATTAATAATATAATTAATTCACCACAGGTTGGAAATGAAACCTTAAATAACCCAAAAAATTCAAATAATGTAAATAATACAAGTAATATAAATCCTTTACATCAAATTTTACAAGCGACAAATAATTTAGATAATAAGACAATCAATGGTATTAGCGGATTATTGTCATTAGCACCTTTTGCTTCAATGTTTTTGCCATCAAAATCTAAAATTACTTCGAATAGTAACGCATCGCCTTCAATGATCAATAATAATATAAATAATGATAATAATAATTCAAGTAATAGCGGAAATCAACTACCTTCAATTAATAATATTTCACCTTTAAATCAAATTAATCAATTGAATCAATTAAATAATAATAGCAGTAATAACAATAATACTAATAATAATTCTACTCTGACACCAAATTTTTTGTTGCCACAGTCGACCACAAGGTCAAATTCAATGTCAACAATATCTGATAACTCTAGAAGAATTACAAGTGAAACTCATATACTACCAAAACCTGAAAACAATTCTATGAATATGAGTATTAGTGGGCAATTGAGTCAATATCAATTGCAAAATAATAAAAATGGTCGAAATAATAATTCAGTGTCTATTAATGATTTGAATAATTTTCATAATTTGAATAATTTGAATAATATGAGTAATTTAAATAATATAAGCAACAATATCAATAACATTAATCGAAGTATTAATAATACTAGTCAGAATAATAGTAATAAAAATACTATTAATTATAAAGTCAGCCCAAACAATAATAATGATGTTATTAATATGAGTAAAGATAACAATAAAAATGATAATACTAATGAGAATAATAGTTTTCAAAAAAATTCTAATGCTGAACAATCCAGAATTTCTAATAATCAAAGAGGTTTGGATAGCATGTCAGATTCTGGAGATGATACATCACAAAGATCGTATGTTGAAAATACTGATGAAAATGAGATCTCAAATGGAACCAATAATAATGACAATAATAATGGTAATAGTAATAATAAGACTACTACAAGTAACAATAATAATAATAACACAAGTAATAATAATAATAACAATAATAATAATAATACAAGTTATTTAAATATTCAAGATTTGAAGTTAATGTATCATTATACAACAAAGGTTTGGCCAACAATAACAGCAGCAGGAATTTCAGAAGAAAAATTATGGTCAGAATATATTCCTGAATTAGCATTTCAATACCCATTTTTAATGCATTCAATATTAGCATTTTCAGCTACGCATTTATCACGCAGTGAAATTGGATTAGATGAATGTGTTACAAGACATAGAGGAGAAGCTTTAAGATTATTAAGAGAAGCAGTTTTAAAAATATCATTAGATAATACTGATGCATTAGTTGCTAGTGCATTAATATTAATTATGGACGCGTTAGCAAATGCATCATTACCGACAGCAACATCACCAAAATCTTTACCAGCATCAGCATGGATCTATCATGTTAAAGGAGCAGCAACTATATTAACAGCAGTTTGGCCATTGAATAAAAGTTCTAGATTTCATAAATTTATTTCAGTTGATTTATCAGATTTAGGAGATATCATAAATAATCCTCAAACATATGAAAACATTGAACAACCATATTCTAATTTAACATGTTTTGATGAAACTATATCAGATTTATATCCCGTGGAATATACATCACCATATTTAATAACTTTGGCATATTTAGATAAATTACATAATGAAAGATATAAAAGTGATTTTATTTTAAGAGTTTTTGCCTTTCCTGCATTATTAGATAAAACATTTCTCTCATTATTAATGACTGGGGATATGCCTGCAATGAGAATTATGAGAAGTTATTATAGCTTACTAAGAGGATTTACATCTGAAATGAAAAATAAAGTATGGTTCTTAGAAGGTGTTAGTACTGTCTTACCAGAAGATGTAGAAGAATATAGTGGTGGAGGTGCAATGCATATGATGTTGGATTTCTTAGGAGGTGGCCCTAGTATAACTACCAGTGTTTACAATGATGATAATATGAATCTTGATGACATGGATTTCATGAGTGCGTAATAAATTACAATTTATAGATATAATTCAAGCACTTTTAATGTATAATGATTAAAAAACAAAAGATCTGGATTATTGCAAGATTCAGCTTCAAAAGGAGGTTTTTCTCCTAAGGATGGTTCAAAAGATGATTTAAAGGATACTTCAAATAGATAATTTCGCTCGGAAACCATTCGGAAGTGTTTCCGATAAACAAGCGGAACCTGGGGTAAATATCGGACAACTTTATCCGTATCACGTTACCAGAACAAGACCAAACTTGTGGTACTTGTTTTTTTTTGATTTTTTCACATGCCAATTTAGCGGAAATAACGGATATTTACATCCGTGTTTATCCGAGCCGCTGACGAGTGCTTTCCTCTCCGGAAAGCTTCTCACGTGCGGAATTTGCTTTGTTTGGCTTTGCTTGTTTTGCTCCGACGCGTCGCTCCGAAGTTTTGCGAGTTCAACAAATTTTCACTGCCATTCAAAACTGAAAACTGCCTCGATTTTCTTCCCGTTTGATTTGAACTAATTTAATTTGGTTTACTTTCGTCTTGTTTGGCCTGCAATTTTAGATTTAGCTTTGTATTGACAATTGTTTTAATATTTATTTGTTTATTTCTTTCTTCTTCATTTCTATTCCTATTCTTATTTCTGTATTTATTTATTATTCCTTTATTTTATACACTTTTTTTTTTTCTTTCAATCATCAATTTAACTGAATGATATCTCTCTTTTTATCTATTCCTTTAAATAATCAATTTCATCAATACCTTTCATTAATAAAATTCATCAAATTTATTTCATTATTGATTAAAAAAGTCGTCACCGATCAATTAAATCAATCGTCAATCAATCAATCAATCAATCAAATTGAGAGCTAAATAAATACAAATAGATAGATTGGATTTAAATAAAAATTCATCAATTCAAAACAACATTCTAAATACTTTTATACATTTTCGTATTTATTCTTATTATATATTTTCTTATTCTCCTGATTCTTTTTTTTTCTTTTTTTTTCTCCAAAATTTTCATTAATAATTCATTAATGTATATTTATAATTTTTCATACACTTTCTTTGATTCAAAATAAATAAAAAAAAATAAAAAAATAGATTAATTAGAATTATATATTCTATTTATCTATTATTAACGATATAATATTACTAATAAACTTTTCAAACAATGAATCAACTTAAAAATAAATTAACCTCGAATATTCAAAATTCAATATCAATCACCTCAATTTCATCTTCAATTCCGACTTCAATCCATTCTTCAGTTCCATTATCATCACCATTACCAATAAAATCTAAAAATTTCAGAAAATTATCTTACAATTATTTAATCAATAAAAAAATTTCAATAAATTCAATTAAATCAATAAGAAAAAAAAAATTATCAATAAATTCAACTTATAATAAAAATTATATTAATAAAAATTACATTAATGTTAAAAATTATTATAATTATATAAATTCAATAAATAAAACGAAATTATCAAATAAGTTATCAAATAAGTTTTCAAATAAATTATCTTATAGATTATCAAATGGATTTTCAAATAAATTATCTTATAAATTTTCTTTACCAAATCAAAAATATTATTCAACTTATTCAAAATATGGTTATAATTTAAAACAACAAAATTTTATAAAATTTTGGACTTTAACTTCAATTACTTTAATTTTCTTAACTATGATTTATAGAATTCACTATAAACAACAACAACAACAAAAGGATAATGATAAAGATAAAGATAAAGATGATGATAATGATAATAACTTAAATGATATCAAACCAACTGGAGATTCTTGGACTTTTTTCTGTTATAAAACTTTACCATTAAATGCAATCTCAAGATTATGGGGTAAAGTTAATAGTATAAATTTACCAATTTTTTTAAGAGAACCAAGTTTTAGATTTTATTCTTTTTTATTCAATGTTAATTTAGATGAAATTAAAGAAAAAGATTTAAAAAATTTTAAAAATTTAAAAGAATTTTTTTATAGAGAATTAGATTTTAAAAATTTTAGAAATTTTGAAAAAAATTTTGATCTAATTTCTCCATGTGATGGAAAGATTTTGTCTTTTGGTTTAATTAATAATAATGGTGATATTGAACAAGTTAAAGGTTTAACTTATAATGTTAAAGTCTTTTTAGGTGAAGGAAACTTCAAAAATGTACCTGCTCCATCTTTAAAAAAAATTATTCAATCTCCAATCAATAATAGTTTAATCAAAAATGGTAATAATATTAAGAGTGATTTCAACGAATTAAATGATGATGAAGAATTTGAAAATTTTAATCACATATCTTACACTTTAGATGATTTAATTCAACCTGATATCAATGAAAATATTCATCATATTTTAGATAAACCTGATTTTAAAAATGATGGTGATGCAACTCTTATTAAGCCAAATAAATCTTCAATAAATATTGTTAAAGATCAAAATATTAATAATTCATCTAATTTAAAAAAAAAATTATTTTATACCGTTATTTATTTAGCTCCTGGGGATTATCATAGATTTCATTCTCCAACAAATTGGGTTGTTAATTTACGTAGACATTTTATTGGAAACTTATATTCTGTTTCTCCATATTTTCAAAAAACTTTACAAAATTTATTTGTTTTAAATGAAAGAGTAAGTTTATTAGGTTATTGGAAATATGGTTTTTTTTCAATGACTCCAGTTGGTGCTACTAATGTTGGTAGTATAAAAATTAATTTTGATAAAGATTTAACAACAAATAGTAAATATGAAAATAATAATATTTACTATAATGCTGATAAAAAGGTTTCATTGTATAAACGTGATTCAGTTAATGATTCTACTTCTTCAATTAATTCAACTGAATCTCATGATTCAAAAGACTCCTCAAATGATGGTTTATCAATTTCAGTTAAACATAAAAGAACCAAAGTAAAGAAAAATACTTGTTACGAAGCAACTTATGAAAATGCAAGTAGTCTCTTAAAAGGTTTTCCAGTTAAAAAAGGTGAACAAATGGGTGGTTTTGAATTAGGCAGTACAATTGTATTAGTGTTTGAAGCTCCAAGTAATTTCAAATTTAATGTTAAACAAAATCAAATTTTGAAAGTTGGTCAAGGTTTAGGTACAACTGATTCATCTTTGATTGATCCAAATTTACTTGATTGAATTTATCCCTTTTTATCCATACATTTTTTTTGTATAATTTCACTCACTGCTTTTTATTCTATTTTTTTTTTTTCAACTTGCATTCATTCTATGCTGATTATGATAATGGAAATCATAGCTTTATTTTTGTTTTTGTTTTTGTTGTTTTCTTTCTTAAATATTCATTATGATAAAAAAAAATTTATTTACATACATATGCTTTAAAAGTTCATAGATATACAGTATATAAAATATATACAAAAGATTTTTGTTAGTATTAAAATTTCAAAATTTAATTTTCTTCTTCAAATTCTGGCCACCAATCAGGAACAAACGCCTTCAAGTAAAGCTTTTGCTCCTTATTATCATCTTTAGATATACTTGATATGTAAAAATTCTTATTTACATCACTGAATTCTTCTAATTTAATCATAGCTAATCCAATATTACCTTTAACCGTTATCAATGTTCCTACGGGAGTTTTACGACGACGTCTGGGAACTTTTGAGGTACCAAATGGTGAAGAATTTATCACTTCTTTAGGATTTGAATCATGAAAGCCAGTAGATGAAGTGTTTGTATTTTTTTTCTCATTTAAAATAGTCTCCGATAATATTTCGGAATAAGGTAATAAAGAATTGTTGGACTCTGTTATCTGGCAAACAGAATCTTTTGGATTATAAATAAATGGATCTGAATTTCTAAGAACATTAGTATCTAAAGTTAGCATTACTGGAATAAGCCTTTTTCGGGTTATTCCTGTATGATAAGTTCTAACAGTCAATTCTTGACCAACATAACAACCTTTATTGAATGAAATTCCTTGCATCATATCAAGATTGCATTCTAAAGGTAATAATTGATTTGGTTTCAATTCTTGTGATGATTCCGGAATACCATTTAATATTCTTCTTATCGCTAGTGACTCATAAGAAATCTCATATTTTTGAATATTTGGAAACCATTTATTATTCAAATATTTACTTATATTTTCTTTTGAGTTTGTTAAAAGTTTTATTCCAAAATTGGGAGATCTGTCATCAATAATCATACCTTTAAAACCAATTTGATCAGAAGGAATGTCATTATGAAAAATCTCATTGTTCTTCAAAAACTCATTAAACTTTTTGGCAGATTCAATAGGTGAAGTTAACTTATCATTATTTACTAGAAATGAAGTTTTTAGTTTCTCTATATAATTCTTAAATAATTCGGAATCATTGTAAATATACCATGATGATATTTGATCTTCGTTTACTTCTTCGGAAGACTGAGAGGGCAATTTTTTTAAAGTAATATTAGATGAAAGTTCATGAAAAGTTAGTAATTTGTATAATGATTTGGCTATTTGATCATCAACTTCAATGAAATATTTCGAATCTTGATTTTTGAATATATCTACTTTTGTTATATTTGTAAGATCAGGATATATAAAACAATCAGTTAAAACTCTTCCCCTGGAATTCAAGAAAAAAGAATAAGCCCCAATTCTTTTATAGCCCAAATCATTTTCAAATTCACTAAAAATATCTTCATTGATTATTCCCCAATTCTTTGAAGTATCAATATCCAATAATTCATTTGATTGTTCTTCGGCGTCTTTGTCAGTTATTGTTGTAACATTTTTCTTGATGAATTTAGGCAAGGTTCTTGCTGTCACAAGTCCATTTAAAAACTTTGAAGAATCTGGTCCAGAAACTTCGATTATAACCTTTTTCTCTGACAAATTACAAAATCCAATTCTAGGAGGAGCTGAAGGTAATGTTGATAATGATCTAATTCTCTGAGTTACTAATCTAAATGATAATGATCTAACTGATGAGTTAGGCCATCTTACTGTTCGAAAGCAAGGAATCATTCTCAACACTATATGAAACCTGTTCTTATTCAGCCTTTAATCTGATTTATATTTTTATCTTCAGTCTGGTTATATTATAGATAGATTAAATATTTTGGCTTTTAATGTTGTTATAACCATCTACAGTATTACTATGAAGCAAAAAATATCCGTTTTCGCTTCGAGGACTGACCAATCTTTAACTTTTATCGGTTTCGACTACGGAAAATTTAGTAGTTTAAGAACTGTACGAAATAAAACCGAAAATAATCATTATTATAACAGAAATATGAAATGTTTTATTCTTTTCTAACTAATAAAGAGAGTAAATGAAAAAATAGAAAAACGTAAAGCCCAACCAAAAATGTAGTCAATCAATAAAATATATACTTAAAAGATAATTTAACTCAAAACGAAGAGATATGAAAAAAAAAACTAAAAACATAAAAATAAAAACAAAGCCCAAGAAAATGTAAATATTTTTTAAAACAAAATCAAAATCAAAGTCAAAAGTGAAATTTGAAAGAGAAAAATAAAAATTATCAAAAAAACAAATCGCAAAAAAGAACCTGAAAGTCCTGTTGAGGAAATTAAAATATAAAACAGGAAAAATGAAAGAAAGCGTAAATTTCGAAGGTATCTAAAAAAATAAAATGAATACAGTAATAGAAGAGTAATGAGTGTTGAAAAAATTTAAGTAATCAAAACAATGAGGTAATGATACAATTTAAAAATAAGCTGAAAGTTTAAAAAAAAATACCTTATGTAGAATTCTGCTGCATTAAAGAAGATGCAATAGTCTGATTTAAAGGCTGATTCATATTTCCTGATGGAATCATTTGAGATAAATCAGCTCCAAGATTTGAATTAAGATTTGCTGGTAAAACATTGTTAATTGAATTTGTCATTACACCAGATAATGTAGTCAAATTACTCATATTTGAAATATTAGGCATTACCGAGATATTCGAAAGATTGTTCAGGAGATTATTTGAAAGATTAGAACCAGACCTTTGATGCATTCCATTAGGCATTCCATTAGGCATTCCATTAGTTATTCCATTAGCCATTGAATTAGGAACTGCAGGCATTAAAATTGGAAACCTATTATTTGGATTTTGATTTTGGCGTTGTATCTGCTGTTGAATCTGTTGCAATTGCTGCTGTTGCTGACGAGATTGAAGTTGCAGTTGAGGTTGAATAGAAGTCAATGTATTGCTGTTATTATTATTATTATTGTTATTATTGTTATTATTGTTATTATTATTATTATTATTATTATTATTATTATTGTTATTATTATTATTCATATTATTGTTATTATTATTCATATTATTGTTATTAGTATTGTTATTAGTATTAACATTATTGTTGTTATTATTTATATTATTGCTATTATTATTGTTATTACTATTATTGTTACTATTATTTTGCATTGGTATATTAGAAATATTTGGATTAGTTAAAATAACTGAATTAGGTTGATTCAATTGATTAGCTATTTGATTAGATAATTGATTTTGATTTGAATTATAATCAGTTGCAGCCATAATTTGAAAAAAAATTTCATGACCACCAATTGAATTGATTAAATTATCACAACTTTTATGATTTAGTAATAAGGATCTTAAAGTTAAAACTTGATCTTTTAGAACAGCAACTTCATTTTTCAAATTAGTATAACCATCTCTAAAAAAAATCAAATCTCTTTGAGTTTGAACCATTAATTGTTTTTTTCTCTGTCTACATTTTGAAGCAGCTAATCTGTTTCTTTCTAAAAAATTTTTACGTTTTTCCTCTTCTGATAAATTTGACGGTTCTTTCTTTTGACTTTTTTTATCTTTTTTTTGAGAATTAGAATCCATTTTAGATGAAGATGGAGAAGATTGATTATCATCCTGATTATCATCTTGATTAAAATTATCTTGTTCATTATTATGATCATTATTTTGATCATCATCTTGTTCATTCTCTTTAGAACTGTTTTGTATATTATTTTGATCATTATTACCTAATTTTGAGTTTGAGTTTGAATTTAATTTCGAATTCTTATTATTATTATTATTATTTAAATGTGGAGATGATTTATTTGAAGAGGAAAAAGTATAGTTTTTTGAATTATCATTTTTATTTTTGTTAGTATGAATAATATTTTCTTTACCAAATTCATTTTTAATATTTAATTTATTTGCACCATTACTATTGATTGAGTTTATACTACCATTAGATTTTAATTTTTTATTTGTATTGATATTTTTCTTTATATTATTATTTATATTATTATTCATATTTTTATTATTAATATTTTTGTTTATATTTTTAGTAATATTTTTAGTAATATTTTTGGAATTATTTGAAATAGATAATTTTCTTCTTTTTGGAGAAGGATTACTTTTTAAAATTAAATCAGTTTGAGAAATATGATTAATTAGAGAATTTGAATCATTTAAATTATTACTTGATTTTGAATCAATTTTGTTATTGTTGTTGTTGTTGTTGTTATTATTATTATTATTATTGATATTAACTTCCTGAATTGGGTTTAAATTTTTAAACTTTGAATCTTTTTGAGATTGATTTTCCGAGATATTATTATTATCATTATTATTATTATTATTATTATTATTATTATTATTATTAGTATTATTATTATTATTATTGTTATCAGTGAGATCATTGTTGTCGTTATTATCATTATTTGAGGAGGTTATTGGATTAGTTAAGCCTAATAAAGAACTTATACCGGGAGTTAATAAATTTGAATTTAAATTTGTTAAAGGAGGTAAATTATTTAAGTTAAAAGAATTCAAAGAATTTAAAGAGTTTAAAGGATTACCAAAAGTTATACCGGTTCTTATACCAGATTCATTTGGAGTTAGACCAGTTTTTTTTAGAAAAAGTCCAAAAGGATTACCTGGAGTTAAGTTATTTGAATCAATATTATTTTCTATATCCGAGGTTAAATTTGTATTAGTATTAGTATTTGAATTTGAAGTTGCATTATTATTATTATTATTATTGTTATTTGAATTATTAGGAGATTTTGAATTTTGTAGAAAATTCCAAGATAATGAACCTGGAGTAAAACCAGGTAATGAAGAAAAGCCTGGAGTTAGATTATTTGAGAATCCATTTAAAGAAGTAAAATTAGATAATCCAGAAAGAGCAGGAATACCGGGGATACCAGAAATTCCAGGAGAAGAAAGAGGAGGAGGTAATCTTCTTGAACCTCCTGGAGTTAATAATTCTACAGAGGAGGGTATTCCACCACTTAAAGATCTTTTATTTGAGTTTATAGAAGTATTTGTTGAACTAGTTGTAGGATTATTATTATTGTTATTTAAACTTGATAAAGGTAATGGAGATTTGGAAGAATCACCAAAAGATTTCTCAAAGGGGTTTGGTTCATAATCTATTGATCTTTTCTTATCTAAAATATTTTGATTTGAGTGGTTTGAATGATTTGAATGACTTGAATGATTTTGACCATTAGATATTGAAGATATATTTATGCTTGAAGGCACTATTAATGAAAAATATAAATAAAATTTTAGTTAGTAAAATAAATTCATTTCATATAGTATAATAATCTAATATAATATAATATAATATAATATAATATAATATAATATAATATAATATAATATAATATGAAATAATATGATATAATATAATATATAAAATATAAATATTATAAGTATATTTCATAAATATTATAAGTATAATATAAAGGATATATCTAAATCTTAAATTATATAAATAATAAATTTGAGATGATAATATAAAAGATTATCATAAATTATGTTAAATGACATAATATGAGTTAATAAAGTGGTCATAAACTGATAATTTGTACTTACTTTTGAAGAGAAATAAGAAATATTGACAGCCAAAAGATTAAAATGGATTAAATATTTGAGAAAGAAGAAAGAATAAAGAAGAATGATTTATAAATGATAAATGATAAATGATAAATGATTAGTGGTTTTATTTAATGGTTGAATATAAACACAAGAGATAAAGGATGAAGATAAAAACGAAACAATAAAATAGGAAAAGACGTTCTAGATATTTATACTTTCAACATATAATTCCTCCTGTTTTAGCTTCTTATTCTTCTATTTCTGCTTGGATTCGTTTGATTGTTGGGATTGTTTCGATATTTATTTCAACTGGCAATAAAGATCAATTTGATGATTAATAAAGATATATTAATATTATCGAATAATATATATAAAATAAAGTAATATAATAAAGTAATATAATAAAGTAATATAATATAGTAATATATAAAAAAGTAATAACAATACACTAACATACAATTATAATCGTAGTATTATCCAGTCCAGTCAGACCTGAAAACAAATGAGTGATGCGAGCGAGCTGGAGCTGCGTTGCGAGCGACGTCATCCCCAACGCCGGCCGGTTTCCTTGCGCTTTCCCTGCGCCCCGCCAGAAACGCAGACGAAAAGGAGAAAAAGCCTGGCGCCATCCGGTAAAAGCAACACCAGCCACAGTCACAGGTGGTGACGCAATGTCACCTGATATAAAAGCGTGACCAAATAAATGCATTATGCATTATAAAGCTACTGGACTTACATTTTGCTTGCTCAAAACATAATACCCCATAACTGTACATGTATTCCTAATTGGTAAAACTAGCCTCTTTCATGGCTGAAGAACTCTACTGTCTCCTGCACCGCCACGTTTTCGTCTGATTCACAAGTAAACTGCATCTGTCCCGAGAAATTGGTCTCATTTTTGGCTCTATTTTTTTTCATATATTCAGATCCTAATTCTAAAGTAATTTTGGATTTTAAGGCATTTTCATTATTTATAATTCTTTCTTTAATCCAATTTGATAATTTATTTTGAATTTTAATACTTTTGAATCTTTTATCAATTAAATAAATCATTGAATAATCATTTTTATGTCTAATTGATCTACCGATACTTTGATTAATTGCTCTCATACAAATATTTTCATAAAATTCAATACTCTTAATTTTACTATCTTTTAAACTACCTCCATTTTCAATAATTTTATTTTCAATAAATTTTCTTCTATTTATAATATCACCTGAAAATAAAGTTGGATATGGTAATCCAATCATAATTATTCCTCGACATAATTTATCATCAAAATTAATACCTTCTGATAATTTTCCTCCAACAACTGAAAATAAAATACCTCCACTTTTTACATTCTTATTTTCATTAGAGCTTAAATTAATATGATTTGAATAGTTATTGATAACTTCATTAATATTATCTTTATTTAAATCATCAACGAAAATCTTTTTAATATTATCAATTTTTTTCCATATACTATGCTTATTATTATTACCATTAATATCATATATCATTTTTTCCCAATTATTCATTAAGAATTTTAAATATTTATAACTTGGTAAAAAACAAATAACACCATCAGGTATATTTGAAATTAATCTGATTATAAAATTTCCTAAATTTTTAATCATTTTAATATTATTTCTACTACTAAAATTGAACTCATATTCAAAATTTCTTTTATTATAATCAATTCCATTTCCAATTGATAAAACTTTTAAATTATCTTTATTTATAATATGACCACATTTAAAAAATTTAACTTCTTTTTCAAAATTTAAATATGGTATTAAATTATTATAATAATCAATCATTGGCTCCATTGTACCTCCAATCAAAATAATTTTTTTACAATTATTAACTAATTTCTTAAAAATTTCAATTGGTTCTAATAATTTATAATTTATCTCTAATTCTCCAAATTTATTATAATCAAAATAAATTTTACCTTCTTTTGAAGGATTATTTAAAATTTTTAAAAATTTTATCAATTCAAATAATATTGGATATCCTTTTGATTTATTCCCTCCTTTACCTTCTTTACCTTCTTTTTCTTTATTTATATATTTTTCAATTTTGAATGCAATTTTTGAATTTTTAAAAAAAAAATCTAATTTATTAAAATTTAATAAATCAAAATTATTATCTTTGAATATATCAATTAATCTAATCTCATAACCAATTTTAATTTTATTTTTTTCTTGAATTTGAATTTTATCAATATAATTTAATAAAATTTTAATAAATTTGATTAAATTTATTAAGTTAATTCTATTAAAACTGTTAAATTTTTTAAGAAATTTTTTGAAATAATTTTTTAAATTTTTTAAAATTAAATTCAAATTTAATATACTTAATTTAATAGAGTTTATATTTAAAATTGTATCAATTAAATTATGAGCTTCATCAATTATAATTATTGAATTTTTAAATTTATTTAAATTACTTGTATTATCATTATAATTAAAAATTTCATCTAGAAATAATAATTGATATGGTAATGATTGAATTTCACTTATTGAATTAATTTTTTCATTTTTAATTGAATAATATGGACATAATTTTAATTCATTTCCAATTTCTTTAATTTCTTCAATATCATGAATATTACTATAAATTAAATCTCTATAATTATGCAATTCATCAATTCCATCATTGCCATTGTCATTAAGCATAGCTGTTTTATAATTTTCATAATAAACACAATTGTTTTTAATTTTAGTTTTATTATCATTATTTTTAACTTCACCACTTATTAAATCAGAACATGCATCATTAATCATATTTAAATCTTTGAATTTATTAACTTTTTCATTTACACATAAAAATTTCCTTGAACTTAATGGTAAATATTTAATTTTTTCAATATATTCAATTTCTTTTTCATTATGATTATAAATTGTTTTGAAGCTATTATTAACAATATTTAATTGTTTTGAGAATTGATTTAATTGAGAATGAGTTCTTGAAGCAAAAAAAATTTGAGTCTTATTATTATAATTTAATAAATTTTCAATTGAATTTTTAGAATTTTCAATGACTTTATTAGAACTTTTATTTGATAATTTATTTAACAAAGTATTAATTTCATTTGATAATAACTTATTTTTATTATTTAAATCATTTTCATTGATAATTTTATTATCATTATTATCATAATTACTATCAATATTACTATCATTATTATTATTTGAGGGGAGATACTCGTCATCATTGTTATCTTCTTGTTCTATTGAAATATCTAATTTTTTTAACTTTCTTTTTTTATAATTGTTATTAGTATTATAGTGATTATTAGAATGATCTAAGTTACTGATTTTTTGTAAAATCTGATTAGTTTCACTCAATTGATTCAAATAAATTTCATAATCTTTTAATATTTTAAATTTATCTAAAACTAAATTATTGAAATAATAATCTTTAATCCAATCCGGTTCATCATCGTCATCAATAGCATTTTTCTTGCTGTTGCATTCATTACTCGTTTCATTATTGTTTTGATTATTATTTAATAAAATATTCAATTTATAATTTCTTAACCATGTTAAAGTTGAACAAATCAAAGACAATGTCTTTCCAGTACCTGTTGGACTTTCAAAGATTCCAATTTTATAATCATTTGTCAATAAATTAGTTATTGAATCCATTAAATTCAACTGGATCTCATATGGTTTATATGGATGATTATAAGTTTCTCTTTTGATTTCTGACTGATTCACATTTTGTAATTGAGCTTGAGTTTGAGATTCTGGTTTTGGTTTTGGTCTTTTACTTGGAAATTTTAATTCCCTGGAATTGTTACCATGAATAATAGCATTGTCTGAAATATTGCCTGAAGTCATTTAACAATGTTCCTAGTAATGTATTGTTGAATCATTACAAACTTATCTCTTCAGTCTCCAATTGCAATTCTTCTTTCTTTCTCCAGTTGTAAAAGAACCTTTCATTTAATACTTCTTTACTATCTCTATTATCTTTGTTGTATCTCTCTCTTTGCCACCAAACGCGTGAACAATTTCTCAATTAAACTTTAAATCAATTTTTGAAATTTTACGCGTTTTCAGTATGAGACCATTTCAGTGGATCTTTTATAGATCAGGTGACCGGTATTTTAGAGCCCTGTAATTTTTAAATCTAAACTTTTTTAGGGCTCTGGATTATTACTGGATTTGGACAACTTGTCCGAATGTGGCAATTTTCTTCTTTTAAATTCCACGCGCTCCCTGTCTTTTCATCCTCAAAGGCTATTTTTAAATGAATCTTCTGCTTTTTTACAACTTTTCATAACTTTTTACCACTTTTCTAAAGCTTTTCATCAGTTTTTATCATGTTTTTATCACTTTTTTACACAATTTGATTTAAAAATTATATAAAATTTATTTAAGATCATAATTTATTTTTTAACCTTTATCTAAAACTTATTTAAAATTCTAAAACATAAACAAAAGACACTTACCTTTATTCGTTTTCAATCATTTTTAATCATTTCAGCTCATTTCAATTCAGCTTCATTCCATTCTATTCAACTTTCAATTAATTTTATTCACTTTCAAATAATCCTTTTTCAATGTTATTCACTTTTTAATGATCATTTCAATTCAATTTTACTCATTTCCAATATCAACTACTAATTAAAAGATGATTATTTCACTTCATCATCTTAAATCACTTAAATTCTTTTTTCAATAAAATAAAATAAATAACGTACATTTACATTTTAAAATTGTTCTCAGAGTTACTGACTGTTAAATAATTATTTTCTCTTATTTTTTTTTTATTTTTTTTTTTTTAATTTAATTTTAGTGTTCCTTTAAGGAAATATGATAGCCAGCTTTACTTTATTTTCCTGAATATTCAGATGATATTCTCTTAAGTTATGATAAAGTTACTCCATTTTCATTTCCATTTCCAATTCCATTTTAATTTCCTTTTCCATTTTCCACCTTCAATTTTAACTCTTAGTTCAATTTACAACTCGAATTCCATTAGAATTAGAAATTGGTACTAAATTTTGTTGTTATCCACCAAAAACTACTTTTTAGTAACGTTGCCTTTACTGTCACCTACCTACCTACGTACAATAGTTTGTATTAATTTTATTGTACTATTGTTTTGTGATTGTTTGGTAATTGTATGGTATTTTTTACATCTCTGGACTTTGTTTATTTATTTATTTATTTATTTATTTATTTATTTATTTATTATATAAATATAATTAAATACCCTTTATTTCTTTTATTTCAATTTTCTTTATTATTTATAATTTTATTCTTTCCTCCTTTCTTTTTCTATAAATATACCTTTAAATTATAATATTATACCCGTAGTTTATACAGTTTTAATAAAGTTTATATCATTATAAATATTATTACTTATTTACTTTCATATTCATATTCATATTTAAATTATTTATAATTCTAATAATTCTAATAGTTAATAATTAATAACTAATCACTAATCACTAATAATTAATAATGACTACACCTGCTCCAAAACCAACTTCAACTTCAACTGAAGAAGTAAAAGCAACTGTAATGCCAAAAACTGAAACTATTTTACCAACAATAGCTGGTGAACCTGGTATAGTTATACCTGCAAATGCTGATAAAATTGAAGCCTTTACAACTTTAGATCCAACTAAACCAAAAGATGATATTAAAGTTGATGATAAAACAGCTATTGTTAAACCAGTAGAAGAATCAAAACCAATTGTTGAAGAAGTTAAAGATACTAAAGAACCTATTGTTGTTGAAGCACCAAAAGAAACAAAAGTTGAAGAATCAAAAGACTCTAAAGTTGAAGAACCAAAAGAAACTAAAGTTGAAAAAAAATCAACTGTTGCTAAAACTGAAGAATCTCTTAAAAAAAAATTTACTCTGATTAAAAATAAAATTACAAAAGATAAAAAAGAAGTTAAAGAAACTAAAGAAGTTAAAGAAGAAAAAACTGAAACTCCATCTAAACCTGTTGTTGCTACCACTGCTGCTCCTGAACCAGTTCCAGAAGCTAAAGTTGAAGAAGTAAAGTCTGAAGAAGTTAAAGAAACTCCAAAAGTTGAAGAACCTGTTAAAGAAACAAAATCAACTCCAGTTGAAAAAGTTAAATTTTCTGAAAAAGCAAAGAAATTATCTAGTAAATTTAAATCTGAAGTTACTAAACATACTGAATCTAAAAAAGATGTTTCAAAAGTTTCTCCAAAAGTATCACCAAAAGTAACTAAAGAATCAAAAGAAGTTGAAACACCTGTTGAAGCTGAACCAGTTGTTCCTGTTGTTGAAACTGAAAAAAAAGTTGAAGAAAAAGTTGTTGAACCAAAAGTTGCTAAAAAAGGAGTATTTTCAAAATTTAAAGAAGAATTATTTGAATTATCTAAGAAAAAATCCCCAGAACCAAAACATGTTGAAAAGGTTGTTGAAACCCCAGTTGAAGCAGCTGTTGTAACTCCTGAAGTTGTTGAAGAAGTTGCTAAACCAACTGAAACTGTAGCTAAAGATGTTGAAGAACCAAAAAAAGAAGAAGCTAAACCAGAAGTTAAAACTGTTGATGCACCTGCACCTGCTCCAATAAGTAAAAGTGATAGAAGAAAATCTGTATTTGGTAAATTTAAAGAAGAAGTTTCAAAACATGTTCCAATTAAAAAAGAAAAAGTTGTTGAACATGCTAAAGTAGAAAAGAAAGAAGTTGAAACTAAAGTAGAAACTCCAGTTGAGGAACCAAAAGTTGAAGAAGCTGTTGAGAAACCTGCTGAAGAACCAGTAGTTGCTAAAGTTGAAGAAGAAACTAAAGCTGTTGAACTAGTTGAAGAAGCAAAAGTTGAAGAAGTCAAAGAGGTAAAACCAGTAAGTTCTAAAGTAGAAAGAAGAAAATCAGTTTTATCAAGATATTTACATAAAAAAACTTCATCTGTTGAAAAGAAACCAGTCAAAGTTGAAAAAAGTGTTGAAAGCAAAGAGCCTGTTGTTGAAGAAACAAAGTCAGAAGTTGTTGCTGAAGAACCTAAACCTGTTGAAGTAGAAGAAACTAAACCTGTTGAGGAAGTCAAATCTAAGGTTGTTGAGAAAAAAGTTGAAGCCAAATCTCCAACAGAAGAAAAAAGAAAAAGTTTTTTTGGATCTTTAGATAAATTTAAACATGCCTTTGAAGAAAAAAAAGTTTTAAAGAAAGAAGAATCAAAACCTGTTAAAAAAGAAGAACCAAAGGTTGAGCCAAAAGTTGAAGAAGTTTCTAAGAAAGAAGAAGAACCAAAAACTGAAGTGCCAGTTGTTGCCAAAGTTGAAGAACCAGTTGTTTCAAAAACCGAAGAACCTGTTGCTGAACCAGCTACTGAGCCAGTTACAGAAACTGCAAAAGTTGAAGAAGTTAAATCAGAAGAACCAAAAAAAGAAGAAGTTAAAGAAGAAGAAGTTAAAGAAGAAAGTTCAACTGAAAAGAAAAGTAAAAGAAAAAGTTTCTTTGGTAAATTAAAAGAATTTGTTAATTAAATTACTTATTAAATTCTTCTTTCTATGTTACTTTGTTTTATTTTGTTTGATCTGCTTTTTTTTACTTTACTTTTATTGAAGTAAAGTTATTTTATTAATTCTCCATGGATGTTTGGTCACTTTTGTTTAATTTTTCAGTTTTATAATCTAAATTTTAATTTTTAATTTTTTTGTTAATATTTTTGTTATTTTTGTTAACTTTATTTTGGTTTTTATTTATCTATTCAATAATTTGCTTTGCAATTGCTATCTTTTTTAAATAGCCCCTAATCTTAAATATAATAATTAAAACTTTGTTCTTTTTATGTTGAAAAGTAAACTTATTCTTTTTAGAGTAAGTTTATTTCTTCTAAAATTGTAATTAATTCATATTTCAATTACTTGATTTTAAGAGAAAATTGGTTTCATAATAATTGAAGAACTAAACTTCAGATAAAAAATCATATCTTTAGAGAATTATTCTCATAATTCTTATTGTATCTGAGAAGATTTTTCTACTTCTTTGACTCAGGTTGATGATTTTTCATTGAATCTTTTTCAAACTACTTTGATCAACTGAATGTAAAAAGCTATTGAAAAGGTTCAATTCAAGAAAGGCTGCAAAGCTTCGGAAGAGTGCCGAATATACTGAACACTGTCCAACCACCGATACAGAATTTAAAAGAGCAATTCTTAAGCAAGGCCTCAACTACTCCACCACACGTGATAATCTGATTTTTTTGCTTAACTGCCACCCATAATCCAGTTTAAAGGGCTGAGTGACCTTGTTGGGCCGGTGATGCTGTGGCTGGTACATCTGGTCACGTGTTTGAGTGTTCAATTTTAAAACAAGGTTTGGGTTGATGCAGTTATTACTTTATTAAAAAGTAAAGTGCATACAAATCCACATACAAATCCAGTGGGCTGGTACCATTAATATATCACTGTGTAGTAATAAATTACTGATGTATTATTTAAGTATCCGATGTAGCCAATGTTGTATGTATACAATATATCCAGCACAATACAATGCTTTTTATTTATTTCTTTTGATCCAATTGACTTTTGGAGCATTTTTTTTATTCTTTTTATAATTCTTCACTAATTTTATAGACTGTCTTTGTTCGGAGAAATACTACTTGTAGTAAAATATGTCTTCGAGTATTAAAAATTTTGATTAAATACTTTACTTTATTGCATTCTTTTCTACTCCAATAAGTTTGTTTGCATACATATTGAGGTATTTTATTCATTTAACCCCCATTTTTATCCATCAAAGTAATAAGTTAAAATATTTTATTTGAAGTGAATTACGAATTATCCAAATAATCATACTGGAATAATTGATCTTTTTTATTCTTAGGGAAACCTAAATTTGGCTTATTAATGTAACTTAACGTTCAGTAACTTGATTTTAATTATGAGGTCCTTTGTTTATTTGCCTGTTATCCCTTGAATGTTGGTTATTATCAATTTTGATATGAATTAAAAGATATAACATTATATATAAATACACCATTTTAACTACAAAAATAAAATTAACATTGAAGATTTTCTTAATTACTTTTTCTCTTTATAATAAAATAAGTTTTTATATCAAAAAGTAAAATTATTTTTCATATTTGATTATTTTATTTTTTTTCAAAATGTTTAATTTATTTTCTTTAGAAGGTAAAACTGCTTTAATAACTGGCTCTGAAAGTGGAATTGGACAAGGTATTGCAATTGGGTTAGCACAATCTGGTGCTGATATTGTCATTGCTTATTTTTACAAACATTCACCAGATGAAACAATTAAATTAATAAATGAATCAACAAAAGATAAACCAGTTAAAATTTATTCAATTCCTGTTGATTTATCTAAAAAAAAAGATGTTGCTGAATTAATTTCAAAAGTTTATGATTTAACAAATAATAATTTAGATATTTTAGTTAATAATGCAGGAATTGCAGATGATGAAACCGCTTTATTAAAATCAAATGATGAATGGGAAAGAGTTCAATATATTAATTTAACTGTACCTTATTATCTTTCAAGAGATTTTGCTAAAAAACAAATAGAATTAGGTAAAAAAGGTAAAATTATTAATATTGCTTCAATTTTAGGATTTCGCTCAATTAAAAATACTGCTGCAAGTTATGCAACTGCAAAAGCTGGTTTACGTAATTTAACAAAAGCTTTAGCAAAAGAATGGTCAATTAAAGGTATTTATGTTAATGCAATTGCTCCAGGTTGGGTTGTAACAAATATGACAAACTCTCTTGATACTTCTTCTAGAGGTTATCAAGCTGATAAAATTCCATTAGGTAGATTTGCTACTCCCAATGAACTCGCAGGTGCTGCTATTTATTTAGCTTCCGATGCTTCTAGTTATACAACAGGTATCACTTTACCAGTTGATGGTGGATACTTGACCTAATTACATATGCTCTTCTTCTTTGTCTCAATACTTATTGTCGCTTTCATTTCTTTTCTTTTCATTTCTTTTTCTTTTTCTTTTTCTTTTTCTTTCGTCTCTTACGAATATATTTATGATCTTCATTTCCATTTGTTATCCTTCACAAGTTGTAATTACAACAAACAATAAAAGTTACTTCAATATTTTCATATTTCTTTTCCTTGTTCGAACAATGCCCTAAAACTACAAAGTCACATGCACTATTTAGACTTACCCGGTCACCATATCCTTTTTTTACTATAAAAGCAGCCCAAATCCTTTTAATTAATTTTAATATTTTTTTGTTTTTTCTCTTTTCTTGATTCATCAATCAACCAGGAGATCAATATCTTAATCGAACATGGCTCTTGCCTTTTACCAGAGCCATCCGGGTATTGTCTTCACTTCAAATGGTTTACTTTTTTATTTTTGGCAATGTTATTTCTATACTTTTGTTTAGATCTTTTAAGTGATTAATCTGGTAATTTGAAATTTCATTAATTTGTTATTTTACTGGTTTTTACATAAAAGTTTTATAAATGAAAGAATAAACTATAATTGCTGGTTAAGAATGGTTTGATAATTGTGAATCAATTCGAACTATGATTGACTCTTGACTCTTTGACTTTAAAAAAGTGATGTTTAATTATTCGAATTTACAAGCTGTTTAGGGATTGTAGCCGAAAGTGTTAATATAAATTTATAATGTTCATAAAAATCATACAAAGGTTTTATTTATTTGTTATCATAATACATATACAAAAATATTATATTTTCAAAATTAATAAAGGTTTAAATATAAATATTAATCATCGTTTACCTAAAATCAATGTGTCCATAAAAGGTTCCTCTAATAATATCTCACAATTACTTCTTTTCTTTGGATCTATATTAAATATTTTCTTTAAAAAATTTATACCATCTTTTGTAATAATATCTTTACTGGGAAAATTTGGATGATTCAGCATGACTCCAATTTCAAACATTGCTTCTTCAAAATTTAAGTTTGGAAATGGATGAAATCCTGTAATCATTTCAATAATTAAACATCCAACTGACCAAATATCAGAATTCTTGGAATATTTTAATTCATTTATTACTTCTGGTGCCATCCAATATATTGAACTTTCCATTATTTTTTTCTGAATTCTATTATATTCTTTAATAACTGATTTTATTTCTTTATCTTCTTCTTCATCTTTCACTTCTTTATCCTTTGATTTTGTATCATTTCCAATTTTTATTCCGTCTAAAGCTTTTCCTATTTTACTATCACTATAATCATCATCTGATATACTTCCATCTCCATTCCAAGTTTCATAATGATAATCGTACTCTATGAAATCATCTTCATTTTCCTCCTTATCAATTGAAGCACTATCATCATTTAGTTTATTGAAATTCTTACTTTCTCTCTCATTAAATGTATTGTCTTGATTATTCAATTTTGGAGTTGTCAAACTAGTCGGTGTTAATGTTTTTATAATACTATTATCACCAACTTTATTATCTTCTTTATTATCACTATCACTATCACTCGAATTACAAAAATCATCAGATTCTTGACTTTTTTTAGAAACTGTTTTTAAAATCCCAAAATCAGAAATTTTAACGTATCCGTTGTTATCTATTAAAACATTACCACCTTTGATATCTTTATGAATTATATCCATAGAATGTAAATAGTTTAACCCAATTAAAACTTGGGCTGTAAAATTTCTAATCATTGGTTCTTCAAATGGTCCATATTCATTCAACATTGAAGAAATTGATCCACCAGGAACATATTCAAGAAATAAATTTAAAAAATTATAATCTGAATTTTCTTCAAGTTCATAATCATATGTAAATCCAATAAATCTAACAATATTTGCATGATTTAATTCTTTTAATTTATTTAATTCATTTTGTAATCTCAAAATTAATTTTTTATTACCATTTTGTTTTTTAATATTTTTTTTAGCTCGCTTATTAGTAATGTCAAAGTTTATTAGTTTTTTAGATACCTCAAATTGTTTAACTGCCATCAATTCTCCAGTTAATCTATTCATACCAAGATAAACTTGACCTAGTGATCCAATTCCAATTTTAGTTCCCTTTAACCATTTTTCTGGTCCTAATTTAGTAATTTCTTGCACTAATGACATATCTTTTTGTATTGAAAATTCTTCTTCATCTTCCTTTTTTTCTTCTTGTTGATCTTGTTGTTGTGGATGACTTTGTTCTTCATCTTCTGTCTCACTACCAAAACTTAAAAAATCATCATCATCCGATATTATTGATTCACTATTATCAAATTCTACTCCATGATTTTTATCTAAAGAATTATTATTATTATTGCTCACAATATTATTTTCATTGTCTGAATTATTATAAATTACATCATTGATAAGATCTTCTTTAAAACTTGTTTTAAAATTTGGACTTATTGATTCATGAATTAAAGAAATTTTACTATTATTTAATAAATTTTTTGGAGATTGATTTTGATAATGTATAGAAATTCTTTTATTTGAATTTTTTGTATTTACAGTTAAATTTGAAAAAATTGACATTCTTTTATTATCTTTATCACGATTTGAAAAAATATTATTCAAGTTAATTGTATTATTATTATTATTGTTATTAGTATTATTATTATTTGTTACATGAGATAAATTTCTTAAATTTGAAAATGATCCAGTTACAGATGATATTGATAATCCTTTTTTATTTGTATTGCTATTCAATAAAGATTCCTTTATATCATCACTTATATTTAATTCGTTTAAATCAGGTAATTTTGGAGGCGTATTATTGATATTTGGTGTATTATTTATATTATTATTATTAGTACCATTAATTTCATTATTCAATAATGAAGAAGATGAAGATCCAATATTTGCATTATGACTATTATAACTATAAAATGAACCCATTGATAATCTAGAAAATGCTTTTGATAATCTAACTGAATTTCGAATAGTATCTCTTAATTCTTTTGGTTTTGCTTGAGGAAAATATTCAGCTAAATTTATTGAAATTAATTCACTTGGAGGTCTTTGGCCATAAACTTTTAAAAATTCTTTATTAGTATTTGAAGATAGTTTTGATGTTAGAGTTGATGAAGAATGTTGTGATAAATGTCTTGAAACTTTTTTTTTCATAATTTTATTATTAAGGGTATCATTTGATGTATTATTATTATTATAATTATAATTATTATCATTTATATTATTATTATTATTTATATTATTATTATTCATATTGCTATTACTAACATTATTGATAACTTTTTTATTATTTGATTTTTTTAACTTATGAGTTGAAGCATCTAAAAAGATTTCAATAATATTATTTTTATTCAACTTTTCAATAGAAGTTGAAACTTTATTTATATTTTCATTTACGTTTTCATTTCCATTTTCATTTCCACTTCCATTTCCATTTACATTTACATTTACATTTACATTTACATTTACATTTTCATTTCCATTTTCATTTTCAGTTTTATATTTCTTTAAATTTGAAATATCTTTTGAATTTATAATTTTTGAAATATCTAAAGGTTTTTCAAAAATTAAAGCATCTTTATATTTATTTTGTTTTAATTTTGAATTAGTTATAGTTATAGGTTTCTTATTTTCAATTTTATTTTTATTATTATTATTATTATTATTATTATTATTATAATTATTATTATTTTTATCAGTTTTAATATCAATTAATTGTTTTTTATAAATTTTATTTGAAATTTCAATTGAATTTATATTTGGTAATTCATTTTTTAAGGTTATTATTAATCTTTCTTTGATTAAAGAATTTTTAACATTTTTACAAAAATTTAATAAATTTTTTAAACTGATTTTTATTGGAATTTGTTCAATATAAAAACTACAATTATTAGTACTGGTTCTATTACTACTTTTACTATTTGTTTTAGTATAGGAAATATAATAAATATTATAAATAATTTTTGAATTTAAATTATTATTGATGCCTAGTTTTTTGAATAATTTAGCTAATATTGAAGCAGGTGAATTACAATTTGAAATATCGATTTTTTTAGTTGAACCATCATTGAATATAAAAGTTACAATACTTTTTATTAAACCTTTACTATTCAATGTTGAAGTAGAACTATTACTATTATTATTCGAAATTTTTGAAATTTTTGATAATTTTGAAAATTTTGAAGAATTTGAAATGAGGGAGTCATGAGATTGTTTTGTATTTATTAAATTATTTGTGCTTATTGATATCTTACTTTTATTACTTTTATTTGAATTAATACTTTTATTAGTTTTATCAGATTGATTTGAGTTATTTGAAATATTTGAAATTTTAGATTTATCTGAATGAATTGAATGAATTGAATTATTTGAATTAATTGAAGTATTTGAATTTGTTGAATTTAAAGAATTTTTAGAAAAATTTGATAAATTAGAATTTGTTGAAAAATTAGAAATATTTGAATAAGTTGATAAATTTCCAATACTTTTTTTATTATTTAAATCCATATTACCATTGTTATTATTTAATATACTATTATAAAGAATTTCATTATCTTTTAAATTATTTAAAAAAGTATTTAGATTTAAATTTGAATTCAATTTTTTAAATTTTAAAGATTCTATAGAAATTTCAAATTTTATTAAATCACCAACTTTATTAATACCTAATTCTTTTAATAAATTATAGTCTAATTGAGTTAATAAATCAAAAGTTATATCATTTTCTTTGAATAATCTATAATATTCTTTACAGTTTATTTCTTCTAACCAAATTTTAATTTGATCATTATTAATATTGTTTAAATTATTCACATTATTTAAATTTTTGAATTTTAATGAAGATTTATTATTGATTGAATTATTTGATTGATTACTTTTGTTACTTTTATTACTATTATTACTTTTATTTGAATTACTGGAATTTCTTAAAAAAGATTTTGAATTTAATGAATTTTTCAAATTATTATTTTTATTTTTCAAATTTATTGAATTGTTAGTAAAAGATTTTATTGAAGTTAAGGAAGAATTTCTTTTATTATTAAGGTTATTATTGATATTATTATTTATATTATTATTATTATTATCATCTTTTAAAGATGAAATTTCTTTTGAATTATGATTATTATATAAAATTGAATTATTTAAACTATCAAAAGATAATTTCCTTAATGCATTCATTGTAGTTATAATGAGTATTAATAAAAATAAAAGTATTGATATGATATGGATATGAATAAAGATAAATTGAAAAAGAAAGCGAGAGATTTAATAATTTGATAATTTAATGATTAACTGATTAATATCGCCATATCATTTCATAACAAATAATTTATGTATTATTGGTCTTTTTGATATATTTCAAAGTATTGAATTGAGTTATAATCAAGAGTATTAAAGAAAGAATTATGAATGTTTTATTACTGTAATATATTTAGTGCTTTAAAGCTTTATTTCTTCGATAATATTATCAATTGCAATGGATTGATTAAGTATCAGAGTGCTGGCGGTAGAATTGTTTTATTGTTTTATTGTTTATTGTTGATTGTTTATTCAACTGCTGAGTATTAAGTATTAAGTATTAAGTATTAATTCTGTCTTGATTGTTCAGATGTGCTGAATCGCAGAGTTTGAATCTGATACGGCAGAGAAACGTTCGCTTTGGCGGTGGGAGAAATGTGAGTGTTGAAAAAGAGTGTTGACGGTAACTGTTACTGCTCGTAGTTACTCGGTGCCTGGCAAGGAACCGGAGAGACGTAGCAGCAGGGTAACAGATCTAAGCAGCAGCGCGCTGACGGTACAGGCGCTTTTGTATGCAGCAGATCCGCGATGGTTTCATTACCATACTACTGGTCGAGAAGGAGGTGTGTATCACAGCGCTAAGCTGTGGAGCGTGCGTCTACTACGAGACCCAAATGTTTGGCTCCATTCATTCATTCATTCAATCATTTCTCATTTACTATTAATTACTAAATATTAGCTATTGATTATTGATTATTATTACAGTTATCAATATCAATATCAATATCATTATCATTATCATTGTTGGTTAATATCTTATTGTAAATAGTTTCTTTTGATAATGGAGTTAAGCGTAAATATGGTTTAATGATTCTAAATTTCGGAAATAATTTACGAGCATTTGTATCATTGACTGAATAATTAATAATAACATCATCTCCAGGAATCCAATTAATTGGTGTTGAAATATTATAAGAATCTGAAATAATTAAAGAATCTAAAACTCTTAAAATTTCTGCAGTATTTCTACCTGTTGAAGTTGGATAATTTATAATTAATCTAATTTTTTTGAAATTATCAATTATAAATAATGATCTTATTGTTAATCTAATTTTAAAATTTGCTTCGGATTTATTATTATCTTCATTATATTTGAAATTTTTTGAATCTTGATAATCTAACATATTATATAATATTGAAATTTTACCACCTAAATCTGAAATTATTGGAAATTTTAAATCTGAACATGTTAATTCATTTATATCTTTAATCCAATTTAAATGATTTTCAATTGAATTTATACTTAAACCTATCAATTTACAATTTCTTTTATTAAATTCATTTTCTAATTTGGAAAATGCTCCTAATTCTGTTGTACAAACTGGAGTAAAATCATCTGGATGTGAAAAAAATATACACCATTTATTATTAATAAATTCATGAAATCGAATTTTGCCAATTGTTGTATCACATTCAAAATCTGGAGCAATGGATCCCAATCTTATTACAGGTACTTCATTTTCATTACTTTCATTCATCTCAATCATTATTATCTATCTATTGTAATATTTCCATATACAGTACCATTAATATTATTTAATATACTTTTAATCCATAACTGAATAAATATATCATTATCGAGCAATGCAATCAGTAGAAATAACCTCAGTGTCTGCGGCGTTATCAGTGAATTACTGACAGTAACAATAATATTTAAACAGGGTCTAACTTAGATCTGGTCACATGCACCATCGTTATTTTAGTCACGCCACGTGATCTCCCTGATACGTGTCTACTGCCACACACGCTGAACCCTTTAGATTTGCACGCTTTTTCAACTCCAATCTTTAACCGCCGACACTTTTATTCAATTATCATCAAAAACCACTTTTCAATATTGATATTCATTCGTTATATATTCAATATTTCTTATTTGATAGATATAATCAAATAATATAACAATCAATACAATAACAATCAATATAATCATAATCACAGTCATTATCATTCACTATCATATCTTATCACTTTAATTTGATAAATATTCATATTCATGATTAAATAATAAAGGTTATAATCAATCCAACTAATTCAACTTATCCAACTATTTTACTCTCATTATTAAAGATTATATATTTATTTATATAAATAAATAAACAAACAAACTCATTCATAAGCGCTTATACATAACTATAGATAAATATATTATAATTAAAATGAATAATTCAACTGTAATTCAATTACCTGACTGGTCAAAAGATTATTTAATAAGCTTAATAAATTTTTCAAAAAGTTTATTATCAACTTTTGAATCTTTACCAGGTGGTTCAATAATTATGAGATATATAAAATCTTCTTATCAAAATGATCCTTTTAGATCTTTACTTGAAATTTTTTTAATTATATTTAGTTTAAATTATTTTTTATCTTCAAAAATCTCAAAAAATAAAAATTTTTATTTAAATTTAAATAAAACTGAAAAAAATTCAATTTTAAAAAATTTTAAACCTTTACCATTAATTAATGATTTAAAACCAGAAGAATTTTATAATTTGAAAAAAATTCCAATTGTTAATGGTAATAATAATCTTAAATATTTAAATTTAAATTTAAATCCTTATTTAAATGATTATAAAAATCAATATAAAGGTAAATTATATAATACAAATAATTTAATCACCAATGAATCAAATAAAACAAAAACTTTTTTAAATAATGTCTTAAATTTAGCTTCAAATGATTTTTTAAATTTAAGTAATAATAAATTCTCAATTAATGAAGCTTCAAAAGTTATTAGAAACTATGGTGTTGGAGCTTGTGGTCCTCCAAATTTTTATGGTACTTCCGATATTCAAGTTAATTTAGAAAAAGATTTATCTAAATTTTTTGGTACTGAAAATGCAATAATTTATGGTCAAGATTTTTGTACTGCAGAAAGTATTATACCTGCTTTTTTAAAAAGAGGTGATATATGTATTGTTGATTCTGGTATAAATTTATCTATTCAAAAAGCAATTATTTTATCAAGATGTAAAGCTTATTGGTTTAATCATAATGATTTAAGTCATTTAATTGAAATTTTAGAAAATTTAAAATTTTTAAATATTGGTATTAATGAAAATCCAATTCCAAGAAAATTTATTGTTACTGAAGGTTTATTTTATAATACTGGTGATTACCCAAATTTACCAAAATTAATTGAAATTAAAAATCATTATAAATATAGATTATTTTTAGATGAAAGTTATTCAATTGGTGTACTTGGTAAATCTGGTAAAGGTTTACCTGATTTTTTTAATATTGATAGAAAACAAATTGAAATTACAACTTGTTCAATGGGTAATTCTTTAGCATCTTCTGGTGGGTTTTCAATTGGTGAAAATTCAATGATTTTTTATCAAAGAATTGGTTCAAGTGCTGTTTGTTTTTCTGCTTCTTTACCTCCTTATTTATCAAAAGTAACTTCATGTTCTTTAAAATTAATTTCTGATTCAATTTCTGAAGAATTAAATTCAAATGGTAAAAAAAAATCATATTTAACAAAATTAAATGAAATTACAACTTATACTTTCTCAAAATTATTAAAAAATAAAAAAATTTCAAAATATTTCAAAATTACTTCAATCAAAGAAAGTTCAATTATTCATCTAGAATTAAATAATAATTTTAAAAATATTTTAGATTTACCTTTATATTATGTTAATGAAAATAATAAAATGGCAAAAACATTAAATGATGAATTAAATTCTTATCTCAGTCAAGAAGAAGAAGAAGAACAACAACAACAAAATACAAATGAAACTGATAATAAAATTAATAGTGATAATGATAATGATTCTTCAAGCGATTTTACTTTAATAGACAATGAAAAATCTGGTGATGATTATGAAAGAGTTGATTATTATTCATCAAATTTCAATAATTCAAAATCCGCTCATTCTACACTAAAAGAATTAGACCCAAATTTTATTATAAATCAAAATGAATTAAATTCAAAAGATAATTTAGATATTTATGAGTTATATAATATTGAAAATTTTTTAATCTGTAAAATTATTAATCATTTATTAATCAATTATTCAATTTTAATCAATTCTTCAACAAGATCTCTAAAACATGAAATTGTTAAAGTTAATCCACAATTAAAAATTAATCTAAGTAGGGAATTGACATTTAAAGAAATTGATAATACTTTAGATTCTTTATCAACTTCAATTAATGAAATTTGTTCAAAATTAAATTCTTTCAATGATTTAAAAAAATTGTTTGATACTGATAATGCAGTTAATGATTATAAATGATTCTAAAGATCTATAATCATATCTTTTTTTTATTATTTATAATATTTCTTAAATCTCTTCAACTTCTTTTCTCTTCATTTTAAAATCATTTTTAATTTTTTTTTTTCTCTCATTTATTATTTCTTCATTTTTTCTTGAATTTTTGTTTTTATATCTATAATTTTTATCATAATTCTCTTTCTGTTAATTATAACCCTACTTTTACTTTCAATCATGGATCATTTAATTTGATTTTTAATATACTTTTAACTAATTTTTAATAAATATTTACTAAATTTTATTTCAATTTTTCTTTTTTTTTTCTTCTTTTTTTATCGTGGTTTAGCTTTTACAGTTTCAAACTCTTTTGGAATATTGTACTCTGGATATCTTTTGAGAAACTTTTTAGTATTAATTTATTATTTTTTTAATTTTTCTTTTCATATATAAATTCAAGTAGTGGAATATAGTTTTTTCAATTTTTATCAGACTTCTTTAATTAATTCAATAATTCATAAATAAGTTTACATTACTTTACACATTCAAAGAACTTACGAATATAATTTAGTACTGAAATAATTTCATTTTCAATTTCAATGTTAATTTCAATTTCTATCTCGATTTGAGATAAATGTTTTGATTTATTTGAATAAATAATTATAGTTTATTTTAATGTACGCATCTTCTCAAAAGTATTTCTTTTTAATTTCATATGAAATTTAACATTTAATTAACCAAATTTCAAAAAGCCCCAGAATTATAATTCCAAATTGGATTTTTTTTAAATTTTAATTTTTAATGGATTTCAGCTTGCGAAAAAAAAAAGGGAGATTTCAAATTCAAAATTAAAATAAATATATTCACAGGTTGTAAATTCAGATACACTTCAATTTGCAGATTAAATGTGCAGATTAATTCACACTCTTTTCAAATTTCTTATCTTATCTGATTTTGAATATATAAGATTCAATCTCAAAACTGCTTGTCAATATGATCAGCAACTAGTTGATACTGCAAAAAAGTTAATTTCTATTCATCTAAAATTGAATAACTTGTCATTTATAACACCCGTTAAATTGATTTGAGTTATTTCATCAAAGAAACAGCCTATGAACCATTTTTTTCGACAAAATTAAATTTAATTCTGTTACATCGACCACCATTATCGATTCCAAAAGTAGAATAAATCTCTCACTTTTAGTTTCTTTTGATTCACATAAAATCCAATAAAATCCAATAAAATCTAATAAACTCAACTCAAACCCAAATTCAACATCAACCCATTATAATCTACTGTATAAAATTTCTATTTCACTTTCTTTGAACCAGCTTTTTCTTGGTGTATTAATCCAGCTTTTATTTCAGCTTCTATTTTACCGACAGTTTCAACTGCTGAGTTTTTTGAATTTTTCAATCAGTTTCGAAGGCGAATTCGGAGCATTCGCAGGCGGAGCACGTTTTTTCCGTGTCGCATTTTGGTCCGTGTGCATGGATATCTTATTTTTGATAACCTTAATAACCTGCTGCGGATGAGTACTTCGGAACGGACATTTGTCCGGGTGTGTCTAATTGAAGGCTTTTTACCAGTTCTGTGGATTGAATAGAACAGCTTCACACTAATTCATTAAATACGCCAATCATTTTATAAACTGCTTGAAAGTAAGCAATTGAACTTAATTGCAAGTAAAGCATTAGAATAAAATTAAGGTGGTAGATAAATAGATAGATAGATGATAATCATATTAGTAAATAAAATAATAATGGATAAATATTACAAGAAAATGCATAAAAAACGAGATAATGAATAGAGAGAGATACCTTATCTTTCTATTTAACTCACTAAACTGAAATCTGGTGTGAATTTCTTGAAGAAATCACGACAATTTTTGCGATTTTCAAACTTATTTTGCATTAGAGGCAGATTTTAAATTAAATATTTCTTTACTTTTCTCATTATTTTCAAAACTAAATGTTTCAAAAATTTATCAAGTTTAACCCATAATGTTTATTAGATTCCTTTTATCATCGGTTAAAATGAATTCCCATGTTGTTTAAATCACTAAAATATAACAAAATCTGAAACTTTACAAATTACATACGCCTTCAAGTTTACCATAAATTGATTGTTTTAATAATCACATTATCTGAAAAAAAGTTTATAATTTCAAATGATCAAAAAAAGATTAAAAGTATAAATGAAACTCAAATAACAAGTATCTTCAAATTATATTCAACCTTTTTTCAAATTAAAATTCAAACGTGGTTTAATTTTGATGATTTAACCACATAATTTGGATTTATTCATCTGCCTATTTTACACATAATGTACTATATGTATGTTAATGGAAGTAAAAATTTAATACAGTACTAATAATACTTACTAAATTTCTTTCAAAGCTGCAACACATATTCTTGAATTTTCTTGATATAAAATTTTTTGAATTATATCCAATTTTTATTAAATTTAATCAATATATTCTATTATTCATTATCCATGATCTTTAATTGGAGAATAAAAGGCTTTTCAAAAAATTTGTTACTTCATTATAAATTTTTTTTATCCTATTATATTATTGTATAATTATGACAAATAATTACATACTGCAGATTTATTGTTATTTGAGTAAAATATAAAGTGATATTCTTTTAATTTATATGATAACTAGTTTTATGGCTTGATAAATGAAATCATATTAACTAAACATTCGATCCTTTATTCCCTTTTTTTTTTGTTTTTTTGAAGCAATTAAGGGGAAAATATGATTTTTTTTTACAACATAAATGACTTTGAACGAATTTCGGTGTAAATTTAGTGCAAGCTTTGTCATTTGAAAGGAATAAATTCTCAATTCATTAATTAACTAATTTTTTTTTTATCTGTTTGATTGCTTGGTTGTTCAAGTTTTGATTTTAGTTACTTTATTGAACATTATCTACAATAAAAATCTTTTTAATAAACCAAAAATTTTATTTGAAATATGTATACATAACAAAACCTTCCTCTAACTGTATATAGATGAAAAAAAAATTGAATATAAAAAGTTTAAATAAAAACTATGCTTAGAATTAGTAGAATTAAATAAGTTAGATATTTTTTGATATATAATTATAAGTTAAGCCGATAAATAATAGATAAAGATAAAAAAATAAGCATAATTGTAAAAAATACAAAATTATTGAATTGAATAGAAATAAAAACTGAAATTGAAATAGAAATTGAAATTGAAATTAAAATTAAAATTAAAATTGAATTTAAAGTAGAAATTAAAATAGAAGTTGAAATAGGAATAAAATAAATAGTGTAAATAATTAAAAGAAATAGAATTTTACCTACTTAATGGAGGTAGAGTATAGTTATTTGATTTTTCACCTTCTTTGAAACGATTCAAACTTTCTGAAGCAACATGAGCTAAAGCAGGAAGACGATTATTATTATTATTATTATTGATATTATTAAATGAAAAATCTCTAGGGGATCCGGAAAATGGAGGTAATTGAATTGAACTATTATTTCTAACTGAACTTTCTTTTAAATTTGAATTTGATCCTGTTAATTCGGAGATTCCTGGTAATTTAATTTTATTATTATTGAAATTATTATTAAGTTGATTATTAATTGGGTTATTATAGTTATTATGAATACTAGGAATATTATGAATACTAGGAATCATGGAAATACTTGAAAGATTGGAAATATTAGATTTATTTGAAGAGTTTGAAATATTAGGATTATTAAAAGTATTTTGATTAAGGTTATGAACATTTTTACTCATAGTAATTGGTTGATTTGGCATAACTGGAGAAATATCAAAACTTGGAGAAATTGGAGAACTATTTGTATTTATACTATTATTATATTGACTTGCGTTATATTGACTAGTATTATATGGACTATTATTACTATAACTACCATTATTATAATTAGTATTGTTAAAAGTAGCAAAAGAATTTAATGAGGAATTTGAAATATCTCTATTATGATTAATATTTGAAGGAAATGAATTATTGGTATAATAATGATTTGGTTGAAAAGGGGGTAAGCTTCTACCGGAACTTGATTGATTTGGTAGTGAAATATGAGGATTAGATGAATTAATATTATTAGGATTATTGTTATTGTAAGTATTGTTATAAAGGTAATGTGCAGGAGCCTGTGATTGAGATGGGGGTTGAGATGAAGACAAATTTTGTTGAAGAGTTGATGATTGAGAAGCCGTGGATCTATACATTATTGGTTGAGAATAAGTATTAATAGGAGGTGGAATTGGTCTTAATTGATTAGGAGGTAGTTGACGTTGATGTTGACGATAATCAAATTGATAAGTTGGTATATGCAATTTCTTTAATGGTTGTTGTTGCTGTTGTTGTTCTTGTTCTTGTTCTTGTTGAATTTGATTTTCATTTTGCTTATTATTTTTATTTTTGATCTTATTTTTATTAATTTTATTTTTATCTAATTGATTTGAATTAATGATTTTTTCATTATTTTGATCATTATTAAAATCATTGAAAGATCTTTTTTTATTTATTGATAAATTATTATTTTTAGTTGATTTACTAATTTGACGTTTTCTTTGTCTAATTCTAGCACCATGTTTATAAAGAAATCTAGTTAAAGCAGTTGAAGTTAAAGAACCTGGGAAATTTTTCTGAGTATAAACAGTAAATATAGTACTTAAAGTTTTATCTAAGAAAATAATTTTATTATTATAGAATTGAAATAAAGAAAAAAGTAAAGCAAATTTACCAGTTTTTCTAACAGATATATCACCAAAAGCAAAACAAGTTACATAATTATCAGATTTACTTGAGCGCTTAAGATTAAAAATTTGAGATTGATCTTGTTGTGGTTGTTGTTGTTGTTGATTATTTAAATTTGGAGAAAGATTATTATTATTAATATTATTAGTTGAAGGAATTGAAGGAATATTAATTTTCATACCAGAAACCACTTCTGAACCAAATAAATCATTTGAATTTGAATCTAAATCATCAAAATTTTTTGAATTTTTTATATTATCTAAATCAATTAATTCAACACGAACAAAATAAGTTGGAAAATGAGACCAAGAAGGCATTGTACCATTTTTATTTAATTCCGATATAACTTTTGTTGTTTGTTGAAATTCAGGTTCATTATAAACATCATTATTTCTAATTTTTTCAGCAGTATCTTTTGTAATATTAATATCATCAAAACTATCAGGATCTGAACAAATATTTGAAACATTAGGTAATATAGATTCTTTTAATTCAGTATTAAATTTTAATTGAAGTACAGGAGGTGGATGAATTGGACGATGTTCAGATAATGGAGTTGAAGGACAATTACCGCCAAATGAATTTTGTCTTGGAGCAACTTTTGCATGTAAAGGTTGTTGAATAATATTTAAAGAAATTCTTTTGAATAATTTTTCATTCGAATTATGTGAAGATTCTTGATTAAATTTTACAAATTTTTTTTGTTTTTTAGTCTCTAGTTTATCATTATTTTGAATATTATTATTATTATTTTGATTATCATCAGTAATAGTTTGTTGTTTACTATCACCTAAGATAAAGGATAAACTAGTTTTTGTTGACATTTTTTTTTAATGTTTATAATAAGATATGTAATATAGAGAATATTAAAGATGTATTAGAGGGTAATGAATATTAAAGTAACAGTTATTTGGTAAGATTTTAATTTTGTGATTGGTGTAAGAATATTGATTATTGAGTATGTGTTATTAAATGTATAATTAGTTTAGTATTGTTTATATATTTGTATGTTTGTATGATTGTATGATTGTATGATTGGGTATATTTGTATACAAAGATAGTAAATATATAAGATATATAGGATTTATAACAAATAAAAAATTGAGAAGAAGTTTAAAAAAGGGAGGAAATTCGGATTATTTATATATTAAACCAAGTTGTTACTTTTAATTTATATATATATATTTATATATTTTGGTAAATATGGTAGTTATGAAGTAATAAGTTATGTGGATATGTGAATATGTAAAAAATTAGAAAATTAGATATTTGAAAATTTGGAATTATAAAAGATAAAACATTAAATATAAAAGATAAAACAATAAGTAATAAAAAAAATGAGTAAACTAGAGTTATTTATTCAGTATATTCAGTATATTTAGAATATTTAGTATATTTGGTATATTTCGTATGTAACCAAATTTATATAAAAATGAGTTGGAAAAGATAAGTTATACACTGTTAGTTAACTTAGTTAAGTTAGTTAGGTTAGTTAGGTTAGTTAGTAGTAGTAAATAATAGATAAATATTAAATGCAGAGGAAAAGTGAGCATGAAAATTGGCGATACCCAAAATTTTGAATATTTTGAATTTAATCGAATTTAATTTTAATTTAATTTAATTTTAATTTAATTTTAATTTTAATTTAACTTGAATTTAAATTGGAGAAGCCTTTTAAAATTAGTGGTAAATAATAAAAAAATAGATAAATAATATATAGAAGAATAAAAATAACAGACTAAAATGAAATGAATAAAATTAATATGAAAAAATTGATCATTCAAGCAAAAAAATATTCCTCTTTTTAATGTTTGTGCAAGTCGTTTGAATTAAGGAAAAAAAAGGTAAAAAGGTAAAAAGGTAAAAAGGTAAAAAAATTGGAATAAAAAGGGATTAGAAAGTGAATATGAAAGTGAATACTGAAATTGATATTGGTATTGGTATTGAGAAAAAGTGAGATGAATTTCATTTTGGATCAAATTTACTGTAATTAGAGAAATACTTGGAATACTGGCTGAAATACTGGTTAAAAAAGTGATTAAAATACTGGTTAATTATTACAGGTAGATAAATAGAGAGAAATTAAATGAACTTTACAAGATTTTTACAAGAATTTTGCTTCGTTCTTCTGCTGCAACTTCCACTGCAGCTGCAAACAAACTGCAAAAGAATTGCAAATGAAACTGTAAATGCAACACCAGCTCAAATAAACTGAAAACAACTGAAAACAACTGAAAATAACTCGATTGAACTCGATTGAACTCAAATGAACTCAAATGAACTCAGATGAACTCAGATTAACACAATTCAACCCAATATTGAATTCCAAAGACATTTCAAAGACCTTGAGTATTCACCTTTTAAAGAATTTAAATATTTGAATACTTTAGTTTTGTAGGATTATCAAATTTCAACATGATTTGCAATCATAAATTATCTAAACTTGTTGGTTAGTTGATTAATTGGTTAATTTATTGAATAAATTGAAACAAATTTTAAGCCCAAAGTAAGCAAAGTAAGTTTTTGAGGAAAGAAAAGAAAAAGAAAAAGAAAAAGAAAAAAGAAGAAGATAAAGAAAATGGGTTTTTGTACTACTAGGCATTACATAATAATTGTTTGCTTTATCAATAATATTGAACATATGAAATTTAAAATTACAAAATATGAAATACGTAAATCCTGAGTATGAAATTACAGTATAATTTCAAATAGTGTAACATTTAACTATAAATTCAAATAAATAATACGAAAAAAAGAGGTTGGTTTAAAATCTTGGTTATAATAAATAACTTTAAGTATTAAGATATTATTGATTGTATTCATTATTATATATTTTTGAACAGCTATTGGTTTACCAATATTCAAATCTGAGACACTTAAAAAGATATTTAAAAAGAAAATTTGAAAAAAAATAGGAAACTCAAAGGCCATTTGTAACCATGGCTCAGTAAGCAAAGGATTCAAAGAAATTGATCAGTAAATTGAATAAAATGAATAAATTGAATAATCTGAATAATTGTAAAAAGTCTGGAAACTATTCGGAAAATACTAAGTGGTTATAAGAATAACACTGTAAATTCACTCAACCACTGCACTTCACTAAGTAAAACTTGAGGACAAAATTTTTACAGTGGTTAGCATTTCAATTAGTAATAGCAGTAGTTTCAGCCTATTTCAGAATTCAAGCCACCCTTTTGCCTTTGATTTTGCCTTTACTTTTGCCTTTACTTTCTTCTGAGAGTAACGTTGGTTGGTTAACATTTGTGATTTTTCTCTGCGAATTTCTCTGCTTGATCTTTTGAACCGAGTTTCCACCAGAAGAATACCAGCACAAGCAGAAAAAGCTGCAAAAGACCCAAAAAAACTCACTTTTTACTGGTGCTGGTGCTTTATGGCGAATACGGCCCTCGTGTTATTTGCTCTTATCAAGAACAAGCACGAGAATAAGAAGCATTTGCACTTGCATTTGTGTTTGTGTTTGTGTTTGTGTGGTATTTCTGCTTGTCTTTGTGTTTTGCGTTTTGTGTTTCACGTTTTGCGTCTTAAATGAATGTGCTTGTGATTTAGCCTCAATTTTAATCCCACTAGAACTTCTTCTACCACAAATCACAATCTCAATCTCAATCTCAATTTCAGTCTTTATCTTTATCTTTAATTATTATTGTTGTCATATATTCTCTTCTATTCTCCTTTATAGAATCTATTCTATTATATTCTATTCTCTTATATTCTATTCTACTATTCTACTATTCTGCTATTCTACCGTTGACTTTCCTCAATCGTTACTAATACTCTACAGTATAATGGTTTTATTCGCTAAATATTAGTACTACAACTACTAAGGTACTGTAGTATTTATGTAACATTTTATACCCACTGCTGAGTAAGTTCCTGAATCTCGATACGAAATACCGCCAATCCACTAAGAAGTTTCTGCACTTTGTGCTCAGCAATTTGCACCTTGTACTTTATGATTGGCGCTTTGTTCTTTGTGTTTTATCAAATTTATGTGCTTTGTGTGTCTAACAACAAAGAACAAATTCTACTTGAATTTCAACTGCAGCTCTTTGAAAATTTTATAAAGTAACGTTAAGTAACATTATTAATTTGCGTAAAAAGCGATCAATTTGTTAAAACGTTACCGTTACTTAAACGTTACCTAATCATCAATACCTAAAATTTACCTTAAACACTGTCTGCGATGTAACCTTTGTACTTTACAAAATTAAATATTGGTGTTATCACTTTCAATGCCTTACTGGTATTTCTGTATAGTGTAAAGTGAAAGAGAGAAAATCAAGAACAAAAATGGCTTTTTCTCATCCATTTCTCATTTTTCTTTTCTCTTTCTTTAATATATCAATAATTTATCTTCACTTTTCATTTGCTATTAGTGGAAATGTATTAACGTTACTTCTTTTATAATTGCAATCCTTGAAATCTCTCTCAATTTTTCAAATACTTAACATTATATCTTTTTTTTTTGCTTTTGCTTTTTCAATCCCCGCTACTTTTCTTCTAAAATGACTGATCTCATATACCCGGTTCACAAGCAGCAGAGGAATGCAAAAATGCTTCGGTCCCTTCCAGAAAATAACGTTGTGGGTGCAGTCAAAAGCATTACACCAAAATATTAACATGCTTTTAACATGCTCGTAAAAAAACAAAATGATTCACGTATATTCCTGTTTCTGTGGCGCAATATATCAGGTGGAGCAGCTTGTGCAATATTTGACTGCCGAAAACCTTGCTAACATCTTCAACCTTTTTGTTTTTCCGGATCATTTGTACCAAAAGTAACAAGCATCGTAACACTATTTGAGCCATTAACCAGTCTTTTAAGTTAGAAGTATGTCCCTTATTGGCTAGAATAACTATGTTCATGTATCTAAATACACCTTATTTTATTCTGTGGCCGCTTTATGCATACAATGGTCATCGTATTGGCCTTATTCCTTACAAAACAGTTATAAATATTGTTAATCGTTATTTACAATTTAAATTGTAACTTGTATTGTAACTTTTATTGTAATTGATATTTCTTATGCAGGTATTTAACATTCTCTTTTTTTGATTTTTACTCTTTTCTCATGTTTTTCCTTATGTTTTTTATCAAGAGTTTTATTTATTATTCTCCTGGTTTTATTTCCAGTTTAAAATTTATGTTTATAACATATGTTTTTTATTAATGGTTTGAAATTATCTGTTTAAAATTATAAATAATTTCATCTTTTATCTCAAATCACACTTTTTTTTTTTCTCATTTTATGTATTTATGTCTTAAATATCACAAATTTGGTAAATTCTTTTGATTTAATAAAAATATTAAACCAATTTAAAGGTAAATAAATAACTTTTTTAAATCAATTACACTATAATACCAATTTACCAATTCTTACTAATAAAATCCAATGATATTTATAGCTTTACTTATTTTGACGAAAATTTTATAATTTAATCATTATTTATACCCATTATAAGAAATAAATAGAAATTAAATATAAAAAATTGTCTTATAACTTATAATATTATAATATTATTATATTTAACATACAGCTTACATTATATTTATAAAAATATCTTAAAAATTTACCGAAATTGGAAATTTCTTCATTCAAGTTTTCTTCTATTAAGAATTCAGATGAATTTCACATTCCTTATAGATATAGATATAGATATAAATATTTATTATTTATTATTTATTCAACTTCATTCATTTGTGATAATATAATATACTAAAATATATTTAAAATTATGTAAAGTTAACATTAAAAAAGAGCCACGTGACCCATATATGTCCACCAAAATAAATATTTCTCTTGTTAAAAATTTACAACCTTTAAATTACAACCTTTAAATTACAATTCAAATTTGAATTCAAATTTACTTCGAATTTACTTCGAATTTACTTCAAATGTAATTTGAATTTGAGCAGCCATGCAGATTTATTCAACAACTATTTCAAATAAATAATAAATAATGGAATAAATAATAGGATAAATAAAGGATAAATAAAATTTAATTTATAAATTATCAAATTGTTCATACATCCCCAATTTAGGATAAGATCCGATCGATTATTATAAAATTTGTTTAAAATTTTATTCAAACATAAATGAGATAATTCCGGCAAAAATTTTGTAAATTAAATTTTGGGCAAATATATTAATTTAAATATTGATAAACATTTATATAATACTCAATAATTTGAGAAATTAAGTAAAAAAATTAAACAAATTAAAAAAAAAAAATTTACAAAAAAAAACAATAAAAAAGTAATAAAACAACAAAAAAATTGAAAAAAAAAACAAAAAAAACAAAGTTAATAAAAAATACATAAACACACACACACACACCACATATTAAAACGCAAATATAATAACCTCCAATTTCATTTTTGATATTATATTTAACATAATGCTATATATATATAATAATAATAATATAATAATATAGTAATTTAATAGTATAATAATATAAGGATAGTAATAGTAACAGTAATAGTAAGGTAGTCATATTTATGGCAATTTAATTAAAAAAAAAAGAAAAAAAACATAATTAAAAAAACATAATTGAAAGAAACAAAGAAAGAAAGAAAGAAAAAGAAAATAATAATCCACTTCATTATTTAAATAAGTAAGCAAGTAAGCGAATAAAAAACAATTTTAATAGTATTTTCCAAATATTAGAGAAGAATTTCAGTGAATGAATTATAAGTTGAAAAATAATTTTGTAAGTGAGGATGTAATGTAGTAAGCAAATTAATTAGTTTAGATTGAAGATAAAGAAAAAAAGGAACGGATATTAAAAGCAACAACAAGACGAATTTATATTAGGATTGGATAACATAAGATAAGATAAGATAAGAGTTTTGGATATGGAGAGATATGATGAACTGAGATTAGATTAGATTAGAAGAAATGAAATAAAATAAAATAAGATAAGATAAAAGAGGATAAATAATATTGCAAAAAAGGATTACTATTTCTTCTTTCTACCAAAAAAACTTTTCTTTTTCTTTTTTTGATCTTGTTTTGGAGCAGGAGCTTTATAAACAGGAACATAAGTATCAGCAGCTGATTGAGTCATACCATTTGTTGTTGCATATGGATTCGAATTAAATCCTTTAAATAAAGGATATTCAGGTCTTGGTCTAAAACCATATCTTGAAGTTTCTAATTGATCTTTATAATAATTATCACCAGTTATTGAAAATTCAAAACTTCTAATGGTATCTAAAGGTCTTTCATCTCTTGATCTTGTTGGATTTGACATATCAACTTGAGAAATTGGATTACCAAATACATCAGCCATACCACCATTATTTTGTGACATTTGTGATAATGAATTTCTATTAACATCTTTATTTGAAAATTGTTCATTTGCTTGTTCAAAAGGTTGAGAATCTGTTATTGCATCCATTATACGATCTTGTTGTGAAGATTTTGTTTTAAATTTACTTTTATCTTCTTTTGTTATTTTAACATCATTAATTGAATTTTTCTTAGCATGAGTTGATTTTCTACCAAATACAGCCATTGTGATATTAAATTATTATTATTTTTTTATTTTTGAATTACTAATATAAAATTTAAATCTTATTACTTATAAGGAATGAAATAATAAATTAAATTAAAGGGCAGAAAATTATTGTATAGAAAAAGCGAGGGAAGAAATTTTCAAATTGAAACAATAATCAGTGATTGTGATAATAATTGATATATTATGTCCAATGAAAGTATTAGAAATTGGAGATTTATTCAAAAAAATTAATATATTCGAAAAAATTATGAATGATATAATTATATGATAAATTAATGAAAAGAAAATTATTCAAGAGCGAATATTGCATCTAATATACTAATAAAAATAGTGTACTAGCAGTATTAAAAATAGCATGAAAATAGTTTAAAAACAGTGTAAAAACGGAGTGGGAAGGATTTGGCCCAGATTCCGGAGGGATTCCGGATCGCGTTCCGGGCAGTGTTTTTCTTGCTTTTTCTATTACGTAACCGCGGAAAATACGGCGGAAATATATGCGGAAAGCACTGTGAAAGTACTAGGAAAGTACTAGGAAAAGGCTGAGAAACAGGCAAAAGAAAAGCGGCGGTCCCGTGACAGGGCTGAAGCGGCTGGTCGAACAGCCTTCAAAATACTCCAAAAAAGCTCTAAAAGGTTTTAGAGCTTTAAAAGCAACGCCAATCGCACAGCTTCCAAGCCAACTCCTTAAACAAAGCCCAGGAGAATTTGAATATTCAAAGTGAATATCTCGTTTCTTCGTCTCTGTGCATGAAGTATTTATTTATCATTTCTTCTGCATTTCTTCCTCTCAGCACGAAAATCTTCCATGATACAGGCTCGGCCCGATTTCTCAGGTATTTACCCGCTCCGGGCCTATTAAAACTCACCCTGTTTGAACCACAAAACTGGTTGCAACCACAAAATTGGCTTCCTGAGAGTACGGTTATAAGAAATAGCCTCATTTGACACTAACGCTAACTTTACTTCATCAGATTCATCAGTTTTTGGTGATTTTCAAAAAAAATTACTATAAAACATAATAAAACCTATTTAACTCTTTCTATGAACGTGACTCAACACAATTCCAAACTATTTCTTCATTTTCCAAAGAAATCTCAAGTATATCTCCTAAACTAGGATTAGAGTTAAAATCTGGAAATAAATCAATATATCTACCAAATTCAACTAAATTTTTCCATTTCAATAAATTTATATAATAATAACTTCTAACAATTGAAAAATCTTTGAAATCATTTAATTTTTTCTCATCTTTTAATGAAATAATTCCTTGAATCCAATTACCAACTCTAATTAATTTTCCGTCAAATTTATCACACTCACTTGTAACTAATGTGAATTCTTTAATTTTTTCTTTTGTAGTATTATTAATATTCTCTTCTTTTTCATTTAAATCTGATAATCTCTTGAGATTCGTGAAATTTGTATTTTTCTTTTTTAAAATTTCACTAACTGATTTTTTTGGATCTAAAGTTTTCCAAATTTCAATATATTTATCTAACTTAAAATTATTTTTTGAATTGATCATTTTTCCTTTTTCAATTCTAAAATTTTTTACCTCTTTTTCATCTTTAATCATTCTAAAAAAATGTCCAATATCAATATAATCTCTTTTTGGTTCAATTTTTTTTAAATTATCAATAAAAACTCTTGAATCTGATTCTAAATTAAATTTTATTGAGAAATTGTAATTTTTAAAATCTTCATCATCTTTAATATCTTTATTATCTTCATTATTAATATTACTTAAAATTTCTTCAGTTATATCTTCTTCTTTACCAAATGTTGCCATTTCAAAAGGAAATTCTTTCTCATTAGTATCAAGTTCATTTTCATGTTTTAACAAAGATCTAATATCAACAAAATGATTATTAGTTGTGGTCAAAACTAATACATTAGCTTCTTCGTTTGCTTGTTCCCCTTCCCATTGAATTGAAATTCTACTTGAAATTACCGCCATTATTATAGTTCTTATTATATTCAAAGAGTTATTAATAAAAGGTATATTAAATATTTTATAAATTATTCTCAGAAACTAACTTACATCAAGATAAATGGCGATATACATAATACATACAGTAATAGATAAGATTACCGATCCAATTTATTACGAATAAAGCAGTTTGATTGGTTAAACTCGGCGGAAATTTTCTATTATTATTAAGCAAAATTAATATTGCAGCATTCATTAAATTCAAATATATTTACTCATTTATTCAATTCTTCGATACTTATATTAAAATGTTTTTATACTATTCTAGTATATAAAAAAAAATAAAATGAAAATTAGTTTTTTGATTTTTTAGTTTTTAGTTTTCAGTTTTTAGTTTTTACCTATATTTTTGCTTTCCAATTCTGATCTACATAATTAGAATATGAATATGAATATGGGCGCTAATAAATTAAAATAAAAGTATTAACTCACAATTCATCTTTACCAACAGATTCAACTTTAACTTCATCTTCTTTAACATCTTCTTTTTCAGATTCAATAATCTCACCACAATCTGCAATAACAATATCTTGTTTTGGTTTATCACCTCTTGAAGTTTTAGTATTTTCAATTTTTGTAACAACATCCATACCATCAATAACTTTACCAAATACAACATGTCTACCATCTAACCAAGAAGTTTTAATAGTTGTAATGAAAAATTGAGAACCATTTGTATCTTTACCTGCATTTGCCATTGATAAAATTCCAGGTTCTGTATGTTTTAAGATAAAATTTTCATCTTCAAATTTCTTACCATAAATTGATTTACCACCAATTCCACTTCTATGAGTAAAATCACCACCTTGAATCATGAAATTTTTAATAACTCTATGAAAAATTGAATTTTTATATCCAAATGTTGGATCTTTTGAAATTGATAATTGTCTAAAATTTTCAACAGTTTTTGGTACAACGTCTCCAAATAATCCAATTGTAATTCTACCTAAATTTTCTTTACCTTGTCTAATATCAAAATATACCTTATTTGTGATTATTGGTTCTTCATCTTTTTTACCTTGAACGGTAATGAATAATAATCCAAAAAATAAAACTAAAATTGATAATCTCATTTTGAAATAAACTATTTGATTTGATTAACCTCAATTGTAGCTAACTGCTGAATTTAAGTTGTTTTAAGTTAATTCTAAAGAAGTCAATTGATAAATAACTTATGAAACTGTCTCTTTACTCAATTTATTTTATACAAACTAATCCAAGCCAAACTTCATTCACTGTTTTCTTCCTTTCCTCTTCAAAAGAACATGTCAACCAATTTCAATCTCCGTTTCAGTTTCGATTTCAAAAATTATCATTTTCCGCTTACACCCAAATTACGTAACACAATTACATAATCGAGTATTTGAAGAAAAGCCCTAATTGAATTTCATAACGAAAAGGATTTTTGTCTTTCCTTTGAAACTTTTAAACTTTTCAAATATTTTGATATAAAAAGGATTAAGAACTATTTATTTTTTTTTAAATTCTTTTTTTTATTTCCTTTTTTTTCTTCATATTTACATTGATTTTGTATTATTGTAGTGATTCAATGACACTTTTTTCGAGGTTAAATCACTCTACAACAAAATCTAGAGAAGATCATCGTAAATGAGGATAATTATACTAGCTGGAAATAATGTTAGATTTAATGACATTTTTATCCTTACCAAGTGTTGAACATTTTAATGAAAAAATTCTTCAATTATTTGATTTTTATTGACTAATCGTTTTGTAGAATTATTGTTAGATTAAGAGGGAATTGACTGGGTCTCTAATTTTATTGTAGTATTTTGAATTTTGAATTGAAAAAAATCGATATAAAGGAGTTTAGTTTAAATTTTAATTCTAGAATCATTTTTCGCCAATTTATTTTGAAAAAATATATATAAATTTAAAATTAAAAAAAGTTAATAAAGTATAAAAAGCGAAAGATCTAAAGATTAGGTAGATAACTTGGAGAAAAAAACAAAAAAATAAGAAGAAAATTATTTAAACAACTCTTTGTTTAGCAGGTTCGAAAGGGAATAAAAGTGCAAGAATTCCAATAACTCCAACACCAGCACCACAAACCCAAATTGGAACAGAAGATGCTTTATCACCATAATAATAAATAACTGGTGCTAAAGTTCCTGCAACTCTATTTAATGATAAAGCAATTGAAGAACCAGTACCTCTTGCGGATGATGGAAAAACTTGGGGTGTATAAGCATATAAACAACCATAATAAATATTAATAAAGAAATTTGAAAGTGATGATAATGCAAGATTTGCTTTTGGATCTCTAACTTGTGTATAACCAAAAAATACAGCCATACTTGTTAAACCACCAAAAACCATTGTACCTCTACAACCACATTTTGGTATTAAAATCATTAAACCAGCAGCCATTGGACCAAAAATACTTACAAATAAACTTATAACTGAATCTCTATAAGTATCATAAGTTGATTGAGTTAAATCACCACCTTGAGATTCAATAAATTGATATAAGAAATTATTAAAAATTGCATATGCTAAACCAATTACAAACCATGAAATAAAAATTAAAATTGTTGATCTACCAATTAATTTATTTTCAAATAAAGTTTTAATATGTTTTGAAGAAGCTGAATACATTTCTTTAAAATTATAACCATTTTTTTTAATATTTGTATCATCTTTTAATTCACCACACTGTTTTAATTCCTCAATAGTTAAAGAACAATTTCTATTATATTTTTTAGCTAAATCTTTTAAAATTATTAAAGCTTCTTCATCTCTACCATTTGAGACTAAAAATTTTGGAGATTCTTTTAATTTAAAAATAAAAATTCTAGCTAAAGAACCAAGTAAAACAATTGCAGAATTTACATACCAACAATATCTCCAACCACGATTAATTGAAGAAGGACAATAATCAGCAGATTCACAACTATTATTTGGTAAAAAACCCCAAGAAATTAAAACTGCAATTGTTTGACCAACACCCCACCAACATGCAAAAAAAGTTGATAACCATTGATATTTAAAAGGTAAAAATTCAATAAAAACAGTTGCATCTAAAGCTAAATTACCACCTAAAGAAAAATTACTTAAAAATAAAAAAATATTATAATAAGCAAAAGAACTTGAACCACCAATAAAAAAGGAAAAAACAGAAGCAAGAAATAAAGATAAATTAAAAGCAACTTTTCTACCAATTAAATCAGCACCCATACCCCAAAATATAGCACCAAAGAATAAACCAATATATGCAACTTCAGTTGTATAAGGATAATCAATATTAAATTGATATTGAACAAAAGATCTAACTGAACCTTGAAGAATAGCTAATTGAGAATCAGCAGAATAACCAAAACCTGCAATACAAAATAAAGACATATGATTCCAAGTAAAACCAATTTCATCAATTGCATTATTTATAAGATAAATTTTTCTTGCTAAAACATCATCATTTGATTCTAAACCAACCATATCATTTTTATAATCAAAATTTCCTTTAGATTCAATATCATCATTTGAAACGGAAACAATTGCTTGTTCTTTACCATTTTCAGAGGAAATTGAAGACATTATTATTTCTACTAATATACTATATCTTGTTTATATAAATATATTGTTCATATGAATATACTATTTATATTAGTGATACTTTTATGAATATATAATAGTTAAAAAATATATTCTATTCGGTTGATTTAATAAAAGAAGAATAGAAGTATATTTATATATAAATTAAATTTTCATTATTGAAGAACTTTTTTAGCTTTTTTTAACATTTAATTTAAAGTTAAAAAGATTTGAATAAATTGGTATTTGATTTGATATGATAGTTGAAAAAGTTTAAAATAGTTTTTATTTAATTAATTTCTTAACGTTAACTATATCAATTTGAAGAAGATAATTTTATTTCTTTTGAAATATATTCAGTACTGTTATGATAACTTTAAAAGACATAGTTAAAATAGTTGCTAATTATTATTGGTAGAAATACAGTATATTTGCCATGTGAGTTTCCTTAATGAGCGTGGGTGAGTTTCCTTAATGAGCGTGGGTGAGATTTTATTGAAGGAGTGAAAAGTAAAAAAGTACACACGCAGTACTAATTAAACACGATTTAGACTGAGAATTGGAAATTGAGTTTGGATAACTTTGAATAGTTTACCAATGTAAAAGATATTGAAATAGATATTTTATAAGATATTTTATTAGATATTCTAATCTGTATTAATTGATTAAATATTTTGAAGTATTATGAGATATTACTTGAAACAAAAGAAATAAAAAATTAAATCTTAGGCTAATAACTAGTAGTTTATTTTGTTTCGAGGTTTTCAATATGTCATTGGTAGTTATTACAAATAGATAAATTGAAATGAAACATAGAGTATGTTAATTTTGAGATGAGATGATTGAATAAATTTTCAAGAAAATAGATATAAAGAATAGAATTGATAGAATTGATAGAATTGACAGAATTGACAGAATTGGAAACTTATATAGCTTCTGGTTTATCTTTTATTCTAAATAAGAAGACAAGAGACCAAAGATCAGTAGTAAAGTGAAGATAAAGTGAAGATAAAGATTCAATTGAATAGAAATCAGTAATCAGATAAGTTAATCAGTTACTCGTGAATAGCGATCTAAAATAAAATAGGTTTCATAAACCTATCAGACAAGACACTTAATTTCCTGTCACCGAAACAAACCGCAAAGACACTGCAGATAAAGAAGCGATAAAGAAGTGATAAAGAACAGATAAAGAACAGATAAGCAAATATTCTTACGGGCGAAAAAGCAGCAGATGAAGAAACAAGGCTCTAGGACAGCCCTGGATAGATAACAGACGAGAGATCACATGTTCGAGGGGTTTATAAACACGTGAAGCTACCATTTACACGCACTAATTATAATGGTGCTAATCTAGCAAAAAAAAATGATTCGTCCCAGGATCGAACTGGGGACGTTCTGCGTGTTAAGCAGATGCCATAACCAACTAGACCAACGAACCAAACAATACATACCGTAACTTTACATGCACTTAGTAAAAACTAATTAAAAATAAGATATGCTGTTACCTTTATTTTTATCGCTTAAATATATTATTTTATATGAAATCAATATTAAATAAAATAAAAAAAATAAATAAAAAAAATAATAAAAAAAATAAATAAAAAAAATAAATAAATAAAAAAAATAAATAAAACAAGAACTTTAAAGGAAGTTAGAAATACTTATAAAAGATGAGGTTAAAAGAATAGAAGACAATTTAAGTCAAATTAATAAATTTGATAAATTCAATTACCTAACCAACCACCATCAACATTTAAAGTAATACCAGTAATATAATCAGAAGCATTTGAAGCTAAGAAAATAGCTGCACCCATAATATCATCAGGTTCACCCAATCTACCAACTGGAATTCTTTTAATTAAAAAAAATCTTCTATCTTTTGGAATAAATTCAACAATTTTTGTATCAATAAAACCAGGACCAATTGCATTAACATTAATACCTCTTCCAGCCCATTCTGTTGATAAAGCTTTTGTAATATTAGATAAAGCAGCTTTTGAAGTTGCATATGATGAAACTGTAGACATTGAATGATTTGCTAAAACAGATGATAAATTAATAATTTTACCCTTTTCATCTAATTCAAATTTTTTATTTGCAAAATCTCTTGATAAAAAAAATGGTACATTTGCATTTAAATGTTGAACAGATTCCCAATCTTCATTAGAATGTAATTCTGCTTGTTTTATACAACCTTTACCAGAATTATTAACTAAAATATCTAATGTACCATTACCATTTTTACCTTTAAAATTTGATGCAATTTTAAATGATTTTTTAATTAAATTTTTAACATCATCTTTATTAAATAAATCAATTGAAATTGTATCATATTGAACTTTTAAATTATTATTTAATTCTTTATTTTTTTTATTAATATCTTTAATAATTTTAATTGTTTCACTTGGATCATTTTCATTAAAATGTGCAATAATTATATTAGCTCCTGACATTGCTAAACCTTTTGCAATTGCTTGTCCAATACCTCTTTCACATCCTGTAATTAAAGCAGTTTTACCTCTTAAAGAAAATAAATTATTGGAAATTTCAGACATTTTAATTGAAATAATTAATGAATAAATAATTGATTAAATTTGATAAAAAAGAAAAATTTTTTTGTTTTTTTGGTGTTTTAATTGTTTTGGAATTAAAATATTAATGTTCTCTTAAGGAATACACAGAAGATTGATTAATGATAATTAATTTTGATGAGCAATAACTTTTAAAARAAAARAAAAAAAAAAAAGAGAATGAATAACTAATTATCAAAACCTCGTTCATTTCAGTTATTTAAATATTAAAAAAAAAAAAAAAGGAAAACCTCATTACTTATTTCCTCTCTATAATTTTTTCTCACTCATCTCGTACTTCTTCTTTTTGTAATTGTGTAAAGGATCCAATAATTGATTTTGTACTAATAAACCCATTTGTTTTTGTGTAAGTCAGTGACTGATAATGTAAAGCTTTAGACCAAGTCTTAGATCAGTCCTTAGATTTAGTCTCTCTTTTAGAATCACTTCCCTTTATATTTACATTTGTACTTGTATTTGTATTTGTATTTGTATTTGTATTTGTATTTGTATTTTCATATGCTTTTGTATTTTATTTTGATTGAACTTCTTTAATTTCTCTTGTGCTTTTATATCAAGCGAATTTCAACCTCGGTTTTGCCACCCAAAATATGGAGTTTGTTCGGAGTTTATCCGTCGGCGGTGTGCGGATCAATTTTTCCATTTTACGGCTGCGGAAAAAGGCAAAAATAATGACAAAATTGTGCATAGAAGAAAAAGGGCATGAAAAAGATAAGGAAGACGAAGAAGAAGAAGATAGAAAGATAGCTAGATAGATATATGCATAGTTAAATAGATGATAAATGAATAAATCAATAAATCAATAAGAGATTGACTAATTTCTAATACAACCAGTTTTGTCAGTGATTTCAGTTGGACATACAACTTCTTTGAATGTAACTGTTGGATTATCAGCACCTTCAAACCATCCAAATCTAAAATTACAACCATCTTGTAAAGCTGTAGGTAAATTAGCACAATCTGAACTTGAAGAAATTCCACCATATTGAGCACCCCATGAATAACTTGATCCATATTCTGAAGAACATCCAGAGAAAATACCTTGTCCACCACCTGGTAATGCAATATCAAATTGATTTGAACTTAAATCGGATCCTGTATTTGTTGCTTGAACAATCATTTTTTTACCACTAATTGATGTTGAAGTAAATGTTAATTCATAACATGAACAACACATTGAAGATTCTGATCCACCTGAGATTGAGGTAGCTGCAAATCCATATGCTAAAGTATCACTAACTTCCCATGGTTGTTGATCATTACACATATATGCAGTACCACCTGTACATCCACTTTGAACATCAACTCCTAAAACAGTTGTACCATCTGAACTACATGCATTAACTGGAGCTCCAACTGATGCTTTTCCTGACCATGAACATGATGGTTTACAACAATCCCAATATCTAGTTGTAGTACCGGTTCCAGATGCTCCGCCTGAAATAGCAGAAACTGAAGTATCATCAGAAGAAACAGCAGATGTAGATACAGCTGAAGATGAGCTTGCACTTGTAGATGTAGTTAAAGTAGTTCCAACGGTGGATGTTGAACTAGTTTCTGTAGTTTCAGCAGCTGCAACAACTGTATTTTCATCAGTGCTTACAGAAGAAACAGAAGAAACAGATGATGAAGAAGATTCTGGTTTTGTTGTAGCTGCTTCTAAAGTGGTTGTATCATCATTTGCAATAGCACCTGGAACACATTGAGAATAATAATCATTATAAGCAACACAACTTGAACCAGAAACACAACATGTTGAACCTGACCAATTTTTACCACCACATTGTCCATATTCAGAAGAACATGTTTCTGCTAATGATTTATTAACAAGAAATGTAGCTAAAATTGTTAATGCTGATAAACTTAGTTGCATTTTGTTAATTGAATGATATTTATTGAAAGAAAAAAAAGTTTTAAATGAGTGACTTTATAAGTAATTTAATTAATATTACTTTATTTATTTTATATTTCTAATATATTTTAATTTGAAAGATAATTAAAAGATAATTGAATGAAAAATATTGATAAAAACAAAGATAAAATATATTGGAAATTATTCATTATTTATATAATTTTTAAGGAGGCTTTAAATTTAGTTTTACTATTCTATTGTTCGTTAGTTATCGTAAATAAATATTCATATAATGTTACAATAATTTTCTATTGTTTGTTTTCAATCATTCATGTTTTTAACAATTTTTAAACAATTGAATGAAATAAATTTTTGAAATTTTTGAAATTTTAAAAAATCCAAAACATCTTAAACATCTTAAACTTCTTAAACTTCTTAAACCATGTTAATAGTAATTGTACTACGTACCTCAAGGTAAACGTTTTTAATTAAAGTTGCTTACTGTATTAAGAGATAATTTGAAATTAATTACTAAAGTGGTAATTATGAAATTAAATTTGGGCTTAAGAATTTAAGAAAAGATAATATTCGAAGAAATATTCATTTAATATTCACTTAATATTATATTGAAAACAAATTAAAGTAAGGAGAGAACATGGATTCTTGATGAAAATCTTACTATTTCTCATTTGAAAAATCGACAATCATTGAAATCAATTGGAAATTATTCAAAAATTAATTAAATAAATGAAATTAAATGAAGTTAAATGAAATTTTCTGTGTTTTCAAATTGAATTTTGTTATAAAAAAGAATGAAGGAATTTAAAGTTTTAGAAAACACAGACCCATTGTATTGGTAAAACCTTATAAACATGATTAAAAGTCAATATACAGCTAGGTGCATTGCATCCAATGCTCTGGTTTGTAAATATTGCGTTATTTCATTAATTTTATAAAAAATTAGTTATTTTACTCAAGTAATTATTTTATTCTCTGATGTTTAAATATTTTCAACTTTAGTATCAGCTTTGATAGATTCATTCTTAGAAATTTTCTCATTCTCAATCTCATTTTCAGATTCAGAATTAGATTCAGAGTCAGAATCAATTTCAATAAGTTCACCACAATCTGCAATTATAAAATTAACTACAGGTTTATCATTAAATGAAGTTTTTGTATTTTCAATTTTTCTGATAATATCCATACCTTCAACAACTTTACCAAAAACAACATGTTTGCCATCTAACCACGAGGTTTTAACAGTTGTAATAAAAAATTGTGAACCGTTTGTATTACTACCAGCATTTGCCATTGATAAAATACCAGGTTCTGTATGTTTTAATCTAAAATTTTCATCATTGAATTTATTACCATAAATGGATTTACCACCAGTCCCATTACCATTAGTAAAATCACCACCTTGAATCATGAAACTTTTAATAACTCTATGAAAAATAGAATTTTTATAACCAAATTTTAAATCTTTTGAAGTCGATAATTTTTTGAAATTTTCAACAGTTTTTGGTACAACATTACCATATAAGCCAATTATTATTTTACCTAAATTCTCATCATCTTGTTTAAGATCAAAGTAGACTTTACTTGTAAACTTCAATTCTTCTTTAGTCAATGGAATTTTATCCTTTGGATCTTCAAGTGGATTTAAAAAACAATATAATCCAAATAGTATTGCAACTATTAGTACAACTATTTTTATCAGAGTTTCGTTAAATTCAATCATGACTTTTGATAATCTTTACTTTGACAATTTAAGATTCTTCATTTGATAAAAGTTACTCGAGTAAATTATAATAATATTGATAAAACGTTATCAAGTGAGTGTCTGAGCTTGAGTGAGGAAGTAAGCAACGGAGAGACAGGCTGAATTGAGCTATTGACACGCTTCCCTGTGCAAATGGAATAAGGGATACCATTGCACTAAATTGGTCAGTAACGGTAATAATGTAGGACAAGCATAGTCCTGTTCATATAACCTCTGAGAGACCATACTTGCGGCGCTGCTCTTGGACTGGCTTCCTCTCCACGAAGATTGCCGTTTTAGGAAATCTTATCCTTATATCACTCTCATCATAATAATGGTTGCGATTCTGTCTCCCTCAAAGTGTTTAAGCTTCTTTCAAAGTAAATCCGAGCAAAGTTTATTTACTAAAGCCTAAATCAAGTCAATCAAATCATCGAAAGCAAATCAAAGAAATGGAATTACTTCAGTCATTGGAATACTTCAGTCGATGGAATTAAAAGAATAATATTGAAGCAACAAATAAGATAATAATAAAATTTGCTAGATTGGTTTGAAGCTTACTTGGCTTAATTAAAAAACTAGCAATCGAAATTTGATTCCTTTTAATTTGCTGTGAAATTTGTTTATTTTCAAAGAATAATGAGTAGAAACCAAAAAATAGAAGAAGAAAAATTAAAGAATGAAAGCAATTTGAAAAATGAAAACAAGTTTGAATAGATTAACAAAATTAAAAAAATAAACAAATTTTCTGAAGAAAAACATACGATATTTTGTTTGTTTTTATATTCATTTGAAAATATTCAGAAAACTATTAATCTTACTGTAGTTCTCTTAAGTTTTTAAAAGATTCTATCTTTAAATTAACTCAATAAAGTATTAATAATACTTTATAAACTTTTTATATTCCTAATTCAATTAGAGTTATGAAAAAATACTAATTTGATATTAATAATGATATACTGTAAATAAATTATACATACAATCTTTTGTTATTGATCCAAAGCAATACAAAGTACAATTATACTGGTTTTATTCAAAACCCATTTTCTTATCATTGAAATTTTCCAAAATTGGTCCAAGTCTGCGAACCATTTTCCATATCTATTTATCTATCTAATGATCTTTATTAGTACTACTAATACTATTAGTACTGTATATGCCTATTATGTAATACTATTCTACAATAATACAATCATATTACTCCAATCAAAAAAAACACTCCATAGAATTATACAAACATTACTGATTTCATCAATGTCATAATATCAATATTAATCAATAATTGCTTTTAGTTATTTTCGATTATATCTTTCAAATTTTTCTTCTTTTTATAAAAAGCTTCTGATTTTTCTTTAATTCATTGATTTAAAATTCTTTTATTCTCTTTTATTTCTTTTTCTAAATCACTTTAATAAATATTAATTATTTGATTAACAAATTAAGCAATAAACTAAAAATTTATAAAAAACTATTATCAATTCAAAATGAGTTTCTTACATTATACTTTACCTCCTATTATCTTAATTACTTTAGCATTTAGTGTTAAACAATATTTAAATTCTCAAAATTTAAAATCAAAATCAAATCCAGTTAATGAAAAAAAATTTGATAAAAAAAATTCATATTATGCTTCACCTGATGATCCAATTCCAGAACCAACTCCATTGATGATAACTCCAGAACAAGTTAAAAATTATGATGATAGACCTTGGAGACCATTTAGATTTCCATATCATCAAACAATGTCAATTTATAAATTAGACCCAAATCATTGGTTAGATATGGATAAATATTATTGGCATTATATTCAAGAAAAACAAAGAATTTATCATAAATATGGTGATGAGAATATTGGTTGGTTACCTGAAAGTTGGGATGCTTGTGTTGAATTAATGGAAATTGTAAGAGATCATATGGTTAAAAGATATCCATTATTATTTACAAAAGTTAATGGTAGTAGTAAAATTATTAAAAATGAATTAACCGGTGAAACTTTAGATACAACTTTTCCATTGAAAGAACATCCATTAATTTATGTATCTAAAATGGCAAAAGAAGATTTTTATATAGCTTTAAAAAGAGATGATGGTAGACATTATATGGTTGCAGGTGCTGTTCCATTCCCAGGTGGTTCTTTTGGTATTAATACTAAAATTGGTAAACATATTGATCAAATACATACTAATGTTCCATATTATGAAACTAAATTGAAAACTTCAATGGAAAGATGGTTTAATAGAATGCAACCAAGTGAATTAATTGAAAGAGCTTCTTGGTATATTACTTGGGATAGAAAATTATTATGTAATAATATTTATGCTTTAAAAGAAAATGAAAAAGTTGATTCTTCTGTACCACCAACTGAATTTAATGTTAGAGTTGAAAGACAAACTTTAAGAAGATTACCAAGATCCAAAGCAATTATTTTTACTAATCATCCTGTATTTTATGGTATTGAGGAAATGAAAGATGAACCTTTAGTTCCAAGTTTAATTAGAAAAATAATGTATGAAGCTCCAGAAGATATTATTAAATATAAATCTTTTGAAAAAATTAGAGATCATATTTTACCTTACTTAAACTCTTTAGTTGATAGACAAGTTAAATTAGGTATTATCAAGGAAGATACTCCTGTTAAAACTTTACCAACTTATCCATTTGCTCATTTTGTTAAAGAAGAAGCTCAACCTTTAGGTTGGAAATCTCCTCATGAATCTGCTAAGAAATATCAAGAAGAACTTTCTAAGAAGAAACTTGAGGTTTAATTTCCCAACCAAAAGTATGGTATTTAATAGTGATTTCCTATTTAATGTTTCATTTTTTTATGAAATCATTAAATTCTCCTCCTCTCCTTTCCTTTTTTTTCTTCTTTTTTTTCTTTCATTTCATTCACCTTCTCTATATTTTTTTTTTATCTAAAACTTAATTATCTAAAACTTTTTTATGCTCATAATTGTTTATGCCTCTTATAAACATTTCACACTTTCTTTTTCTCAATTGCTTATTTATAATCTTTCTTTTGAAATAAATATATTCTCAAAATTAAATCCAATTTAAGTCAATTCAAAAAATACTGTAAGTTTCAAGCATAAATTTTATTGCAAATTTCAGAATTTGGCAGAAACCTTCTTTTTTGTATAAATATACGGTTTAGAAATCCGGCCAATTAAATCTACGGATTTTGTGAATTATTATGAAAAATTTAAATAATAAATAATTTAAAATATAAAATTTATTTTTTTCAACAAAATGATCAATGTATTGTTATTGATTGATTTCTAATTTATTCTTGATTTTAATTATTAAAAATGTTCAAAACTATATTCCCAAGAAACAATGGTTTCAAAAGATTTTTAAGTAAAACAGCTTTAAGCTTGAATAAAAAATTTTATATGAAAAGTATAATAAATCCCAATGAAGCAAATTTAATTAATTCATTGAAATCAAATATTATAGGGAATGAAAAGAATTACAAATCATTATTATTGGTTTCAACGGCGAATAACTGCCAATTGATAACTAATAAAGCCTTGGATATTCATACTTCAAATCCGGAATTAAGTGTATTTTTGATAGTAGTTGATTCAATTGGAAATTCATTTAGGAATGGAATCAGCTGTTTATGGACGAAGGATGAAATAAAGATTGAAGATTCTGAAAAGCTAAAAGAAAATGATATCAATTATGGGCGAAATTCGAATAAATGGGAATTGCCAAACAAGAGTTTTTTTCAATTTAAACTCCCTTTTCAATTAACTAAAGAGAATAGTCAATTAATTGAATATAATATAAAAACAAAATTAACAAATACACTTTTTAATAATGAGAAAATTATAACTATGTTTTATTTGTTATCAAAAAAATATGAACTTGAAGCTAGAAATAATAATTTTAATGAAAAAATAATTAACAATTCCAATGATTATTTATCAAATTTAAAAATAAAAATTCCAGTTTTAGAAGTTGATTTAAATCTTCAGGAATTCAATGAAAAAATAAAATTTAAAAACTATTTGAAAGAGTTGAAAAATGCAAATGATCAGAAACTTATTATAACAAGCTGTAAGGGTAATCTTATAAAAGAATTAAACAACAATGGTGCAGCAGATTATTTACAAAAAAACACCGAAATAAAGAAAATCAAAACAACTAATGTAAAAATTTACTCCACGATAATAAATAGTAATAATGGTTCTCAAAACGAGATAAATAATACTAAACTTATTGATTCAAAAATCCAGAATAGATTTGAAGTAATTGGTGGAGGCGGTGAATGGGGTAATAAATCAAACATTCTAGCCATTTCACCAGAAGCAGAATTACAGGAAGACTTAGAAGTAAAATTTTCAATGCTTGATCCGGATTCCATTCCAGAAATTCCAGTAAATCTTTCTCAATTTAATAATGAAGGGTTTGAATTTGAATGCACTAAAAAACAAAATTCATATAAACCAGAAGTTTCTCATGTACCTGACACCTCTATTGAAAACTACTTTGGAATAGGTAGTGAAAATGGAATCAAAATAAATGGTGTCAATTTTGATTCAGAAAATGAAGTTGTTAATTTTCAACTTACAAAAAAATGTGATTAGTAAAGTTTGTTTAATGTCTCATTTTTTCTTGTAGAAAATAAAAATCATGAATGTGTATATATGTATATATGTAAGTTAAAAAAGATAAAAGATAAAAGATAAAAAGCTTGATAATGATTGAAAAAATGAAAATCTTCTTAATGTAAGTTTGGATGATTTTTTGCATAAAGGTTTAGAAAAGATGTGAAAAAAAATTGGAAGTTTTAAATTTAGTGTTTATCATATTTCTTTTTGATATCTTCATCTGAAATATCCATTTCTTTCCAAGTGGCTCCAGCATAAATTTCTAATTCTTCAAGGAATTTCATAACTTTTGTTTTTTCAAATAATTTCCCTGATTTTTTTCTTTCATTAACATTATTTTTAATTGCATTACATCTTTTGACTAAGATATCCATCCTATAATTAATCCATTCTGGATAGAAATCGTTATATCTTGATCCAGGACTAATTTCTGGAATAACAGTAGATAAAACAGATCTGTCATGAATAAATGGATCAACAGGAACATAAGAGGTAACTGAAGTTAATCTTTCAGTAAATCCTAATGGTCTAGAAGCAATATGTTCAATGAATCTTCCTTGTAATACAGTACAATAACCTTGTTTGGGACCATCAACAGTCACAATTTTATCATTACCCATTTTAAGGATTGTTTCACCTCCAATCATTTTTGTTGTATCAGATAACATTAAAACACAAACAAATGGATATGAATCAAAATGCCATCCAATAATTGAAGGAATTAAATTATCTTTTCCATACATTTCACCTTTTTTAATTAATTCTCTATTATGAGCAATAACTTCTTGTTCTGAATCATCTTTACTTTTCATTGCAATATTAGTGTGAGCAACTTCATAATCCATAATAACTTTTAGACCAACACCAGCCATTAAAGAAACAATTTCATTTGTTTTTGGATGATTCCAAGCTGCTTGAGTAAAAGGAGAACTTTCTTTAGAAAATCCTCTAATTGTACCATCAAGACCAGTGGTTGAACTACCGGATACTCTAGCATATTTTAAAAAAACTTCTTTTCTGAGAACTTCAGCCCTCATTATATCAATGGCTTCTTTAGAAAACATTGGAAAAGGAGCACTTGCACCAATTGGGGAAATTTGATGTTCATTTTCAACAGCTAACTCTTTCATAGTGAATCTTCTGGTAGCTTTGAAGTCTTTTTCTTTATCAAAGATTAAATGTTTTTCAGGATCAAATTTGGTATTAATGTCAACTTCTTTTAACAATTCAAATAATGGTTTTAGATTTTCATTATAAACATTTTCGGAAAAAGCCTTTGAAAGACTACCAGTATAGACGTCTTCCTTAATATCTGAGATACTTAAATTTGATACTAAAGCAGTGGCCATTTTGAGAGTGGAATTTAATAAAAAGAATTTAATAAAATAATAATAAAAGCAAAAATTGAGGTTTTAATTTATTGAGATTATTTGATTGAGGATGATTGGAAAAAAAAATTAACTAATATTAAAATAAAAAGAATTTCATTTAAATTTATATTTTTTTTTAAATTGCATAAATATTTATCGAGTTAAAGATATATCAACTGATAAAGCCGTGTGAGTTACTCAAAATAAAATAATTGAATTGAATTGATAAAAAAACATAACTAATTTCACATATTGTTAGAATTAGTCTTTTGATCTTTCACAACTTTTTTAATAGATTGGTTTTTCATTATAATAACGTTTTGAAATACCAAACTATTCCAACTCAAGTTGTAATTCCTTCAAAGAAATCAGTTGGTAATATCATGGAGATAAGAATATTTTAGAAAAAAATATAGATGCAAAGGCTTGCAACATTACTGTTTTCAATGCCTTCAAGCTCAAGATATTGCTAATTCAAACTATATTAATAGGAAAAAAGACTTCAGAAGTGATGTTGACTTCCTAATCGAAAACTACGGAAAATTGGGTTAGAAATTAAAAAATTATAGATCTGTATCTCTTTTCAAATTAAAATACTCTGCGCTGCTGAAAAAAATATATATATGATTATTCATAGATAATGGCTAATATAAGTATTTGGAATTAGCCTGATAGAATATCAGTTTCCTTCTTGATAAAAATCTTTGAATCCTTTAAAGGTAGAGTTTTGAATTAGTTTTAATGATGATTGGTAATTAATAACTCTGACTATTAGATGATCTAATTAGATTAGCCAATTATTGTCGAATCCTTCTTACAAAAATGATTTTTTAAGAAAAAGCTGGAATAAATTGGATACTGCAGTAGTTGTTATCAAGTCTTGCAAGGTCTCAAATGATTATTGATTGGTCATTGAAAGAGATCTTTAAGAAAAGAGGAAGATTTCCTGATAAAAAAAGAGGTTTGCTTCTAAAATTCTGTGCTCTTCAAATAGGAAAGCGATAGAAAGCAAAGATAAATAGGAATTAGGGCAATCTTAATCCCGATTATTAGAATCCAGGACGTAGTTTAGGGCATAAGATTGAAGCCCCGTATTTCTGGTCTCAATTTTATTTTTTTGTTATACCCACAGTACTGGTTTTAAGCAATATGTGCTATAATGCAAGTATGCATAATTAGGCATGTTTTGGAAAACGGAGAATACGAGCTTGGAAAAAGCGGATTTAGTGCCCGATTTGGGAAATCAGCAAATTTTCATTCCAAGAAACATTAATCTAAAAGATCAGGAACCAATTTTTCAGTCTTTATTAGCAGCTATTATACAGTATATTATATATTTAGTAAGTTTCGATTCTTTATTTATTATTGAAGGTAATAATAACTGTTTGAAAGTGAAGCTTATTATCTAGTTTATAAATGAGATCTTTGCTTCATTTACTTGCTCTTTTCAACTTTTATTAAAAAGAAATAATAGACAAAAAAAGCTATTATTATAACTTTGCTATACAAATGTCAAGTGAAAAAATTACAATATTATATGGAACTGAGACATATAATTCATATGAATATTCAATATTATTAAGAAATGCTTTAATCTCACATTATTATGAAGTTGAATTGTTCTCACTTGATTCTTTTCCACTTAAAAGCTTGTTATATATCAATAATCTAATTATAATCTCTTCAACAACTGGAAATGGTGATATACCTAAGAATGGAAAAAAATTCTGGAAATTTATATCAAGAAATAATTTACCTTCAGATTTATTAAATCATTTAAATTTTACAACTTTTGGTTTAGGAGACTCTTCATATCCTAAATTCAACTATACGATTAAAAAATTTCATATAAGATTATTACAATTAGGCTCAAAAGAAATTTCACCAAGAGGTGAAGGTGATGAACAAAGTCCTGAGGGAGTTGAAGCAATTTATAAAGAATTTGAAATTGAATTAATTAAAAAATTGAATCTAAAATATCCTGATGTTAATCCTGAGAATAAACCTCCATTGGATAATGATTATTTAATGAGTACAAATTTAAAGCCATTACTTGATTTCAAACTTCAAATTAATAACTTTAAAACAGATATTACTCATACTGATTTAAATGAAATTTCTATTTCAAGATATTGTTCAAATAAAAGTAAAAATCTTTATATTGCAGAAACTTTATCAAATCAAAGAATTACTTCTAAAAATCACTTTCAGGATGTTCGAAATTTCAAATTCAAAATAACTAACAACAATGATAAGCATATTAACTTGAATCCTGGAGATACTATTTCTTTATATCCATATAATGATCTGAAAGATGTTGATTCATTAATTATCAATCAAAATTGGCAAGATATAGCAGATTATAGATTAGATTTAATATCAAAAGAAAATGAAAAAAAAATTTTAAACTATTTAAATGATAATCCTCATATAAATCAAAAATTGATACATCCATTAACTTTAAGAACATTATTGATTTACTATTTTGATTTAAATTCAATTCCAAGAAGATCTTTTTTTGAAAAAATATATAAATTCTCAAATAATAATAATATCGATCCAAAAGATAATGAAAGAGAAAAAGAAAAATTATTTGAGTTATCAAAATTTGAAAATTTGCAAGATCTTTATGATTATACTTCAAGGCCCAGAAGATCTTTATTAGAAGTCATTATGGAATTTAATTCTGTTCAAATCCCATCTGATTATATTTTTGATATTTTTCCATTATTGAGACCAAGACAATATTCAATTGCATCTATCAATAATAAAAATAATGAAATTGAAATTGAACTTTGTATTGCAATTGTAAAATATCAAACTATTATCAAAAAAATTAGAAAAGGAATATGTTCAAATTGGGTTAAAGATTTAAATATCAATGATAAATTTTTAATTGAAATCAATAAAAGTTCTTTATATTCGAAAATCAATCATAAACATCCAATCATTTTAATTGGTCCAGGTACTGGAATTGCTCCAGTAAGATCATTGATTGAAACTAAAATTAATCATTATAAAGAAAGCTTAAATAACCAAGAAATCATAGATAATGCTTTTAAGTTAAAAAATTATTTATATTTATTTACTCTTAAATCGTAAAAATAAAATAAAATAAATAAAATAAAATAAAATGGAAATAAAAATAAAGAAAAAGATTTTTTATATGGTGAATTATTCAATAACTTTGCAAGCAATAATTTCATTACATTTTTTCCTACTTTTTCAAGGGATAATCAAATTGTAGACTCAAAAAAAGTCAAATATGTTCAAGATAGATTATATATTGAAAGGGATTTGATTTATGATCTACTTTACAATCAAAACTCTACAATATATATATGTGGATCTAGTGGGAAAATGCCAATTCAGATAAGAATTACAATCAAAGTTATTTTGCAAGAATCTGGTAAAATTTCTGAAGATGAAGCTGAAAATTATCTCAAAAAAATGGAAGCTTCAAATAGATATCTTCAAGAAACTTGGTGAGAAATATACTTTACAAAACGATAAAACTTATGGTAAATTTATTTAAATTACAAGAGAAGCAGAACCAAAGAACCGAAAAGCCGTAACGGCAAGTAATAAAAATTAACTTAAGATTGAAAAAATAACAAAAAACAAAAAGTAAACCAAAAATGAGAAAAAAGAAAAATTCTTCAATTGGTATAATATAATATAGAAGCACCTAATTATGAATATGTAAAAAAGAATCATTATAAACAATAATATAGGAATATATAGTTCAATAAAAAGACCTAGACACTATAATCCATATCATCAAGCCATGAATCTTCATCTGTTATTATAGATTCCAAAAAATTATTTCTATATTGAGTATCCAAAAAAGCATTTTTTGCCATAATATTTAAATTATTTAATTCCATTTTACTTTTCATAAATTTTATAGTTAATTCATTTGAAATTTTACTGTTTATATTTGCCAAATTTTTAAAGTCTTTTGCTAAAATATCAACAGTTATAGTCTTAGTAGTCGACTGTCTTCTTTTGAATTTTGAAGTTGTATTTTTGCTTCTTAGAATATGAGTAGAGATTAACTGATGAATATCTTTTTGAGGTATTATTGATTTTATGGAATCAGAGTGCTCACTTCTACGACTATTCCTTCCACTACTTGAATTTATATTGATACTGCCAATGCTACTATTATTGTGATTATTATTATGATTATTGATATTATTATTTAGATTGTTATTCAGACTATTGTTCAGATTACTGATATTATTGCTATTATTAATGAGATTACTATTATTATTATTATTGTTAAAATTAGTGGAATTGGAGGGAGAGGAACCTAATGGAGTTGTTGATGAAGGATTTCTTGGAACCGAATAACTAGTCTTTTTAGGATAATTGGAATGCAGATTATTATTTTTACTATAGTAATTTTTTTCATAACTGCTTGAATTTCCTCTTTCTCTATTAAAAGATTTGTAGCCCAAATTATTATATTCTCTTGAATCATAAGATTTATTTGTAGAAATGAAATTTTTTGGTTTTGTATTAGGATATTCGTGTTCATATTTTTCTGAATAACTTTTGTTATATGAACCATCTTTATGGGAGTCATATGAACTTGGCTTATAGGTATCATATGAACTTTGCTTATGGTTATCATATGAACTTTGTTTATGGTTTTCATAGGAACCCTGACTATAATTATCTTGATTATTATTGGTTTTAACATTGACTCCAGATGGACCTTTGGGTAAAGATTTACTTACTTTGGAAGGGGCATTTACATGACTTAAATTCTTAGGTATTTCGGTTTTCAGATTATTTAAAATTTCTACTTTCAATTCGGTATCTCTTTCATAATTAATTGTTTGATCTTTGATATATTCTTTTTCTTTTTCTTTTTCTTTTTCTTTTTGATTCTCTCCTTCTCCTTCTCTATCTTTTGAAAAATTTCTTTCTTTATTTCTTTCCTCTGAATTGTATCTTGAAACACTTCTAGATGAATAATGCTCCTTTGGTGCAGAAGGTGGTCTTTCTAAACGTGGTTTTTTAATTTCCCTGTCTTTACTAAATTGATCACTGAGTCTAGGTTTACTAACCCCACGACTTGAATTTCTACTATAATCTACTTCTTCATAATAATCTTTGCTTTTATAATCACCTCTTCTAGAACTATAGTTCCTCTGTTGATTATGACCATAATCATTTGACAGTTGAAAATCTGAATTTCTATTCAGATCATAATGAGTTTTATGTGGGCGCAGAGAATATCCATCATCATTATTGTAATCAGGACCAGTGTAAGAATAGTTACTGCCACTTCCTCTACCAAAACTATCTCTTCCTCTTCGTCTATCATAATAGCCTCCTCTTCTCAGTCCACGACCACCTCTAGAGAAACCTCCTCTATAACTACCACTCATTATGAATTATGTTTATAATTTCCTAAATTAGGTTCTATAGTTAAAAAACTATCAGATGAATGGAAACAATATTACTACCTATTAAGCAAAAATATAATTGATATGACTAATAACAAATCAGCTCAGTAGAAAAATCACTTATAATTGTACAGTATCGTAATTTAAGAAGAATAAAACTTGAATTAGTTTCTTTAGATTTGGTTCTTCAGATTCAATTCAACTCTCTTGAATTAAAATAAATTAATTTCAATTTCTGTGTTTTGGTTACAAATCTGAAAATTCTCAGGTTTTGAAAGGAAAGCGGGAGATTTGAACCAGCGTGATGGGTGAAATGGAGCTGGCAAAACGCGACTGGAAATTGGAGTTCTAAATTGTGACCGGAACGCGTTAATTCTTTTTCTATTAAAGCTTCCAGTGAATGAATAACGTTAAAAATGATGCAAAAAAAGATATTTTAATTCTTTGGAGCTTTTTATTAGCATTTTCTTCAATTGAGGACAAGATATTTGGATCCAATTGTATTATATAATGTCTTTGTGGGTGGATAAATACAGACCAAAGACTTTGAATAGTCTTGATTTTCATCTTGATGTTGCAGATCGTTTAAAGGCTCTAGCTTCTTCAGGAGATTTTCCTCATTTATTGGTTTATGGACCTTCTGGTGCAGGTAAAAAAACTAGAATCTTAGCTACATTACATGAAATTTATGGATCAGGAATCGAAAAAATGAAAATAGATGTAAGGACATTCACAACTCCAAGTAATAGAAAATTAGAATTCAATGTTATTTCATCTAATTATCATATTGAAATAACTCCATCAGATATGGGTAATAATGATAGAATTGTAATACAAGATTTATTAAAAGAAATTGGACAAACAGAACAAGTTGATTTTCAAACTGGTAAACATAGATTTAAAATTGTTATAATAAATGATGCAGAATCTTTAACAAGAGATGCTCAAGCTGCCTTAAGAAGAACAATGGAAAAATATTCAACAAATATTAGATTAATTTTAATTTCAGAATCAACTTCAAATATTATAAAACCTATAAAATCAAGAACTTTATTAATTAGATGTTCATTACCAAAAATTGATGAAATTAATAGAATTTTATTAAGAATTGCAAAAAGAGAAAATTTACAAGAAAATGGTCAATTACCAAAAAATGATGATGATGCTATAAAAATTTTAAATCGAATTTCAGAAAGATCAGAAAGAAATCTTAGAAAAGCAATATTATTATATGAATCATTATTTATGATTAATTATAAAATCACAATGGAAAGTCCAATAATTGAATTAGATTGGGAAGTTGTAATTAAAAATCTTGCAATAGGTTTAATCAAAGATAGATCTGTTTCAACATTATCAAAATCTAGATCAATATTATATGAACTTATAAGTCATTGTATTCCACCAGTTATAATATTACAAAAAGTTACATTTTTTTTAATATGTAATGAAACTTTATCAGATGAAGTTAAATTTGGTATTCTTGAAGCTGCAAGTAAATTTGATGAAAGATTATCATTAGGTTCAAAAGCAATATTTCATTTAGAAGGGTTCTTAGCTCAAGCTATGTTAACAATGGAAGAAGGAAAATTTTAATTTTCAATTATCATAATAAATTTGTTTTGAAATTATATATTATATACATGAATATAGGAATATTTTTTTTTTGTTTTATGTTTTTTTGTTTTTTCAAGATTTATTAACATTAAAATCAACGATTTCTATAAAGCCTATAGTCGGCCTTCTTTGCTATTTTTTTATTGTATAATTCTTTTGTTGGATTTTTAATTCTTTGCATTACAAGATTTTGTTTTTCTGGAACTGGTAAAATTGTTGTTAAACTAACTCTTGGAGAATCACCAAATTTTATTGTTTCATAAACACCAGGTAATTTTTCTGCAGCTTTTCTAAAAGTATCTCTTGCTACTTTTTCATGTAAATTGTTACCAGACATTTCAAAAATTATTCTACCTGTTGGAACTCTTACAGCCCAATGATCAAAAGCACCTTTACCTTTACCCATTCTAGTTTCATTACCTTTAACACAAACTGCTATACTTGTACATAATCTTTTCCATAATTGACCTTGTAAAGGTCTTAAAACTCTCATTATAACATTATCAGCTTCTTTTAATTGAATTGCATCTAATCTAACTCCTTCTGATTTTAATCTTAATGCATAAGTACCAAATTGTACAGTTGAACCCTTTATTGACCCACCAATACGCACAGGTACTCTTCCTTTATGAGCTTTTTTAACATATTTAAATCTTGGAGCATATTCATGACCAAGACGTTTTGATGTAAGCTGATTCACACTATTTAAAGTATTTATTAAACCTATAATGAACTTGTTAATAAAATAAGATTCTGTCTTGGATTAAACCAAAAATGAATTAAAAATGAAAGAGTTAGTGGTTGAACATACCTGATGGCTTATAACCAATAAAAGGAACACGAGAAAAGAAAGCCATTGTTTAATAATCCCTCTTTCTTCAAGTCTCAACTATCTAAACCAAACAATATCAGATCTTAGTTCCTGATTATCTTTTTATCAACAAACCAACACCAAGAGTAAAATCAAATCCTGTTTCTGATTCTCCATTTCAATATATTCAGCAGTGGTGCGTTGATAAATTATTGATTGGACAAAAAAAGGGTGGCACGTGATATATGTATGGGAGTGAAAAATTATTTTCTTTTTTAGGATTTGATCTTGCATTGGAAAAAAACCACAAGAATTATTGAGAAACAATTAAGAAATAAAAAGATTTTTACGAAAGAAGTGAAGATTTGAGATGGAAAAAAGATGTTTTCATATTATTATTTTTTGAGTTGATTGGAGAATGAGTGCAGAAGAGTATGAGAAGATAGCGTTGATATCGTTAGACAAAGAAAACTATCTTTATCCTATATTTGAAACTGCATTTCAGAAATTCTTTCCAGATGTCAATATAACTAATGATTTATCAATAATAAAGAAATTGGAAAATAATGAAAAGGAAAATAAACTTATAAAAATATTCCATTATGGAGAATATGAAGATTTAGATTTTGATAAGGTTAGTAGTAGAAAATTGTCTAAGAATTATATTATATCATCATATATTTATAGAAAAGCATTAATTAGAAAACATTATTTGGCTCATACAATTCATTCATATATTTGTAAACCAAGAAATAAAGATTCAATTTTGAAAAATGCATTTCCAGAAACTTTTAATTTAGAAGTTGATTATGCTGAATTCTTAGATGATTCTTTAGATGAAGATTATGAATTAAGAGGAGAACTTGAAAAAGAATTAGATTATTGGATTTTGAAACCTAGTATGAGTGATAAAGGTCAAGGTATTAGAATTTTCAAAACAATTGATCAATTACAAGATATTTTTGATTCATTTGAAGAACATGATTCTGAAAATGATTCCGAAAATGATGATGATAATGATGATGATGATGATAATAATGGTATAATAATATCTCAATTAAGACATTTTGTTGTACAAAAATATATATCTAATCCATTATTATTAAAATCATATAATAATAAGAAATTTCATTTAAGATGTTATGTATTATGTCAAGGAGCTTTAAAAGTTTTTGTTTATAAAAGAATGTTAAGTTTATTTGCACCATTATCATATAATAAAAATAATAATTTAAATGGTGATGAAATAAATTTAGAAGAACATTTAACAAATACATGTTTACAAGGTAAAAATTCAATTTTAAATAATAGTGTTGATGAATTTTTTAAATTAGAAGATGAAGTTTTAAATAAAGAAATTAAAGAATTAATTTTTATTAAAATTTGTGAAATTTTAAAAGAATTATTTAAAGCAGGTATTAATGTTGATAGATTAAATTTTCAACCAATTTTAAATGGATTTGAATTTTTTGGAATTGATTTTTTAATTGATGAAGAATTTAATGTTAAATTATTAGAAGTTAATTCATATCCTGATTTCAAACAAACAGGAGATGAATTAAAGGATATTATAAAAGAATTAATTGAATTAACAGTATTTAAAATTGGTAATAATTTTTTTAATATTCCTGAAGAAAATAGGAATAAAATTGAAAATGAAAAAGATTTAATTGAAGTTTTAGATCAAAGTATCTACGGCGGTGAAATATAAATATTAGTTATTGAAGAAAAAAAAAAGATATTAAAAAAAGTTTATTTAGATAGTTATATAATTATATAATATAGCCAAGGATTGATAAAAGAACCACACACGAAAAATAAAGAAAAAAGGAAAAAAAAATGAAAGAGAAAGAAGAGCAATTTGAGAAATATATAGACAAACAAAGACAATTAATTATTTATAAAGACTTCTTAAGACTTATAAAGACATTTAGAGATAAAAGACAAGACAATGAATTTTAAAAAAAAGATTTGATATAGTACCGACAATGTAAGATAAATGATATAAATGATAAGATATGAATAAGAGGATGATAAGAATAAGATATGAATAAGATATGAATAATATAAGATAAAATAAAATAAAATAAGATATGAAACAGTAAAAGAATTAGATAATATACAAATTAAGATTTGAATTGAGATATGAATTGAGATATGAATTGAGACATGAATTGAGACATGAATTGAAATATGAATTGAGACTGGAATTAATTTTTCTTTGTTGAAAGATTTTTAATTTTATAAGATATAAAATGAGTTTCATTAATATCATTAATATTATTAATATTTTTAAAAGCTAAATTATTTTGATTTTTTTCAACTGCCGAAATATTATTTAAAATTTGTAAAGGATTATCATATAATACAAAATTTTTCAACTTATCATTTGAATAATTGTTATTATTACTTTTTGAGTAATTATAATTTGAATTGTTTGAATTAGTTGAATTGTTTAAATTATTTGAGTAATTTGTATAATCGGTATAATTTGAGTAATTTGAGTAATTTGAATTAATTGAAAAAATTGAAGAATCTGAATTCATTGAATTTATAGATTCAGGATATTGAGAATTTAAAAAAAGATTGAAAGAATTGGAATTAGAATTAGAATTAGAATTTGAATTTGAATTAGACATTGTTAAAAGATTTGGATTAATTGAATTGTAATTGGAATGTGAATGAATTTTGATTTAGATAACTAGATTATAAATGAATAGCAATTGAATAGTAATTGAAAAGTTATTGAATAATTATTGAATGTAAAATAAAAAGATATGATATAGTTTATATATTAGTCTAAGAACTGATATTTAATCATTACATTGAATAGAAGAAATATTTGACTTCCAATTTACTGTATATTGTTTAAATTATAGAAACTTATAACTATTAGATTTTGTTTTGATATTATCCAGTTATAATCTAGAATTTAGAAACAACGAAATAAAAATCATTTGAATATCCAGTAATGTGTCATATTATTTGAGCTTTGATATCAAAAAATGGAAAGAATAGTTGATTGATTATGTATCAATATCCAAAATACAGTTGAAAGTTTAAAATTATTTCTATTCTAGGAATAACGTTTAGAGTACAAAATTATTACATGACTGACTGAAAATAATAATTGAGCAGAAAAGACCTAATTGAAGAAAGCATAGACTCCAGAGCTAAAATCATATAGCCATCAGAAAAGTATTCATTTGAATGCAGTTTATCGTTTTCAAAGGGCAGCTGAGACTGAAAAGAAGCAGATTTGCAGCTGGATCAGAATTGAAAAAGACCTTTTTTTAGTTTGTGTTTTCAAAGCTTTTTTGCAGACGTCGCTGCATTCGGCCTCATATATAAGAAGACCGGATCGGGCAAGCACTGTCTGGGTAGTGGCTGGTGCACAGCTTTCAAGGCCAGGCTGAGCTGTGTTTTGGAGTCGTCTTTGGGGCGGTGCTGGCGCTGAGTGTGGCAAGTGAGACAGTTTTTGCCTGGCCACAGCCGCCGCTTCGTGTCTCAGAGCAGCCGCAGTGGGGCAAAAGAGGAAATTGCAGTGGCGGAAGATACCCCCACTGCCCCAACTTTATCTCCGCGTGCGCCACCTTTTCATCGGATTCGGAAAAGAAGCTGTAAACAAACAAAGAAACAAATAAATAAATAAATAAATAAATTTCAAATATCAAATATCAAATATCAAAGAAGGTCTGAATTGGAAAGTGATTGAGAATTATTGCAAATCACTCTACAGTAGTTCAATATTCAATCTTCTGGATATCCTTTAATCTAGTCTTGATAATTCTTAACTCCTTCTGTGCATTGTGAAAGGCAAAGCCATCGAACCATTGGATCTTATTTCTTTCTTTCATTGTTTTATTGTTTCAAACATTGGTAATCAATTTCTAAAATCGGTCTCTATCGTACTAAAATTTAGCAAAAGTTCAATTCAACTTTATTCTAAAATCAATTTAAATATCGACTTGTTGAAAAAAGGTTATTTCTCTTTCATACTTCAATTCAATTCAATTCAATTCTGTTCAACTTCACTACGTAATTATCAATTGAAAAGATAAAGTAGTACAATATTTTATAATACAATTAAAGCCGTATAATCAATCTATTTGTAAATACAACTTATAAAAATCAAAAATTAATTAATTTACTTTTGATATGGAGAAATCTGAAAAAACAAATAATAATAAAGATAATAATCAAGATAAAATACAAGAAAATGAAAAAGAAATTTCAAATCATACGATAAATAATAATCAAAATAAAGATTCAATAACTGCTTTTGATTTTTTACAAAATCAATTAAAATTAGAAAAAGAAGCAAAAGAATTAATGCCTTTTGATCCAAATATTTGTACTTTTAATAATGGTTATATCAGACAATCTGTATTTTTTTGTCAAACATGTTTTAAAAATTCAATTAATAATAAAAATTCAATAGGCTCTCCAAATGGCATTTGTTATTCATGTTCTATTCAATGTCATTATAATCATAATTTAATTGAATTATTTGATAAAAGAAATTTTAAATGTGATTGTGGTACTTCAAGAATGTCATTTAATGGTCCTTGTAAATTACGTAAATCAATTACTTTAAATAATATTAATAATATTAATAATATTTATTCTCAAAATAATTTTGGTAAATTTTGTTCATGTGAAATTTTTTATAATCCTTTAAATGAAAAAATTACAATGATTCAATGTTTTTTCGGTAAAATTTGTAATCAAGATTGGTATCATGATGAATGTTTAATGGGTTTAAATTTAAATAATAATTCAATTGATAGATTAAATAGATTTAAATTTAATCCAAAAAAACAACAAAACAAAGAACTGAAAGAACATGAAGAACATGAAGAAAATAATATCATAAATATAAGTTCAGATAATGAATTTAATAAAAACTCAGATAATAATGAATCTGATGAAAATGATGATGATGATGATGACTTATTACCTTTACCAGGTTTTCCAAATTTAAATTCCTTTGATACTTTAATTTGTTTTAGATGTATTAATAAATATAAAAAAGTATTTAATGAATTAACTAATCATAAAAATATCATTTCAAATATTATTTATCATATACCTTCAGACTCAATTAATCAAAGAAATGATTTAATTCAGTCTGAATTTAAAAAATTCAATAATGATGAAAATAATCTAGGAAATAATGAAGATCAAAAAATTCTCAAAAAGCGAAAAATATCAAAAGATTTGAATGAAAATAAAAAATTACTTTATTTAGATTATTCTTTATGTTTAAAAAAAGGTTTTCGTGAAAATTTGAAAAATTTACTTACTGAAAATATAAATGCAACTAATAATAATGATAATGATAATGATAATAATAATAATAATAATAATAATAAAACCCAAGAAATTTCAAAAGAATTGAAATCATTCTTAATTGAATTCAATTACCTTTATGAGGATGATCCAATTTATCAACCACCAGATGATTCTGATAATGATAATGATGATAATTCTTCAATATTTAATCTTGGTTCAAAAGTTTTAAATTCAATACCAAGAGAAAAAGCAATTGAAGGTATTGAAGCTTATGATAATTTAAAAAATCAATTAAAAGGATTTTTTGAACCTTTTGTAAAAGATAAAAAAATAGTAACCGAGAATGAAATTAAAGAATTTTTTGAAAATTTGAAAAATGAAAAAAAAAAAAATTCAAATACAATTACATAAAATTAGATATAATTTTGTAGTTTTAAAATTTAACGATATAAGATTTGATTAATGCATTATAATTGACAGTAGTGATATATAAGATATTTTTTTTTTTACAAACCTAATAAATAATAATAAAATATTAAATATTAAATATTAATTAATAGTAAATAAAAGTTTGGAAAATATAAACAAAGATTATAATCTTCTACCACGACGACCACCCTTCTTTCTTGTAGAATCAGAAGGAATTGGAGTAACATCTTCAATTCTACCAATTCTTAAACCAGATCTTGCTAAAGCTCTTAAAGCAGCAGATCCACCTGGACCTGGAGTTTTTGTTTTAGTACCACCAGTACCTCTTAATTTAACATGAACAGCAGTAATACCAACTTCTTTACATTTTGCAGCAACATCTTGAGCAGCTAACATTGCAGCATATGGAGTTGATTCATCCCTATCAGCTTTAACTTTCATACCACCAGTTACTCTTGCAATAGTTTCTTTACCAGATAAATCAGTTACATGAACAAAAGTATCATTAAAAGAAGCAAAAATACGAGCTACACCAAATACTTGGGAACCGTCTCTTACTTGAGGACCTAAAGTAACGTTTTCTATATAAAAAAAATTAGTTAGTTTAATGTTTTTTTTTAAGTAAAAATTAATAAATTAATAAATTCATAAATCAATAGATTGAAAGAATATAATTTGAATTCAAAAATGAAAATTTCAATTGGGGATTGTATAAAGAAGTTTACAGGGATTATTGTAATGAATTTTGAGAGTAAATAAGTGAGGGACAGTTGAGATTTTAATATGTAATTTATGAAATAAGGAAATCAGGGTTTTCTCCAATTATTAAATGCTTTATAGTTTTGAATCAAATGAATCAAAGAAAATCTAATAAATAATTTAGACATAGAATGCTTTAATTGATTTTTAGGGTTATTTATTATAAATAAAATTCAATATAGGTAAATTTACTTTTTATACTTTTGATAATATTTCAAATTTAAGATACGATTATTAAATAACATTATATTCTTGATCGCTATAATGCAAACTGATATTGTTCTTTCTTTTTTGAAATATAATTCATTGATTATTTCAGTAGGTCATTGAGAATAGTAAAAACTTTTATAAGAAGTTAAACTACAAAGCCAATTTAAAATTGAAGAATCTGGGATTTATTTTTTCTTTGAAAGATTCTTAATATGAAATGTATTAATTTGATTTTTACTCTTTTTTTCTTTTCTTATTTATTATTCAAGTTTCTTCAATTAATATATCTTTGTTTATATTTTGTATATATTTTGAATATATGTTTTTTTCGCAGTAAATACTCCTTTTCCCAATTTAAAACTCTTGGATAGTATTCTTGTCATATATTTTAAAACATACCAGTTTTTGGAGCCATTATTATTATTTATCTTATATTATTATTTTTAATTTTTATTCCTATTATTATAATGGTAATAAATGAACTAAAAAAACCTTTAAATTTTTATTATATCAAAGCTAACAGTAGCAGTAATAATGAAAATAATAGCAGCGATATATTTCAAAAGGTGATTTTGAAGCCACAAGCAACGGAAACACTCCGGATTCTGGTTCAGAGACAGACAACCAGGAAACGGAGACAAAAACGGAAGGCGGATATTTTTATCGAAAAAACTGAAAAAAAATGAAACACGTGATAAGTGCCAAAAGAAGTCACACGCAGAAATAATTTGAAGGAGCAGAGGATTGGTGTGAGTTGGCAAAAAGCAGCTGTAGCCCTTCTATAAAGATAAATAATTCGTAGAGCCCTAGTGTATAACTCGTGATTTAATTGAGTCCAGTATTAAGGCCTAGCTTATTTAGGTCAGTTTTTATTTTTTGAGGACGATGTTCAAATTATTAAGGGACGAATGTATTACAGTTTACAGACTATTGAATACAGTAGGCTAACAAAGATTAGAGATTAAGAGCGAGAATAGATTAAAATACAAATAGAATATGCAAATAGTTATTGTTGTTAATGGAAGGTTAATTATATATTAGATTATTAATATTTTTATTTAAAGATACTTAATAATTAATTAATAGACGAAACCTAAGATTTTACCGGAAACATGTTTTCTTCTAGCTTCTTCATGATCCATAATACCTGCAGAAGTAGTTAAAATAACAAAACCAAATTGTCTTGCAGGTAATAAATTATCAGTCCATTTTTCAATATCAGAAATTCTAACATTAAATCTTGGAGAAATTACACCACATTTATTTAGTCTACCATTTAATTGAATAACAATTTTACCAGATCTATGATCATCAATATATTCAAATTCACCAATATAACCATGTTTTTGCATAACAGATAAAAATTTAATTATAACTTTGGATGAAGGTCTAATTAAAACTTGACGTTTACCAGCTTTTGAAGCATTATTAATGGCATTTAAAGCATCTGCTAATACTGAAGTTCTAGTCATTTTGATTAATAATAATAATAATAATTGGAAACTACAAATAATAATAGAAAAATTGTTAGAATTAAATTCTTGAAACTTGATAATTTTGTTTAGAAATAATATAAAATTTATTGACAATTATATAATATTTTCATAAATAACACTCTATTTTTCATCTTAAAGTAAAAGTAAAAGTAAAAGTAAATAAAAAAAGGAACATAATAGATTGAAGAAAATTGATAATTTTAATTGGAAATATTTGAAATGAATCTAGATTTTCGAACCAAAGAAATCCCCCAAGTTGACTAGATAATATAACCCAATATTTCACCTATTATTTCATTCATTATTTCACAATTAAAATCATAAATAAATCATTTCAATAAACATAAAAAACTAGAAAGAAAAAGAGTAATTAAAGGAGAAAAAAAGATGAAAGATAGAGGGCACAATAAAAATATCATATGAAAAGACATAGATGATATAAATCACTTACTGATTATATTGTTTAAAGTGGTACCTCTGATCTGATTGATAATTAATTCAAAATTCAAAAAATATAAACAAAAGTTTCAAATATATAAAAAACGAAAAGTAAATAATCTAAAATATCTGAAATATCTGAAGCTGATGAAGTTACTGGCCGAAGTGAGTAAAGCGAGTAAAATCAAGTTATTACGAACTGGAATATTTCACCGGGGAACAATCCCAAAATGCTGTCACATGATTCAGCATGTGACCACAAACTGAAAACACAAAAAGCAGTCACAAATCCCAAACTCGAACAGCACGCAGAAATTCAAAACCGGCGTCGCTGAAAAAAAGCAGCTGACGTAATCCGGGCTGCTGAGTTTATTACGTTCCGTGCACGGATACGCTAGCTGCTCTTACTGAGTGCTGAATCCGGTGGCTGAGCTTCAACGCTTGCGCTGTGTTTGCTCTGTTTGCTGTGTTCTGTTTCCTGCTCTCTCTTTGCCATGGTCTTTTCTGCTCTGAGATTATTCAGTTCGATATAATGAAATAAAACTATCACTTGAATTGTAGTTGTAGTTATAATTATAATTATATGTATAATTAAAAAATTAAAGATAACTGTTATTAATAATTATCAAGATGCCTGTATGTAATAGTCCCAAGAAGTTCTAATCATTTGAATAACTATCTACTCCAGAAAATATCTTAAGAAATGTTCCCAAAGTTCCACATTAAATTATAAAGAAAGTAGTTTTAAAATTATATCTGAAGTGATATTCCATATTAAAGAGAGAAATATATACTAGAAGAACTAAATAATGGAGTAATCATTAAAATCCATCGAAGAAAAAAGCTCTCGAATTCCAGTCTAAATTATCACAATATGAAATATTGTTATCCAGTTTCAAAATTCAATCACTTCAATATAATTGTCTTATTATTCATTTCTGAGAGAATTAATAAATAGAAACCATATTATTGATAATCAAATTTACTAACTTTTCTCATCTTTTTTTACAATATAGTCCAATAAATCATTTAGAACTAAACAAAAATTAGCTAAGGCTCAAAAACTTAATCGTCAAATTCCACAATTTGTTAGATTACAAACTAATAATAAAATTAGATACAACAATAAAAGAAGAAGTTGGAGAAGAACTAGATTAGGTATTTAGTTTATTTATTTATTTAATAATATTATAATTAAATTTATCATTAAATTAATCATTAAATTGCTATAATATATATATTCATATAAAATATAAATGAATTTTACTTTAATATCTTAAATTGTTGCTTATTATCAATATCATTTATTACTTAAAAAGTAATCAATTTTTCCATTTATATACAATTTATATATATTTTATATCTTTCTATTAATCAATGCCTAATTTTTCACTTTAATTTACCAATTCCCCTTTAGTTTGATATCTAACTGTAAATAATATTTTCGACAATTATATCAAAGTCACGTTTCACAACATGAATACCGGTATTACTTCCATTTTTTGTATCCCTAAAAACTTTTATTAACTTTCATTAACTTTCAAAAAGTGAAAAATAAATAAAATGTAAAAATTCATTTGAATAATATCATTATAAAAGAGATTCAATTTCTCTTAATTTATTGAAACATTTATTATTGTTTATTACAAATGTAGCAAAGTAAACATTATGTTTATTATTAAATTAATTGGTAAGTAATTTTCTATGTAAATCACTGAAATAAATATGTTTTGTTAGAAAATATGATGAAGAAACAAAATTTAGCTAGATAGTATATGAATATAATGATTATTAAATTGATTGTGGGAATCTCTCTGATATTATTCTAATAAGATTTATTTTTAAGATGTGATAAAATATGGAAATAATATAAATGAAAATACTGGTAATGTTCAATTAACTAACAATTTATTATTATTATTAGACACTTGTTTCTTGTTCTCTTATGTATTTTTGATACATTTTCTTTTTTTTTTTTTACTATATAGCCTTAATAAATATCAATTTTTCTTAATTTCTTAATTCATAAAGCAATCGAATAATACAATATTTTATCAACTGGTTTTCTAATCATTTGAAAACTTAGATGATCATGTACTTTATTTTGAATTTAAATGTTGTTTAATATAATTTAATATGTTTAATCAAAGATACATATATGATAATGTAGGCAAATATATAAATATAAATAATATAAAATAAATAGTATTGAAGATATTTAAACAATCTTCAGATTTAAAATTAAATGAAATTGATAAAAAATAATGGTAATGATAGTATATAGTAAATACTAGAGTAGGATAGATAATATACAAGTGATTGTTTGAAAATAAATAAGAAGTTGAAAAAGAAGATTGAAAATAGAAGATTGAAAATAGAAGATTGAAAATAGAAGATTGAAAATAGAAGATTGGAAATATAAAATAAAAGATTTTGAATAAAAAAACTGAATGAATATCTCTTTTATAAGTTTCTTTAAATCATTTGATTTGGACTGATGATAGATTGAATAATATTTCGATTAATATCTTGATTGATAATATGTTTTGATTGGCAATAATTTTTATTTTTTTTTTTTTATTTGATTCTTTTGTTTGATTTGAGGAATAAATTATAAATTTAAACTTGTTCAAAAGCAGTTTCAATTGGTTTTTCCATTAATGAAGCATGACCTAAAACAGAAACACCAGAAGCACCAATTAACCACATCATTGTACTAATTGGACTTGCAATAAAACCTAAAGGAACTGCAATAACCATTAAACCAGTATATAATTGACTTGTATTTAATAAACCAAATGGAGTTTTTAATTCACCTTCAGGTAATCTATTAATACCATAAACACCACCAACTACAAAAACTAAAACAAATAATAATAATAAATTTGTAATTAAAGCATAAAAACTTAATAAACCAACAATTGCTAAATAATTTGATGAAAAATAACCTAAATTAAATCCAACTCTACTTTGAATTTCACCAAAATTTTGTGGTTTTGAGATTCTTCTAACATCAAAAAATTCTTGTGGAGTTTTTAAAGTTGATAAACGAGATGAAACTGTATTAATGTTTGAACGAATATTTTCTTGAGTGAAATTATTTGTAAATTGTGATAATGAAGAAAGTTGATTCATTTTTGATAGATTGATAATTTGATAAGCTTTGAAATGATATTTGAATATAAATAAAATATGTAATGTATATATAAGAATGTAATTATAATCGAAAGTAATGATGAATCTAAAGTCTTTACTTCTTTTAACTTTTCTTTATTTGATCTTTATCTCTATTATTATTATTGTTATTATTGATTCTAATTTAATCTTTATCTTTAATTTTAGGATATCAAATCGAATAAATGCAATGAATCAAAACAGAATTTGTGTTTTTGTTGCAACTTGTTTTTTTTGCTTCGTTTTTGCTTTTGTTTTTGTTTTTGCTTCCGGCGTTTTCTTTTTCTGCCGCGTTTGTCCTGACTCAGCCGCCGGACAGGAAAAAAGAAAACCAGGGACGAGTGTCCCTGTGTAGGGCAATGATGTCACAAGACAAGGACAATTCTCGCCCCGGATTTTACAATTGAAATAATTTATCAATTTGATCAGTAAATAAATAACTAAATACATAAATAATTGATTGATCATTTATGCAATTTTATTGATTTGAAAAGTATTTGGAATTAGAAAGGGTTTATAGAAAAGTAATACTTTATAAGTGTGATACTATTTGAAATCTTTAAAAGACCATTTTTCAGAAACTTTTGAAGCATATTTTCTCTTCTTTGGAACATAAACTCTTGATTCAATTTTACCCTTAGCTTGAAGAGTTCTCATTTGATCATAAAATAAATTACCTTCAGGTTTCAAAGCTCTTAAAGAATCTGTTAATTCATCAGATAATTTTACTTCTAATTGTTCATCAATAACTTTATATTGAGTACCAATTTTACCATTTTTAACATTTTTTTTTGCATTTTTTGAAATAAAATTATTTAATTGTTCTTTTTCAATAATTTTTTTATTTTTACTTTCAACTTCTTCCGTTATTTCTGATAATTTTTCAAGCTCTTTAATTCTTAATTTAATTGATTTTATTTCATCTTCTAATCTTAATCTTTCTTTATGTCTTTTTAATCTATTTTTCTTTTGTTGAGTTTTTTCTCTTCTTATAGTTGGAGTATTTAATGATAAACCTAAACTTGAACTTATTTCTTTTTCCTTAATAATATTACTTATTTCTGGTTTATCTTCATCATTAACTTTAGCATAAACATTTATTGATTCTTCAATTTTTTCTTCTACTTTATTATCTTTGTTATCATTATTATTATTACTATCATTATCATTATCACTATCATTATCATTATCGCTATCATCATCACTATAATCTATATTATCAATTTTACCATTTTTGATATTTCTTTCTCTTTCTTTTGCTTTTTTTTCTTCTTCTCTTTCATCTTTTTCAATTTCTTTTGTTAATTGAATAATTTTTTGTTTTTTAACTTCAATTTCAATTCTTTTATCTTCAATTAATTTTTCTTTTGTATATTCTTTATTTATTAATTTTTTCCAAGATTCAAGTGAAGGATTATAAGATTTTCCTTCATTTGGAAATTTTTCAAGATTTCTAATTTGTAAAGGTTGATGTTTTAAAGTTTTTGGAATTGTTGAAGGTTTTCTAAAACTTGTTCTTGAACTTTCATTAATATTATTAATAAGTTCTTGATCATTTTTTTTTGAAGAAATTATTACTTTTTTTACTTTTTTTTCTAATTTTTTCTCCTTCTCATCATCAGCCCATGGATCATATAAATTATTTGAATTTTTTAAACTTAAAATATCATTATTATTAATCATTGCTTGAGTTTTTGTAACACCCATAACTTTACCACCTAATTGTCTTAAATTATCATAATCTTTTTTAGACACTCTATTTCTATTATTATTTTTAGATTTAATTTTAATTTTTTTTTTATTTTCAGTTAATTCTGGAATTTTTGATCTAAATTTATGTTGATTTAAAATTTCATCAAATTTTGATTCTTTTATTATAATTTTTTTTTTCTTAAAAATATTTTTATCACCTTCAGTATCAATAGTAAATAAATCATTTGAATTTAATTCTTTTATATCTTCTTTACCAAATTTTATTAAATCATCTCTTTTTTCTTTAATTTTAATTTCAATATCTTCAATATCAATATTTTTTCTCCAACTTCTTTTATTCTTACGAGAACTTTGAGATTTTGTTGAAGGTCTACCAATATCCATTTTTAGTATATATATATATATATTCAGATATTTAAATAATTATTTACTATTATTCAATACTCTCTTTAGATTAAATTGAAAATAAAATCTAAAAATAAAAAGATAAACTCAAAGATAAAGATAAAGATAAAAAGATTGTGAGTATTCTTACAGTGATAAAAACTGTTTTTGATCAAGGAAATATCAAAAAAAATTAAATTGAAAATAAAAAAAAATGAAAATGAAAATGAAAATAAAAATAAAAATAAAACGACACGGAGCTCGAGAAACGTGCGTCGGAAATTAAAAAAAAATCGTCACGCACTTTTATATCACATGACATTTTTGTCCTGTATATGTGCCCTGATATAATTACTTTTACGTCCCAATTAATTGCTTTTTTATTTAGCGCCGTTTTTGTGGGTTTGCTTCCTTTTTGGGATTTCAGCCGATCGGAAAGATAAGAACCATTTCGGCTCACTTTCGGCTTGTTTCGAACTTTGCACAACGAAGAAATAAAATAAAAGAAAATAAAAGAAAGGAAAATAAAAGAAAAGAAAATTGGTTTAAAATTTATTGTTATTTATTGGCATAGAAAGAAAAACTGATTTTAAAGTGTTTTAAATAAGTAGATAATAAAGAAGTAACGCATATATATAGTATAATCTATATATTGCATAAATTGATAGGGACTTGAAGTGTCAGAGTCAAGAGGGAATTCAAAAGATAAATTCATAATTTAAATCAAGTGGATGACTAGAACTTAATTGTGAAATTTGAGAAAAACCTCCATTTTTTAAAATATTTGTAATATTCTGAAAAAGTGTTGAATAACTTTGTGTTAATTCACTTTCAAAAACAGTTTTAAAAGAATTTGATAATGCTCCACATTCTTCACCACTAATAGTTGCATCTGCAGAAGTTTGAGTATCTAAACAACCACTGAACATAATAATATCTGCAGTTGAAAAATTTTCTAATTCTGCCCATTTTGTAACATTTGAAATATTTTTTAATTCACCATTAGTTAAATAAGTATATGGTAAATCTAAAACAGAACCTGAAAAACATGAATCAAAAATTGTTGTTAATCTACAACCTGTTGGTAATGGTTTTATAAGTAAATCATGTAAAATATCATCTTTTAAATCACCATTTGTTTCATAATCTAATGGACAAATACATTCATCTCTTTTATCAGTTTCATCATTAGAATTATCAGTAATATAAGTTCCATGACCAGAATAATGAAAAAATAAAGAATCATTAATAGAAGCATTTTCAACTACCAATTGATTGCATTAATAATATTTTCTTTATTTGGAATTAATTCTTCATTTTCATTATCTTCAGAATCAGTTAATAATGATATATTTTCTTCTTCAAAATTTTTTGTTAATAAAAATTCTTTCATATTATTTGCATCATTAATACAACCATTTAATTCAGATTCTGTACCAATATAATTGATACCAATAAGTATAGCTTTTTTATTACCACAACAATTTGAATATTGAAAAGTTAAACCATTTAATTCAGAATCTTCATTATCATCTTTATATTCTTCTGAATAATCTGGTTTTAAAATATTTTCTTCTTCAACATAAAAAATTTCTTCAGACATTTTTAATAAAAGCAATATAATAATAGTAAAATTGATTTGATATAAAATTGTTAATTGTGGTTATAGATTACAATACAAATTTTCAGAAAAAACATTCTTCAATAATTGAGAAATAAAAGTTCACATTTATATTCTTTTCCATTGTACATTGATTTTTAATCCATTGTTCAATTGACTTCGATTGATTTTGATATTAACTAATCAATAAGGGTGAAAAATTTATGAAATGATTAATTAAAACTTCCAAACCAAATAATAAAGGATTCCTAGTAAATGGTGAAAAATGATTGATTCATTTTATCAAAACCATTTGTATTCTCTAACGGACATAAATCTGGTATAAAAGGGACCTTTTAGATGAAAATGGGGGTTTTTTTATTTAAAACATAAGTATACTTTCAAATCTCAAAATAAATTATAATTCAATACTCGTTTATGGTAAATATCTTCTTCCAAGACATTTGAAATTGAATTAGCATATTCAGCTTTTCTAAATATCCAACTAGGGTATGAGAAGTAATTTTAAACTTGAAACTTGTTTATTATAATTCAAAGAAGCCCCATAAGATTGCTTCATCACTTATTATCTTAATGACTCTCTGCAATCAGAACTGGATAAGAAAGAATAACTGTTTCTGTTGTTCGTGTTTCTGTTGTTCTGTTCTGTTGTTCTGTTCTGTTGTTCTGTTCTGTTGTTGTGTTCTGTTTCTGTTCTTCTGATAACAAAAATAAAAAAACCACAAATTTTCAAGGCAGATTTGAATTTTTCGGGAATTTTTACTTGGAACCCGCAGATGAAGTTCGGGTCGGTTCCTGTTTTTAAAAGCCCGAATTGAACGCCCTCCTAAAATGGGATAACTCAAATCAGTCACGTGTACCGTTTTTTTTGTCCCATAAAACTCGACTTTTGGGAATTTCCCAAATGTTTTTATTTTCATTTCCTTTTTTGGGCATTTTCGTGTTTTTTTTATTTTCATTTTCTGTTTTTTTCTGTTTATTTTATCATTGTGTCATGAATAGAAATAGAAATAGAAATAGACATAGAAACAGAAATAGAAATAACTGAAGAAATGTGTAACAGATCATAAAGTAAACTAGAAAATAGTTGGATAATCAGTTACAAAAGAAGCATGAAGCTGTTAGGTAATTATGGTTGAATACTCAAGGTACTTTACTTTGATTATAAAGTTATATTTACTGACTTGAATTGAGTAGTTTGGATTTGAATAATGGTTTTTTTTATCTAGTTCATAGATCAGCTCTCAAATAAACTCTCGAAATCCAAAATTACAAAATAATATAATATAATATAAAATAATATAAAAGATCTTAACACAATCAATTTAAAATGAATTCAGATAATCATTTTTTAGAAAATGAGAAAATAACATATGAAAATTCCTGTTCAAATTTTAAAATTACAAAAGAATATATTCCATTAAATTTAAAACAAAATTTAATTAAATTTGATGATGATAAAATTTTAATTGAAATTTATTATGTTGGTTTAAATCCAATTGATTTAATTTTAAAAAAAACAAAATTACCAATATCTTTAAAATATTTTAATTTAAATTTTAATAGAAATTATAATAATAATAATAATTATAATTATTTAATTGGTATTGATTTTATTGGAAAACTTATAAAATTTGGTAAAAAAATTTCAAATTCATTTAAATTAAAATTTAAAATTAATGATTTTATAACTGGTACTTATAGATCAATATTTAATGGTACTTTACAAAAATTTTTACTTTTACCATATAATGATTCTGGTTTAATAATTAGTAAATTTAATATCTTTAGTATTAATAATATTAATAATATTAATAATAAATTAATTGAAGTTGGTAGTAGTGGAGTTGTTTTAACTGCTGCTCAAAATGCAATTTTTAAAAATCCAAATTTAAAATTAAATAAAAATTCAAAAATTTTAATTATTGGTGGTGGATCATCTGTTGGAATTTGTTCAATTCAAATTTTGAAAAATGTTTTAAAGATTAATGAAGATAATATTGTTATAATTTCATCAAAATCTTCAAATGAATTTATTAAAAATGAAATTTCAAATAATTTTAAAATTTATTTTAATAGAGAAGATTTTGAAAATAATTCTAATAAATTAAGTGAAAAAATTAAAGAATTAAATATTAAATTTGATTTGATTTTAGATTGTATTGGAAATAATGAAATTTTTAAAATATCTAATGAAATTTTAAATAATATTAAACAATCATTTTATGTTACATTTTCAGGTAATAAAAAATTAAATTATTCAAATATTAATATCATTTCAATGGGATTTAATCAAAGTTTTATATTTTCAAGACATTGGTTATCAATAATTTCAAGAAATTTAAATTTTTATCCAAATAATAAATTTTTTAATTTTAGAATGATTAATAATTCACCAAATGAAAAAGATTGGAATGATTGTGTAAATTGGTTAGAAAATGATTTAATTAAAATTCATATTGATTCTGTTTATAAATTTGAAGATTTTCAAAGGGCTATTGATAAACTTTCTAGTAATAATGCAAGAGGTAAAGTTGTTATTGATGTTCGTGGAGGTCATTAAAAATCTCATTGCTTCATTGTTTCCTTTGATTTGAAGTTTTGGAAAATCAAATTAATTAAATACTGTAACAAACTTCTTTTCTTTTGTATTCTTGTAAAGTTTTATAATCGTCAAGTAAATACATTGTTTTTTCTCAAATGAAAACAAAGTCAAATGTATGAATCAATTAATCAACAATTAATTAATAAAATTTGTCTATACTCTTTCGATCGGGTATGGCGGCTATCACGGCTATATATAGAATAGCGGTTATATCGGCTATAGCTGCTTAAAGTTTCACTCGCCACACTCGCCACTTTTTTCATTTTATTTTGCGGCTGGTGTTTCAAACCCCGCAAACGCGGCAAGTGACATTTTCATCGGAAAATCCCGAACACGTGGCGCAGCAGAATCTGCACATGCCAAATGTAGAACGCGGCTGCATGCCTGCCCACTGTTTTTTTATGTGAGGCTCTGTGCAGCGCTGTGTGCTTGCTTGCACTGTTGAGCTTTTGAAGTTCTCGTAAACCGTCGTACCGTTCGCATCTCTCGCACCGCTCGCACCTGCTGCGCTGTTATTCTTCGGCTTGCTTTCCCGGCCACGTGCTGCTGCTCTGCTGCGCGAGACCAGCCCTGCGGATCTGCTCCCTGTCTCAGCTGTCTCAACAATTCGATTCTGAATTTTCACTCAAATCTCGATCTGAATTTTATGAATCATTTTCACATTCATAAAAGGAAGGAGATTTCATTCATTCATTCTTTAATTCATTCTTTATTTATTTATTTCTTTGGTTATTTATTCATTCATTGATTATTCTTTTATAAAATCAGTATTGAAAAAGAAAAAGAAATAATAATAAGAATAAGAATAAATATATTTAGCTTATTTACTTCTTTAATTCAATAAGTATAACTAACGTAAGTAATATTAATAACTTATTCTACATAATCTACTAACTTTATTTGATTTTCTATTTCTTTTTAATTTCCTTCCTTTTTTTGTAAATAAATTTATTGAAATTTGATTTAAATTTATTCATTATTCTTTATTCATTATTAATTTAATTTAAATTAAATTATATCCTTTATCGACATAATCATCTTACAACTTTCTATATTATCTTAAAATGAAAATTACTGATAAATTATTAAAAGCTCATCCAATTAATGAATTTGATTCATTATCTAACCTAAATAATGATTCAAATGATTTAGAAAAATTAAATCCAAATGAGAATGAGAATGAGAATAACTTAAATTCTTCATATTCCTCAAATTCTTCTTCAACATCTTTAACTTCTTCTTTATCTTCTTCAAACTCTTCAAATTCATCAAACTTACATTTAAATTCTAATACAAATTCAAATACAATTTCAAATTCAAATTCTTCAAAAATTACAACTTTTTCATTTGAATTTTTTCCTCCAAAAACTTCTCAAGGTACTCAAAATCTATATGATAGAATTGATAGAATGTATAATTTAAATCCTTTATTTATTGATATAACTTGGAATGCTGGTGGTAAAATTACAACTCCTTTAAATGATAATAATAATAATAATAATAATCAAATAAGTATAACTAATCAAATTATTAATGTTTCTCAATCTATTCTTGGTTTAGAATCTTGTATGCATTTAACTTGTACAAATATGTCAATTGAATCAATTGATAAAGCTTTAAAAAATGCTTATGATTCCGGTTGTCAAAATATTCTTGCTTTAAGAGGTGATCCTCCGATTAATCAAGATATTAAAAATTCAAAAAATATTGGAAAATTTAAATATGCAAAAGATTTAATTAAATATATCAGATTAAAATATGGTAATTATTTTTGTATTGGTATTGCTGCCTATCCAGAAGGTCATCCAGAAGAAAAAAATCAAGAAATTTTAATAAAATACTTAAAAGAAAAAATTGATGCTGGTGGTGATTTTATTATAACTCAAATGTTTTATGATGTTGAAAATTTTTTAAATTGGTGTAAAATTTTAAAAGATATTGAAAAAATTAAAATTCCAATTATACCTGGTATTATGCCAATTTCAACTTATCAATCTTTTATTAGAAGAGCAAAATGGTCTGAAATTAATATTCCAAATGATTTTTTAAATATTTTAAATCCTTTTAAAGATGATGATTCAAAAATTAAAGAAATTGGTAATGATTTAATTGTTAAAATGTGTCAAACTTTAATTAATTCAAATTATATCAATCATTTACACTTTTATACAATGAATTTAGAAAATTCAACAATTAATATATTAAATGATTTAAATTTAATTCATTCTTCTAATAATAAACTTGATTTTAAATTTGATGATAAAAATAAAAAATTATATCCTTGGAGAAAATCTTTAAATCCTTTAAGATCAAAAGAAAATATTAGACCAATTTTTTGGCAAAATAAAAAATTTAATTATTTCATTAGAACTAAAAATTGGGATGAATTTCCAAATGGTAGATGGGGTGATTCAAATTCTCCTGCTTTTGGTGAAATTGATTTATTTAATGGTTCTTTATTAAGACATTCTCCTTCAAAATTAATTAAAATTTGGGATAGACCAGTAAATTTTAAAGATTTAATTGATTTATTTTTAAATTATCTTAACAATAAAATTTCAATTTTACCATGGTCTGATTCTCCAATAAACTCAAATGAAATTCATTCAATTTTTAATAATTTAATCAATCTAAATAAAAAAGGTATTTTAACTGTAAATTCTCAACCTTCAATCAATGGTATTAAATCAAATTCAAAAATTCATGGTTGGGGTCCAAAAAATGGTTATATTTATAAAAAACAATATCTTGAATTTTTTATTCATAAATCAAATTTAAATAAATTAATTAATAATATCAATAATTTAAATCATAATTTAAATAATAACAATAATAATAGTAATGATTCAAATAATTTTAATAATAATAATAATAGAAATAATAAAGATTTTTCAAATGATTCAAATAATGAAGATGATTTTGTTATTTTATCATATTTTGCAGTTGATAAATTTGGTAAATTTTATTCAAATTTAAAAGATGAAAATAAACCAAATGCTGTAACTTGGGGTATTTTCCCAAATTGTGAAGTTATTCAACCAACAATTGTTGAAAAAGTTTCTTTCTTAGCTTGGAAAGATGAAGCTTTCAGATTAGCAGATGAATGGTCATTAATTTATAAAAGTGATAATTTAAAATTATTAAAAGATAATAATATTAATTCAGATTTATCAAATTTATCAGATTCTAATTTAGAATTTTTAAAAAATAATAAAACTTATCAAAATAATTCAAAAGCTCAAAAAGTTATTGAAGATTTATCAAATGAATTTATTCTTGTTAATATTGTTGATAATGATTATGTCGGTAAAGAAAAGATTTTTTCATTATTTGAAGATTTTGATTCTTGCTATTAATAAAAGTTTTATATGTTTTTTTTTTTCCGGTGATTTATTTTCATTTTAACTTTTGCAAAATTAATTTCAAAAAAAAAAAAGAAAATCACCACCAAACAAAAGTTCAACCTGTATTTCTAATCTATTTTGTTATTTGATATGATTATTCAATTCTTTTGGAAATAGTATTTACTATTTCCTATTTTTTTTATATTTTTTATTTATCCACTTTATTATTTATTATTTATACTTTATGACAACCAATTTTTTTTTTATTTATTTTAAATCTCCATTTTTTCTTTTATTTTTATATTTATTTATATCTTTCTTATTCATTTTTCAAATTATTTAAGTTTGAATGAGTTCTTTTTTTTCTTTTGATTATCAATTTTTATCAATTTTTTATAACTTCTTTTTTGTCATTTGGTGATTTTTGTTAATCCTTTTTTTTGTTTATCTAAAAATTTATTCTGGTTTAGTGGCCCATTTCAATTGTTTTAATTTATAGAAGTTCAACCTGCATTATTCTAATCAAACATTTTAATTTTATTTTTAAAAAAAAAAAGATATATTTACGATAATTGTAAAAATTATTTATTTATTAGAAATGCTATAGAGTATATAATAAAAAAAGAGAAAAAACAGGAAGGTTAAAGTGAGAATTAAACTTAATTGAATATTAACAGAAATATAGGTAAGTTAAAAAAAGATTAATTGAATAAATCAATATAATTGTAATTAACTTTTGTGAAATTTTTATAAGAATTATTAACTTGAATAATAATTTGATTTAATTGAGAAGAAAAAGTATGAAATTGTTTTAAATTTGAATTTGAATTATCTTTTGATAAATTTAAAGGATCAGTAATAAATTGTCTCATTAAAGTTTTCAAATTAGTAATTTTAGTTTTGATTGAATTTAAATTATTATAAAAATCTGGATAATTTTTCCAAAATTTTTCATCAATTTGAATTTTTGGATTTAAAATTTTTTCAAATTTTTCAAATTTTTCAAATTTTGTTGTAGAAGAAGATGAAGAAGAAATTGAATTTAATTCAATTGATAAATTTGAAATTGAAGATAATTCAGATTCAATATCTTTTAAAGAAATTTGATCATTTGAAGTTTTAATATCTGAGATTGATTCAGATTTTGATTCAGAAGTAATTGGAGAAGTAATTGGAGAAGTAATTGGAGCACTCATTTTGAATAGAATTCCTTGTTATTGATTAGTTGATAATTAGTTATAGTTATTTAATTGATATTCGATTGATAATTGATTGATAATTGAAATAGACCGAATTATATCGAAGGATAATAAAAGATATTCGTATCATTTTATATGTTAATTGATTAATTGATTATTTGATTCTTCATTTTTTTTAACTCAATTGGATATTATTACTACTCCTTAAGAGATTGTTTAGTATGAATTTCCCCATGAAATTCCCCAGTATTTCAAAATAATGTAAATGAATATAATGATTAAAGAGTAATTGAGTGATGAGTTTAAAGTGAATGATTGTAGTAATTCAGGTGAAATTATTTATAAAGTTAATGGAATATAAATTTAATCGAATAAAATGACATTATTCAATTGAGACAATGAAAACCCTGTTATATTTGAGACAAATGGGATATTTCCAGTTTTTGTAGCAGTACAAATAGATAAGTCACTTGCTGGATGGAACATTGTATACCCTGTAGAAACAGAATCCAAATCATTCATTATATTTGATCTAGCTTATTCTAGTTTATTCTAACAAACATTTGGTGGAGAGATTATTCATTCTTATGAAAAGATGAAGAGATGAACAATAAAAAGATGATGAGATGGTGAGATGATTGAAGTAGTAGCTGATGAGCATTCTTCAAGACAAAACAGAATCAGAATATGAAAGCAGTGACAATAAAGATGATTATTTATCTTCTTCAGTGGAGCCATTCAAGATAAACCTTCTTCAGTAAACGCATTGCCTGATTCTTTCTTCCATGAGCTAGAAAAGAATTCATTATGTATGCCCAATTCATTAGATCCATTTAGACTATTATATTCCATCATATTATACTATATTATATTGTATTATATTGTATTTAACATCTCTTACAATAGACATCTTCAATAGTATCATACATTACTTCATTCATTCCTTCATTCAATATTCTCAGTTCAGAATACAGCTCTTTGACTTGGAACATGCCCAACACACCAGTTATAGTGGCCGAGAGGTTAAGGCGATGCCCTGCTATTGTCTTGTTCAAAGCAGTTTAGGCATTGGGTTCATCCTGCGCAGGTTCGAATCCTGTCTATAACGATTTAACTGTTCTTTTTTTTTTTGTGCATTTCCTTTTTCGTTTTGTGATATAGTGCATACATGCGCCACTCATGCTCTATTCCTGTTTTTGATCCACCTTTTTTATCAGGACGCAATATTCTTCCGCTTTTTTTCCAATTATTCGTCCCGCTTTTATTCTTTGTTGTTTTGCGCTGCAATATAATGTCTAAAGCAGTCATTATTATGCGGGTCTTGTTACGCCGGGAATAAAAAAATTAAAAGTTTGAAGACCCGCGCAAAAGTTATATCCGAGAAAGTTCTTGCCGCAAGCAGGGTTCTCTACTGCGCGCTGGGCTGTTTCCCCAGTGCTTGGCGTAAATATTATCTATTGAATAAATATAAGCTACAATTCAATTAAAACCTTCATTTTATTCAATTTCTTCATGATCTTGGTAAATTTTGAAAAATTAAATTGAACTCCATATATTTATTAGATTTTAAATATACTCTTTATATTATTATTCAGCAAAAATATCACTTGATTAGAAATGTCAACTGGTTTAGAAAATAGGAATATAAATAACAATAATAAGGACAATCTCGCAGATAACAATCTTAATAATATTAAAGATAATGAAATAACTTTAACTTCCATATCTGGAACTAAAAGAAGAGTTTCAAGAGCTTGTGATTGTTGTAGAAAAAGAAAAACAAAATGTAATGGTCAATATCCATGTTTTAAATGTTCAAGTGATAAATTAAATTGTTCATATGGTTATATATCAAGAAGAAAAAAAAAAATATCAAATTTAAATATAAATTCAAATTCAAATAATTCAATACATAATCAACAAAATAATCACTTGAATATTGATTTGAATAATACTTCAATTCCTTTTTATTTACAAAAAATTGATAAAAATATTCAAACTTTAGTTAATAAACAAAATAATTTGGAAAATATTTTAATTAATCTTATTTCAAATATATCTAAGAAAAATATAAAAAATAATTTAAATATTCAAAATTTGTTTAATTATAATAATACTAATAATGATAAAGAATATGAAAAATACCATGATAATGAAGAATCAGAAGAATCAGAAGAATATGAAGAATCAGAAGATTATGAAGAATATAAAGAAGATACTTTAATTAATAATAAAATCATTGGTACCAATAAACATACTCCATTTATATTCAATTTATCAAAAGATGATAATCTTATTGGTCCACAATCTTCTTTTTCAATATTTAGTACAAAAGGAATTGAATTTATTAAAAAAAAATTAAATAATGATATTTTATTAAATCCATTGATTAATTTACCAAATTTAATTAAAAATAAATGTAATCAAAATTCTAAAATTTGGTTAGATGATAATAATATTAATAAATTCAATGATACTATTTTTCAATTTCCAAAAAAAGAAATTATTAATGAATTAGTCAATGAAAATTTAAATAATTTTTTATTTATTAACCAAATTAATTTATTTCATTCTTCAATTAAAAAATTTTATGAATTTGAAAAAATTAAACCTGGTGAATATAAAAAAATTTTAAATAATTCTCAATTTTTATTTTTAAATATAATGATTTCAATTTTATCATTTTTTTATATTGATAAAATCGAAGAATTTCCTGAAAAAAGTTTCAATTTAAATAAAATGTATTTAAAAAAACTTAAATTAAAACATTTCAAAAATTCAATTTATTTTTTTTATAAAATTTTTTTAATTAATGATGGATTAATGTCATGTCAATCAATTTTATTATTATCATTTTATAATGAACTTATAAATTTACCAAAAATTTCATATATGTTATTATCAATCTCAATTAGAATTGCTCAAGATATTGGAATTCATAGAATTGAATATTATATAAATATTGATGAAAAACAAAAATATAAAGCAAAAATGATTTGGTTTTATTGTCAACAAATGGATAAAACAATATGCTTTAGAAATGGTAAACCTCCAATAATTCGTAAACAAGATTGTAATTATATAATTGAATTAGAAGATAGACTAAGTATATGTAAGATTTTTAAAATTCAATTAAATGAGATTAATAATAAATATATTTGTAAATATATAATTTTATTATTAAATGGAAATAAAAAAGATATTGAAAGAATAATAATATTTATAAAATCATTAATGAGTAAAGAAACTAATGATATATATTGTGAATTATTTTCATCATCTTCTTTAATTGGTAAAAATAATAAAGAAATTAAAAGTTTAATAACAAATTTAACAGAAAAAATATATTATTGGAAAAAATGTATGCCAGAAAGTTTAAAGCCAGGAGTTGAAGATTTTTTAGATTTTAATAAAGAAGGAAAAAAAAAAGATGGAAGTTTTTTGAATAAATTTATCAAATTACATTTGATGATAATTCATTTAGTTTATTATTATCAAATATTAAATATAAATAAGTTTTTAATAAAAGATTGTTGGGATTCAATGAATTTGAAAAAGAAAAAAGATGAGGAAAAAGAAGAGAAAAAAGAAATAATTGAAAGGTATTTAATATGTTATGAATCAGCAAGCAAAATAATTGAATTAACAATTAAAATGCCAGAAGAATTAAGACAATATACAGATTTAATTATGTATCCAACAATTTCTGCAATTATTATGTTATTTAGTTTTACAGTTAATAATTTTAATTCAAATTTAAATTTAAAAAACAATGAAGGTAATTTTAAAAATATTTTTTTAATTATTGAATGTTTTAAGAAATATTTTTTAAAATGTGCAGGTAAGAAAAGAATTTCAATAATTTTAATGGCTGTTATTGAAATTATTAAAATTTCTATAAATATTGAAGAAAAAAATTGTAATGAAAAGATAATTTTAAGTGAAGAAGATTTACAAATTCTAAATGCCAATTATAGCTATGAAAATGAAAATAATAGTGAAGATGAAAATGAAAGCAAAGATATAAAAGATGATAATGATAATAATAATGTGAATAATAATGTGAATAATAATGTGAATAATAATGTGAATAATAATGTGAATAATAATGTGAATGGGAGTCTTTTGAATAGTAATGAGAATATATTTAGTAATAATGAGGTTGAAATATTCAAATATATTGACGATAATTTTAATTATTTATATGAACCAATGTTTGATTTACCATATGGTATAGGAAATAACATTCATGAAGACTTTAATGACTTTAATAATATTAGTGATTTTGAACATTTTAATAATTTCAATGATATATAAAGAACTTAATTCAGAATATTTGAATTAATCTTGAATACCAATCAATAAATAAATTATTGAATAACTCACTGAATAAATCAGTGAGTAAACCTTAAATAAGCTTAATTTTTTTTTTAAAAAAAGAGGTTACAAAGCATTGGCCCTCTTAAACGGGGTTTGTAAAACGTGACTAGGCATGTGATGCATGCAAGACCATAATTATGGAACTTCTGCCGGTCTCTGCGCGTGTGCGAAAACGGCAAAAGGTAAACAAAACAATTCCTGCGCATGTAAACGCATCCGTGTGCAAACCCGCCGCGTCTGGCGCTAACGCGGTCACGTGCCCGTCTGTGCTTTGCTCAGGCAGAAAACTCAGTGAAGAAGCCAGTGAAAACCCCAGCGAAGAACGACTGAAAACGACTGAAAACGACCGAAAAACCACTTAAAACACCTAAAACATCTAAAACTGCAGTAAAACAACAAACGAAGAAAAAACAATAGCAAATCAATAGTAATAAAAAAATAGAGCAATAAAAATAAAATATAATAAATATTAAAACGTAAACAATAAAATATTATTATTGAATCAACTTGCAATTGTGAAATAATTAATATTTTCTTGATCCATCTATTTATCAATTATTTCTTTCATCTCCATCATCTTTTTCATATTCAGATAATTTTCAAATTCAAATAAAATATTATTCAAATCATATCAATTTAATCAAATATCTAATATACAATCAAATATTTAAAATACAATTCAATGAAGCAAAAAATCATCTATTTGAATAAATAAATCAATAAATCAATATATAAATAATTAAATTAAATTAAGTATTCAACTAATTATATATATTTTCATTCACTTTGAAATATGGATAAAAGTAATTCAATTGGAATTTATTCAAATTTAAATTCAAATTCAAATAATTTCAATCGAATTTTAAATAAAAATTTAAATAAAAATACCAATTTAAATCCAATGTTTTTCAATACTTATTCAAATAATCCAAATTATTCTAAAAGCTCAAATTATTTAAATAATATAAGACAAAAACCATCTAAATTAGATCTTATAGATAATAGTGAATTAACTTCTTTTCCATTAGCTCCTCCTCCAGCTGTTTCTCCTTCAACTTTTTATCAATCTCCTGATAATTCTTTCAATATCAACTTATCAAATCATTCAAATAATATTAATAATAATAGTAATAATAATATAAAGACTAATGATAATGAAAGAAGAAATAGTCTAATAAATAACTCAAATTTAAATTCCTATTCATCTTTTTCAAAATTTATTAATAACTTATCAATCACTTATAATGATCATTTAAAATTTAATTCAATTCCCTCAATTCCTTCAATTTCTTCATTTTCTTCAATTCCATTATATAATAAACAAAATAATAACATTATTAATAGTAAAAATAAATTAAATCATAAAAAAAATTTAAATTTTAATAATATTGATATTGATATTAATATTAATGACAATGATAATGACTTGGAAATCTCAAATTCTTTAACAATTCAAGAACCTGAAAATGTTAAAATCATTATTCCAATTGATGATCCAATTGTTTTAATTGAAGATTATATTCAATTAAACAATATTTCTAAATCTGATCAAAATAATATTATTTTAAAAAATTCAATTCTCTCTTTATCCTCTATAATCAATAATCAATCAGTTGGTCAATCAATTGGTCAATCAATTGATCAATCAACTAATGATAATATTGATAATCATTTTGATTCTATTTCAACTATAACTCCAGTCTTATCAAATTCAAACTCAAATTCAAATTTAAATTCAAATTCAAATTCAAATACTATTGGTGCAATTGATTCAAGAAATTCCAGAAATTCAACTTATTCAACAAATACAACTACAAGTACTAATACAACTTCTGCCACTGTAACTGCTACCACCACTACCGCAACTACAACCATTACAACAAACACTTCAAATCCAAACTCAAATGAATTATTAAATAATTCATTAAATAATTCAACTTCTTCAATAATCTCTTCATATATAGACCCTACACAATCTTCAACTTTGAAATATTGTTTACTTTGTGATAAACCTTTATATGAATTATCATCTCAATTACCTTTAAACTCTAATTTCAATAAATTTGTTTGTTGGAATTGTATTGATTTCTATAATTTTTTAGAATTATTTATAAATCATTTATTAAATAATAATTTACTTATTAATAATTCTTTAATTAATTTAAACAAAAATATAAATGAAAATCTAAATTTATCAAATGATGATTTAAATTTATTACAATTCTTATTACCTAAAATTCAAATTTTGATTGATAATTCTATAAATTCATTATCAAATTCAAATAATAGTTCTAATCAGATCAATCAACTAAATCAGCTCAATCAACTTAATCAATTAAATGAATTCAATGATTTCAATGATTCAACTTTTCAAAGTTTTGGTGATGATTCCGTTCATACTTTAAAATTACCAAATGATTCAAGTAATAATAACAATTTAAATGACTCAAATGATATTAAAGATTATACAAATATTAATATTCTTGGAGATATTAACAATAATAATAAGAATAATAATAATGAAATTGAAGAATTCATTGAATACCCAACTTATTCATTGCCTAAAAAAAGAAAAAATCAGATTGTTAAATTTAATCACAATCATCAAAATTCTCAGGATTTTGACTATTCCCAATATATTATTGAAAATACTCAAACTTTACCTCCTTTGAATACTTTTTCAAAAAGTTTAATTTCTCAATTACAAAATTTATCTTCCAAAAATTCTAATTCTAATTCTAATTTTAATATTGTTCTAAATTCAAATTCCAACTCAAAATTAAAATCAACATCAAAATCAACTTCAAATATTAATAATCTGATAAATAATAACAATAATAAATATAAAAACAACAATCGAGATGAAATTAAAGATGATTTTCCAAGTAAAGCTTTATTACATCAAAATAGTGAATGGTATTTAAATGTTAAAAGAAAATTAAGATGGAGATGGAGAATAAAAGGCTTATTACCTCAATTCAATTTCTTAGAAAACTTAAATTCTAATTCAAATCAATTTGTATATTAATTCATTAATATTTTTCATATACTCTCTTCATCATAATTTTTTCAATAATCATATAACACTACCTACTTTTTGTTTCCTTTCATTTCAAAATACTCTTGTTGTTTATCCTATCTAAATTTTTTAATCAACTTCTTAATAAGAATATTATAACCCATCTATTGATTTCCAAGTTTTTTCTTAAGTGAAATCAATTTTGTTATCAAATCCTATTATAATTACTTATACTATGTTTTATTCAAGCTTCAATAGCTTTCAAAATTTTGTTTTTCATATCTTTTTTTTTTGCTCTTGTCACTCTTTAAGACTAATATAAAATGTACCTTACTTATTCAGTGCATTATATTTTATATCAATAATCATAAACTACACTCATTTGCTGCTTCTTAACTGTTTTTCAAATTTTTTGAGCCTTTTCTTTTTTTTTTTTGCTTGTTCCTTGTTGCTTTTTTGAATTCTACAATCACTGATTTTTTGATCACTTTGAAGATAAATTAAAGTGTTTCAAACAAATCATATTTTTTCTGTTATTAAAATAAAAAAAATTGTATTATTCAAATTTTAAAAAAATTCATTATAATTATAAATCTCATTTCAATTCTTTTGTATCAGTATTCTTTCAATTCCTAATTTTGTTTTTCTTGAAAATTTATTAAATTCTTCTCTTCATTTTAGCTTCGATTCTAATCGTTGTTTTTTATACAATTTTTTTAACTTTACATTATTTATCATCTTACATTATACTTCATTTATAATATAAAGATTGGTTTTCCTTTCTTTTTAATGAAGTGCCTTTTACATATTTATCAACTCCTTATTCTTAATTATATATATATTTCAATCAATTTTGCATTTTAATAACTTTTAGTTACTGTAATATCTATAAAGATATGAATACATTTAAAAACAAGCATTTATTCAAACAAAAATATAAATAAAAAATCCAATCATAATAAAAATATATAGAAAACTTTAAGATTATAACAATTAACCAGTCATCCATCCACCATCGACGGGGATAGTGATACCAGTAGTATAACTAGAAGCATCAGAAGCTAAATAAATTGCAGCTCCAGCAAGTTCAGATGGTTTAGCCAATCTTCCTAATGGTATTCTCTCAAGTACCTTTTCTTTCAATTCTCCTTGAACACCAGCACTCATATTTGTTTGAATAAAACCTGGAGCAATTGCATTTACATAAATACCTTGAATTGCCCATTCATTAGCTAAAGCTTTTGTTAAATTACTTAAGCCGGATTTTGCAGCAGCATAACTAGCAGCATAACCTCTCATTGACATAAAAGCACAAATTGAAGCTAAATTAACAATTTTACCCTTTTTACCAGCATCTATTTGTCTTTTAGCAAAATCTCTTGATAAATAATATGGAACAGCTAAATCCATATGTTGAATATCTTTCCATTCTTGATTAGATTTTAATAAGGCTGGAGCCATATCATTAATTCCAGCATTATTAACAAGAATATCTAATTTACCTGCTAAATTATATGCTTTTGAAATTAATGTGGCAACTTCTTCTTCTTTTGATAAGTCAACAGAAATTGAATAAGTTTTAACTGGTTTACCAATTGTTGATTCATTTATTAATTTTATTGTTTCATCTGGAGAATTTTTAAAATAATGAGCAATAATAATATCAGCACCAGCTTGAGCAAAACCAACTGCAAGTCCCTGACCAATACCTCTTTCAGAACCGGTGATTAAAGCAGTTTTACCTTTTAAGGAAAATAATTCTAATGACATTTTTAAAACAATTTATAATAGATAAGTGTATTAATTGATAACTAATTTCTTTTTTTTTATAATATTTAATTTCAAAGGATTATCATCCTTTTTATATATTATTTCATATACAGTATATTCATTTTCTAGGGGGGATGCTAAACTTCAGCTCGTGTTCTGCAAGTATTCTTTTAATCAAGAAGACATGTCCAAGAATATGATTAAGAGTCGTCAATTTTTCAATAATCAATTGAATTTTCAAGGCGTCAAAGCTTTAGTTCCAAGAACAAAGGGCTTTAAAAGAATATAAATCATTAAACCTATGGAAATTTAGAATAACTTACTTTAACTTACCATAACTTTATTCATCCCCCTCACAAAGTGAGATTTCTGGGGTGAAGTGGAAAGCCGGAACTTTTATTAGCATCCAAAAGACGATCCGCAGTTCTGGCGTCGATTCAACCTAAATTTACAGTGTTAGTATTTTGGTAATAAAAAAGATAATTTATTTGAAGAAATATGAATTGGATACGAATTATAAATGAGTTATATACTTGATTATAACTTGGGAGTTAGTTTTGATTGATCCTTGGAAAGCTTGAATAATTTCTCAAGAGGTAATGTGGGTGTATCATCTTCAATGTGAATTTTAACACTGAAAATAGATGGATCAGCACAGGTTTCCAAAGCTTCTTTAGCATTTTCTAACTTGAATTTATGAGTAACTAAAGGATCAACATTGATGACTTTATTTGAAATTAAATTAATAACAGCAGGCCAAGAATCATTATATCTATTGATAAATTTAACATCAATTTCACTTAATGATAGATGCATAAATGGAAATTTATCAATTGTATCTTTACCAACACCAATAACTAATAAAGTACCATTTCTTCTAACAACATAAGCACCAGTGATGATTGAAGTACCAACACCTGTACATTCTAAAACAGAAACAGGTAATTGATATTCAGTATTACCATAAAGTTTTTTAATTTCATTTGCATTCTCTTTTGGTGATAAATTTAAATTAATTTTATAAGTTATAACTTCAGGTACAATTTTTTTAGCAAAATTTAACTTTTCATTAGAAATATCAGTGATTATAATTGGAGTTGCACCTCTTGCTTTTGTTAATAATAAAGTTGATAAACCAATTGGACCTGCACCACAAATTAAAGCACCTTTACCTAATTCAATATTTGATCTTTGGATACCATGATAAGCAACTGAAACAGGTTCAACTAATGAAGCTTGAGAATAAGTCATTGAATTTGGAATTTTATGTATATATTTAGAATTATGAATAATATATCTTTGCATTGAACCAGGATTTGGATAAATACCAATAAATTTAACATTTGGACATAAATTATAGTTACCATTCATACATAAAAAACAATTTTCACAAGGAATTTGAGGTTCAATTGCAACTCTATCACCAGGTTTAAAATTTTTAACATTTGAACCAACTGAAATTATATCACCAGAAGATTCATGACCAATTACACAATTATTCAAAAAAATCATATCAGCAATTTTACCATTTTTCATAAAATGAACATCAGTGCCACAAATACCATTACATCTTGGATGAATTAAAACATCATTTGGGCCTGGTTGTTTGATTGCATGATCTTTTAATTCAGCAGATTTATGATTTGTAATTTGTAAAGAAGGATTATAACAAATTTGACACATTTATGGTAAGATTCTATTAAAAATATATTAATGAGTATTCATATATATATAAAAACAGTATTGATTATTATAAAGAATGAAGGAAAAAAAAAAACATATAAATAAAGGAAATCTAATTGATTTTATAGATTAATTCCAAATGAAAAGCATAATAAAAATTAAGGAGGTTTAAGCTTTTTGAAGCTTAAATTGATTTGAAAAATTGAGAGAAGAAATAATCGTTTATCGAAAAAAATATACCGTAAAATGAAATATAAAACATACAATAAAAGAAAAATGCAACATTATTTCTTTTTATGATATATTTATCAGAAGAAGTAGTTTAGAAAACAACAGTACAGTAATCTAAAAACTGGTTTTAGATTCAAAGAGTCAATTTAATCTAAAATTGAAATCTAAAGCGATTGGATTAATTTAAAGTAAATCATTTTACATATTGAATGAATTTGAATGAAACTGAATGAATTTGAATAAAATTGAATGACTTTCGGAACAATCAGGACTTTGAAAAGACTTATTAAGTACTGGTAAATGAACTGGTTGCCAATCGCATATCTTTAAAACAATTCGTATTTCAATCATTTCAGCACTTCAATACTATAACCAAACAATGTTTTTCCATTAAATAATATTATTTTGCTGTTGATATTCACAGTTTCATTTCCCCAGATATTTCACTCAACTTTATCTCTATTTCTAACTTTCTAACTTTCTAACCTTTTTTTGTCTTCATTAAAAAGTATCCCCATGTTTCAAAGCTTCAGCTCTGTTTTTCTTTTTATCCTTACAACGTTTCGGGCCTGCAAACGACGTTACCCGCGTCACGCAAAGGGGGTCACGTGCCAAGATGGAGGTTTGAGAAACAAAAAGCCAATTTTTAATAGAAAAGTCATAACAAAACTAGTTTTGTCTTGTGATAATAATTCTAAAAGTTTTATGAATTTTAAGTTAAGGACTCCGTGGCCAAGCTGGCTAAGGCGTGAGACTGTTAATCTCAAGATCGACAGTTCGATCCTGTCCGGGGTCGTTTATCTTTTTTTTCTTACCTTCTTCTTTTCATCTTTTTTTTGCTTTTTAACTCTAAACTATTGTTTCTTTGTTTTATTTATTCGAGTCTTGCTGTTGAATCTTTTACTATTGAAATGGCCATACTGATCATTGAAAATCCCAAAACTTTTAAATTTTTTTTTTTATTGACTACAAAATATTGATAAACTATATAAGAGTGATACTGAATCTTTACTTAGTAACTATTCAAATTAAAGCAATAAAATCATTATATAATTTTTAGATTGTCATGACAAAGAAACAGAGAAAAATAAACGAATGCAATGAATGCAATGAAATTATTTAACTTATTGGTCATCTCTAACGCAACCTGATTTATCAGTAATTTCAGTTGGACAAACAACTTGTTGGAAAGTAACTGTTGGATTATCAGCTCCATCAAACCATCCAAATCTAAAATCACAACCATCTTGTAAAGCGGTAGGCAAATTAGCACAATCTGAACTTGATGAAACACCACCATACTGTTCTCCCCATGAGTATCCTGATCCATATTCTGCTGTACAACCAGAATAAATACCTTGTCCACCACCTGGTAATGCAATATCAAATTGATTTGTACTTAAATCGGATCCTGTATTTGTTGCTTGAACAATCATTTTTTTACCACTAATTGATGTAGAGGTAAATGTTAATTCATAACATGAACAACACATTGAAGATTCTGATCCACCTGAGATTGATGTAGCTGCAAATCCATATGCTAAAGTATCACTAACTTCCCATGGTTGTTGATCATTACACATATAGGCAGTACCACCGGTACATCCACTTTGAACATCAACTCCTAAAACAGTTGTACCATCTGAACTACATGCATCAACTGGTGATCCAACTGATGCTTTACCAGACCATGAACATGATGGTTTACAACAATCCCAATATCTAGTTGTAGTACCTGTTCCAGATGATCCACCAGAAATAACACTGGCGGAGGATGAAGATGAAGATGAAGTTGAAGCTGAGGTTTCAGCAGCTGTAGAAGAAGTTGCTTCAGATGTGCTGGTAGTAGTAGTGGTATCGGCTGCAACTGCTACAGTTGCTGCTTCACTACTAGAACTTGATTCAGTTGATGCTGTTTCTGAAAAAGATCCAATGGTGGTAGTATCTTCAACTGAACCTGGAACACATTGTGAATAATAATCATTATATGATGAACATGTATATCCTGAAGGACAACAAGTAGCACCTGTCCAGCTTTTACCACCACATTGGGCATAAGAACTAGCACAATCTGTAGCTAATGATTCCTTTACCATAAAAGTGGCTAAAATAGTTAAAGCAGATAAACTTAATTGCATTTTTGAAGTAATTTGAGAAGTTTTTTTTTGAAAATTTATAAATTTAAAGGAGTGACTAGTTTTTATTCAAATGAATTAAAGAAAAATTTAATTATTGAATGTAATTTTTATAATTTTATTGATTATAAGACAATGAAAATAAAAAAAAAAAAGTTGTAATAGAAAGAAATAAACATAATGATTTCACTCATTATATATAAATTATTATCATTTTCAACAATCACCAAATCCATTGCTATTATCCTTATTGTTATTAAATATCGTAATATAAAATGGCTAAATTTCAAATTAAATACATTTGATATTCATTGTAAATACAATTATAAAACATCGAAAAATGTTGATTAAACAATACTAAAAGCCTTAAGGCTTTAATTCTTACAAAATACTGGCACTGCTATTTATTCGAGTGCTGACATAATCCAACTCTAATCAGGTACACAACCAGAAAGCTTAATTTCTCTGCTTAAAACCTTAATAGTATAAGCGGATATATGCAGTTAATGCCGGCGTGTAAATGTTTCAGCAACTTTCCACTTGCACTTGCAGGCACTATTCTAAAATACAAATTCCTTACAAATTCTTTACAAATAATTCAATTTCATTTTCGTTTTCATTTTCAATTCCAATTTCAACCCAAAAGTATCTATGGAAAAGGAGGAAGCAATAGAAGATCTTTTCATTTTATGGCTTAAGAGATTAAAGTATTCTAATATAAATCGTCTTAAGCCTTGTTTCATATTAAAGTAATGTATTTTATCAACATATCTACAGTAACTGTTAAGTTACTGTATTTGATTTCTTAATCCAAGTTTTTTATCAAGCTATCAAATTACTATCAGCTATCTCAGACAAAATTCTGATTTGAAAAAAAAGCATTGAAATAAAATTATTCGATCCAAAAACAATAAAAATCCACACTCTTTAGTTAATCAAATATAATAGTAATATGCCAAATGTTGCCATGAATTAATATGAATTGATTTCAATTCTTCAATTCAAGAAAATTTTAAAGTTGCTTTCTTTTCTTATGCTACAAATATCGGCAATTAAAACAAATTGAATAGTAATAGCAATAAATCTATGAAAAAGAATCTAATTTAATGTGAATAAGATCTTTGAAAAAATGATTTTATTATATTCTATTATACTCTATTTCACCTATTGCAACAATTAACTAGTTATTTATATCATATATTTTCTATTTCTTGAAACATTTAATTGACTTGACCAAAGCCAGGACCATCCTCAAGCAAAACATTTCTAATATTGTTCATACAATTTATGGAAGATTCCTTAGCATTTTCATATGTTGAAGAGCCAATATGTGGAGTAATTGAAATATTATAATTATCACATAATTCTTTAGGAATAAAAGGTTCATTCTCAAAAACGTCTAAACCAACAGAAGAAATTTTACTTGTTTTTAATCCATTAATTAAATCATTTTGATTAATTATATCACCTCTTGCAATATTAACAATTCTAACACCATCTTTACATAAGTTTAAAGTTTTTGAATTTAACATATGATATGTTTCTTTAGTTGATGGAACTGCATATACAATACAATCTAAATATGGTAACATTACTTCATATGACTTATGATGTATTAATTCAGGAAAATTAATATTTGGCTTTGAATCTCTTGTAATATAATGAACATTAACGTTCAATGTCAATAAAGTTTTAGCTATTATTTTTCCAATATTTCCAAAACCTACAATTCCAATATGTTTATTACTTAAAGAATATGAAGTTTTATTATTTGGAAAATTATAAAAACAGTATGGAAAACCAAATTCTTCTTTAATTGTTGAATCTTCTTTTATTAAAACTTCTCTAGCTTTTAAAACATGATTATATTCTCTACCTTTTTTCTCAAATAATGGAATAAATCTAAAAGTAGAAATTATATGATATAAAGCAATTTCAGCGACTTGGGAAGAAGCTAAATCTGGAGTATTAAAACATTTTATATTTAATTTTGCTAATTTTTCAACATTATAATTTTCATAACCAATTGAACTTACAGTAATTAGTTTTAATGATTTTGGTAAATAATTTATTAAATTATCGTCAATACCTTTTATAGGAGTTAAGCCTAAATGATCGCACCAAATTGCAGAAATATCATTGAATTTTGAATTAAAGTCTTCAATTAACTGTTCTTTTGTCGTCAAAGAATAATGTTCAACTTGAAAAATTTTCGAAAATTGTTTGTATTCATTAGAATCTCTAAAAACAGCTCCAATAGCCAAAACCTTTAGTTTTTGTGATAATGAACTTAAAGTCATCCTAAAGACATCCAATAAAAAAATTCAGAGCGACCTCTCAGTTATGTTTCTCTTCTTCTATCTAGAGTAAAGTTGTTAACCATATTTCTACAGCTTCCTGTCGTAATAAAGACATTTGATTTCTGATTATCTTTTATTTTAAAGACTACTGTTTATTTTGTGTACCGAAATCCCCATCCGTCCCTAAGAGTATGTCCTCGATATTTAGAACAGTTGTCCTGAATATGCGTTTTCACCTTGGGCTCACCTTGGGCTGTGAAAAATATCCATGAATTTGAAGCAGAAGTGCAAAAAAAGACAGTTAAAGATTGATAAATAATGTAATAAATAGCTCATAATACTCAACAGATTGTAGTAGCATTGCTTTGGCAAAATTTTATATCACAAAACTGCTTTCAAATGACTTTGTCTTTCAAGATAACTGTTTGTCTCAGACTGATGGTCCGGCTATCTGCTGTTGCCTTTAAATCAAAGATAATAAGATAATAAATAATAATTGGTGATTTCAAAATGAATTCTTTGATAATGGAAATCTCCTTGACTCAAACACTCAAAATGACTCACATTATCTAAGGGGAGAAAACTCATCTTACAGGCAATTTATAAGATGATTTACAGGCGAGAAAAGAAGAGAAGAGAAAAGAAAAAAGCGAATTAGTGATAAAAAGTATATGTTCAATTAATGGTTCATTTTCATGAAACCTAAGAAAAGAAGATAAATAACTATTTAAGAAGTGACTAATCTATATAATAATTAAATCAACAAATTACTGCAATTGACTTAGAAAGATAATTTGGCTCCGGCATTGCTSGAAACATATGAAGCAACTGCTGATGATGATTTCAAAGAGTATGAATAAGAAACTGAAACACTGCCTGAATCAATATCGGCTGAAGCATCTCCAAAATCATTACCTGAAGATGAAGCTGATCCAGTACCATCAACTGAATATAATGGTTTATCAGCATCAACAAATACATTACTTTCAACTAAAGCCTTGGCACTCTTTCTAACATTAATACAATCACTCATACCATTATAATAGTTATTATAGATATGTGCAGTACCGAATCTTAAACTTGGACCTCTAGAATGTAAATCTTTGAAATAATTATAAGCATAAGTAACTGTTAAATGTCCAGTATCTTCAGAACTGTTACTGTCTGAATGTCCAACTAAAGAGGCCTTGTAATGATCATGTAAGTAACAATTGGAAATAGTAACATAATCTGAAGCATGAGTAACATCCATTAAACCATCATAATAATCTTTACCATGACTAGTATCAGAAGACATTTCACAATGATCAATCCAAACATTGGTTGATTTTTGAACTGCAATTGCATCAACTGGTGCTAAACATTTGGAAATGGCTAAGTTTCTAATAATAACATTGGAGGCTCCTTTAACTCTTAATCCAACACCACTTAAAGTGATACCTGAGCTTTTACCTAAAATGGTTTTATCTGAAGTAACTGGAACTGCTTCATCTCCAGAAATTGATTTGGTAATATAAATAATATAACTACCTGATTTCTTAGCATAAGTCTTTAAATCAGCTAATGTACTGACTGAAACTGTAGTACCTCCACTACCACCTGTAGTACCACCATTTAATGAAGCATATCCAAATGCTGTATCATCACTTCTTTTTTGTAATAATTCTTGTTCATATCTTTTGGCTAATTCGGCATCTTCTCCATCAATTGGAATAGCACTTGTCATAACACTCGAGGTGAGAATGGTTGCAAATATTGCCTTTGCAATACTAGTGAAAATCATTGTAATAAGCTGGTTAAAACTCTAAAGAAAGAAAATTTTATAATAAGGAATGACTGGAATAAATTGAAATTTATTCTTTGATAAATATAAACTAATAGATAACAATAGCAATTGATAAATTATTGATTAATAACTGATACTGATATTGATATTGATAATAGTAAGAAAAAGAACAAAAAATCATAAAATATATCTTCCAAAATATCGAGTGAAATCATCTCTATTTAAATCATTTTCCAATCCCATTCAAACATTTACTTAATCATTTATTCAATCATTTATTCATTCATCCATTTATCTCAAGATACTAATACTTTTAATTCTCTCTCCTCTATGAACAACTAATAGAGTTAATTGAATTAATACAATAGCAGATCTGTTTCTCTTTTTCTTCTCCTCTGACACTTTTGCTCGAGTAATTCTTCTTCTTCCCTCCACTGCCTATTTGTTTATTTCCCTTTGCTCACTACCTTTGCAACTACCACCATTATTCCCCAACAAAGAACTATCTTCTTGGCGTTTGGCTATAAAATGTGAAGATCATATATATATTTCTTCAATTCAATACTTCTCACACTCTTCACTGATATCCAATGAATACTCTTCTTGTAATATTCTTGAATTTTCTTCTTTTCATCTCTTGGCATTTTTCATCTGTCGCTCAAATGAAACCATTTTTTGAGCCACGAGAAAAAGCGTGAAAATAACTCAAATTATCAGTATTTTTCCGTGAAATAATTTTCTCGTTTCTTATTTATGATTATTCAAGTATTCTAATATTATAATTTAAATGCCAAATACAAAAGCTAAGGGTTTTTTTGTTTCTGCCCTTAGAACCTTCGTAGCTGCCTGAGTTGACACAACAGATGATTTTCAAGGAAGCTGTCTCGTAATCTGCACCCAGCTTCAGCTGTTGTGGTTCATTGCTTGTCTCTCAACTCCCCAACAGTGTTCAAAACAATACTCCAACTAGTCGTAAATACACTATTAAATACTCATTCATCATCACTATTCTCTTTTCCAGTGCCAGACTCTCCAGAATAATTCATTTCATCTCAATTTATTGTTTATTTCTTTGTTTTTGTTTTGCTGCAATTTCAAAAACAGCGAGGATTTCCGCGTGTTTCTGTTATGCTTCCTGTGCACGGACGTTTCAGAATCCGCCGTGAAATTGCTCGTGCTTGAAACAAAAACAGAATATTCTAATTGATATTTCATGAAATGATGGCAGAGGGATTAGATGAAAAGAATAATCGAAGTGAAAGTTAGTCAATTAAAACAAAATATTTAGATTAATCAAAAGACAAAAAAACAAGATTTAAAAAGAACTTAAAATAATATCAAAAACTAATTTAATAATGCTTTTTTTCAGTTTTTTCAAAACCCTCGTGGATCAAGAAGTTAGTATCTCGTTAATTTATTATTCATAAACCACTTCTCAAGTTCCAGAAACTAACATAAATTTATAACTCTCAGGTAACTGTCGAATTGAAAAATGATATAGAAATAACAGGAACTTTGAAATCAGTTGATCAATATTTGAATATAAAACTATATAATATTCAAGCTTCTGATCAAGTTAAATATCCTCATTTAAATGCTGTTAAAACTTTATTTATTAGAGGCTCAACAATAAGATATGTTCATTTACCAATAAATGCAATAGATACAACATTATTACAAGATGCTTCAAGAAAAGAATCAATGGCTTCTAAAATTGCTTCCAATTAAACTAGCTTTTGTACTATTATTTTCATTTTTATTTTTATTTCTAATTATGTAATTCGTCTCTCGATACTCAGTTTTTTTTTTAGCTTTTTTCTTTTTTTAGACTTTTCCAGTTAAGGTGGGTTATGTGTGTTTTATTTATCGTTTTGATTAATTTCTTCTATTTATCATTAAAATAATTTACAGTCTTATAATTTATATATATATATATATATATATAATCGGAAAGTGTATTTACTTTGTTGTTTTATCTCATTTTACATTAAGTGTTATCAGATTGATTAATTGCTTTCAGATTTCAGTAATCTCGTTTCTTTCATGACTACTTTCTTCCACGCTTTTTACTTCACTTGATTTTTTTTCCTCTTTGTTGTCTTCTTTGTTGTCTTCTTTGATTTCTTCTTTGTTGTCTTCATTATTGCTTTCGTCTTTATTCTTTTTACCTTCTCTTTTATTAGGATTTTGTGGCTTACCAACTTCTTTTGGAGTTTCAATTCCAAATATTCTATATAATAGTTCATTACTATCTTTTTTATTAACCATTAAATTAATTGCTGTTCTACCTTTCCATAATGGTAAAAATAAATTTTCATCACCTTCTTTTCTTTTAATATTTAAAAAACAACAACCTTCTGATAAATTTTCAATTTGTTTAATGAAATCTTTATCTTCAATAAGATCCTCATTTTTAGGGAATGGATTATTAATTAAAATTTTTAATGTTTCAATTTTACATGAAACTTGTCTACTATTACCTAATGATTCTTTTAGTAAATTTAATGATTCATGTTGAACTCTCCATGGTAAATGATTATCATTACTTTTATTCATTCTTTGAGCTCCAAATAATTTTATACCTGAATGAATAATTTTTAATCTAATATCATTATTATTTAAAATTTCTTTTATAGATGGTGATACATAATAAATTAATCTTAATGCTTCTCCTGCTGCATTTCTAACTAATACACAATCTTTTGAAAATGTATCATTAACTTCATAAAATTTCCAAGCATTATTCAATAATTCATTATCTGGTTTTAAAAATACATATGGTTCTTCTGAATTACCACCTTTTGATAATCTTTCTTTTTTACTTAATTTCTTTGAATCTTCTTTAACTTCATTTTCATTCGATCCTTCTAATTTCGGTTTTTTAGATTCTGGTAATTGATCTTCACTAATATAATGTTTTTTACTTAAATCATTTGATTCATTGTTTGATTCATTTTTTACTTCATTAGGGTTATCATTTTTTTTTTCATTTTCATTTTCATTTTCATTGGATTTGATTTCTGTTTTAGCATATGGATTAATTTTTTCAATTAAAGTAATAAAAAAACCACCAGTATTTTGTTGATGAGGATAAACTCTAATACAATTTTCTAAATTATATAAATTTGCTTCTTCTTCATTTTCTGGTGGAAAACATGTATCAGGTAATTTATAATTATTTTCATTTGAATCATTTAATTCTTTGGTAATAATTTCAAAATTTTTATTATAAACTTTCCAATTTTTTAAACCTTTATTTCTTTTTAAACCTGGTAAAAAATTATCACAATTTAAAATTTTAACTTTATTTGAACCCCATTTATTTAAAATTGAATATATTACAGCTTCATTTTCAATTGGATTTAAAGAACATGTTGAATAAACTAATTTACCACCAAATTTTAATAATTCTAAACCTCTATTTAAAATATTATATTGTAAATTATGTAAACCTAAACCATTACCAATTGTCCAATCTTTCCAAACATTTACATTTTTTCTCATTGTACCATCACCAGAACAAGGTACATCACATAAAATTCTATCGAATTTAACATAATTTGATTGATTATTATCGATAGAATTATTATCTAATTTGATTTTTGGAAATAATTTTGCATCATGATTAACAATTATAACATTTGGAGAAGATAATCTTTTAATTTGATGAACTAACATATGAGCTCTTTTATAATCAGCATCATTAGCAACTATACAACCAGTTGGATTTTTTTCATTATCATTTGAATGTAAAGACTCAATTAATTGAGCAGTTTTTGAACCTGGAGCTGCACACATATCTAAAACATAATGATTTGGTTTAACATCTAATAATAAAGGAGGAATCATTGAAACTGCTTCTTGTCTTGAAATATTACCTACTTCAGTTTCAATAACTAAATATCTTTGAAATTTTGCAAATTCCTCATTTTTTTTGATAATTGTCTTTGAAGCATTAATTTGCCAAGCTAATTCATTTGGATACCAAGGTAATGATTTTGGTTTAACAATTTCTTGGATATTATTATCAGTAGTATCATTATCAAGATTATGTTCTTTATTATTATCTTTTAAATCCTCGACTTTAATATTCGAAAGATTTTCAAAATGATTTTGTTTAAATAATTTTAAAATTTCATTTGCATGATTCTTTGAACCTGTAATTCTAAAAGTTAAAGGTAATGATTTTTGACAAAACTTCTTGAAGGTATCCCATTCATTTTCATCAATAATATTCTGAGATTTATAATAATTTTCAAATTTTTCATTTTCTCTTGGAATTTCAACCCAATTTTGCCTTTGACCAAAATTTGAATCTCTTGATCTATTATTTGAATTATTATTCCTTTTATTTTTTCTTCTATTAAATCTTCCCATTTTCAAAAGATTTGTAAATGCAGTTATAACGTGGACTTTAAACAATTCTAAACACAAATTCCAGTATATAGGATATTATCTAGGTATGTTTATTCTTTTTTTTTATGTACAATATATATTTGTAATTGCTTATTTGAATTTACTGTTCCAATTTCACCTCATTTCCATTTCAATTTATTTTATTTCCATTGAAAAAGCTTCAAAAAGATTGAAAGATTGAAAAAAAAAAGAAAAAGAGAAAACCCACAGACTCGGTCTCAGTGTTACATAAGCAGAAAGTCAGCCACGCCATGTGACTTATTTAGGGGACGGACGACAGCGAAAGGGGTCTGTCAGCCCACACAATTATTGATTATTGATTATTGATTATTGACTATTGACTATGGAGTGTTGAGTGTTGAGTGTTGAATCTTGTTTACTGTTTACAGACACTCATTGATCTAAACTACAATAGTACTACTTATCTGCTCTGCTCTTCCAGTTGCGAAACACTTTTATCGTCGATGTCAGTGGTTTGGTCTGAAATATTCAGTATTTAGTCAAGATCAATTGAAAGAATTCTTGGACTGGGGTGTTAAATGAAAGCTAGGGATACCAACATTGAGTGGTGCAAAAAAAAACTAGTGAAAAAAGTGATTTAAAACAGCCAGAGAAGTTGAAAAAATAATGTCGATTCCAAATGCTACTTTTCCAATTTTGAGCACAAATAACAACCACAACAATAGTATTAATAATACAGATACCATTCCTGATAATAGTGTTGGTGATAACATGAATAATAACAATAATACCCAGGTCCTTACTCAAAGCCAGAATCAGATAGGGACTCATAATATCAACAGCAGTGATTTGATAGATAGAGCTTATCGAGATTTTGAATCAATGGATAATTACACCTCTGAAATTACAAGTTCAAATATTTTTGATCCTTCAAATCAGCAACATACTCCCGTTTTAAATGAGAAGGTACCTGAACAATCTGAAAACAATAATGAAATACAAAATGAAATTAACGCTCTAAATGAAATTGATAAGGAAATCAATAAAAACCATAAGCTAACTGAAGTTACAGTCAATAATGAAAGTAATAATATTGAAATTGATAATACTCAGCGATTAGATAACAGGAATAATCAACAGTTGAAAAATGGAAATGAAAATGAAAATGAAAATGAAAATGAAAATGAAAATGAAAATGAAAATGAAAATGAAAATGAAAATGAAAATGAAAATGAAAATGAAAATG